>JAZKJV010005341.1:0-420257 GCA_037367405.1 Ottelia alismoides | reverse complement strand
AAAATTACTAAAGGAACTTCACCTAAAATAATCCTAAGTATCGCAGTGTACCCCAACCGCAGGGAGGGTCAAGGGTGGGAATGAACAGATCGTACTCAGATTGTCTCCCCCTATACTTAGGGTAAGATATCCCTAAGTATAGACAAGAAGAGGAGACCATGGAGAGGATCGAAAAGAATGAAAACTCAGGGTGCACACCCCCCTATACTTAGGACAAAGTACGTCCTAAGTACAGAAAACTGCCAACAAGGGGTGACACCTTTTTGATAGATACAGAAGATAGAAAAGAAAAAGAAGAAAAGAATAGATCACAACTCAGTGTGTGTACCCCCCTATACTTAGGACAAGGTGCATCCTAAGTATAGCAAAATCAAAAGATGAAGTTGGGGTAGCAGACATAACAGAAGAATGAAAGAATGATATAGACAGACGGATCTATACAGAGGAGGATGGAAGTGATAACCATGTATGAGATGCAAACGATGTGAGTCAAAGAGCACATCTCATACCAGAAGAATGGGGGCAACGTCAACGGTCAGCGGATCATGATCTAGATATAGCTTCAGGCGCTGATCGTTAACACGAAAGGTAGCGGAAGATTGACAGCTCGAATATATCAATACTACAATTGTCATGTACCTTCCTGACCACATATGGACCTTTCCACTTACTCTGTAATTTCCCTGAAAATAATTTCAGCCTGGAATCAAACAACCATACGCGCTGATCGGGCTCAAACTGTTTATGGCTGATATGGGAAATCGTGCCATGTCTTCACTTTTTTCCTTATACTGTAGGCTGTTAGAAAAGGTTGTATCTCTCAACTCCTCCAGGGCTGCCAACTCTGCTTTCCTCTGTTCTCCTATACTCTCGGGATCCAACAATAACTCTGTAACTGCCCACAGTGACTTGTGCTTGATCTCCACTGGCAAATGGCACGCTTGCCATAGACGAGACGAAAGGGAGATGTCCCTAGTGGTGTCTTGAAGGAAGTCCGATAGGCCCACAAGACCGAGTCCAAAAGCTGTGACCAATCCTTTCGGTCTGGGCGAACAACCTTCTATAAAATAGTTTTGATCTCCCTATTCGATACTTCAGCAAGACCAATAGTCTGAGGTGATATGGAGTAGCAACACGATGGTCAATGCTGAACTCATCTGCAAGGGCCTAGACCTTGTCGTTAATAAAGTGAGACCCCCGTCTGGAAATCAGAACTCTAGGTACTCCGAACAGTGAAATGATATTTTTCCTCAAAAAGCGATACACGGTCTTAGCATCTGCGGCTCGGCGGGGATGTCCTCAACCCAACGACTCACATAATCCACAACGAGCAGGATGTACTCAAACCCCTGACTTTTAGGAAATGGCCCATGAAATCAATACCCCATGCGTCAAAAACCTCACAAAGTGAATGGGCTGCATGGGCATCATGTCTCTCTGTCTGCAAGTACCCATCTTATGACAGTCAGTACATCTCTTCACGAATTCATCAAAATCCTTGAAGAGAGTAGGCCACCAAAGGCCGGATTGGAGCACCTTCTGTGTTGTCCGTCTCCCAGAATGGTGTCCTCCTACCTCAAGCTTGTGGCAGTAGGTGAGGATGCTATGCTGCTATTCTTGAGGAACGCACCTCCTCTAGATACTATACCCTCCTTCATGATAAAGGACGGGATCCTCCCAATGGTAAAACTTGGCCTTCGCAAGGAAGGTCTCAAGTTTCTGCCTGGACCAACCTTGTGGAACCATCTTGGCAACAAGATAGTTTACAATGTCGGCGTACCATGGGAGCGAGGTGATAGCCAAGATCGCCTCATCTGGAAATGTCTCTATAATAGGTGCGCTGGGCTCAGATTCCTCAAGTTTCTCTAAGCAGGAGAGGTGGTCCGCTACCACATTCTTAACTCCAGGCTTATCCTTAATCTCAATGTCAAACTCCTGGAGCAGAAGGATCCATATTGGTAAGGTGAGCTTTGGCATCCTTCTTGGCCATGAGGTACCGGATGGCGGTGTGATCTGTAAAGATAGTCACTCTAGATCCGAGAATATATGATTGGTACTTATCCAAAGCAAAGACTACGGCTAGCACTCCTTCTCAGTCACAGTGTAATTCCGCTGAGCGGCATCCAAAGTCTGGCTAGCGTAGTGAATGGCATACGGCAATCCATCCCTCCTCCGTCCAAGCACAGCCCCAACGGCAAAATCAGAAGCATCCATCATGATCTCAAATGGAAGAGACCAATCGGGTGGGTGAAGGACAGGAGCCATGACAACCATATTCTTGAGAGTCTCAAAGGATGAAAGACACTTATCATCTACAATGAACTCGGTGCCTTTCGTCAGCAAATCAGTGAGCGGTCGGGCAATACGACTGGAGTCCTGAATGAACCGTCGGTAGAGACTGACATGCCCCAGGAAAGACCACAATTGACGCAGATTGGACGGTGGATTGAGTTTTCTAATGATATCCATCTTTGGCCGGATCGACCTCCATGCCCCTGTTGGAGATGATATGATCACGGACCGTCCCTTGAGTCATAATGAAGTGACTCTTCTCCCAAGATAAGACAAGGTTGACCTCTATGCAGCGTTGAAGCACACGGTCTAGGCAGTCAAGACAAGCATCAAACCCATCGCCATAGACTGAGAAGTCATCCATGAAGACCTCTAAACGGTCAACCACCATGTCCGAGAAGATGGACAACATGCACCTTTGGAATGTTGTCGGGGCGTTACACAATCCAAAGGGCATCCGTCTAAAAGCATAAGTCCCAAACGGACATGTGAATGTCGTTTTCTCCAGGCCCTCGGGCGGAATGGCCACGTGGTTGTAACGGAGTACCCGTCAAGAAACCAATAATGACTCTTCCCAGCTAGCCTCTCGATAATCTGATCAATGAATGGCAGTAGGAAATGGTCCTTCTTGGTGGCCTGATTCAATCGTTTGTAGTCCACACAGACCCTCCAAGAAGTGGGTACCCGGATAGCTATCTCCTCTCCAGACTCACTCACAACTGTAGTGATACTCGTCTTCTTGGGTACCACATGTAATGGACTAACCCACTTGGAGTCGAAGATGTGGTAGATAAAATCGGCGCTCCACCACTTTAAATATCTCCTTCATGACCACATCTCGAAGATTCGGGTTCAGCCATCGCTGGAACTCACGCGAGGGCTTAGCGTCCTCTTCAAGATAGATGTGGTGGGAGCACAGAGCCAGACTAATCCCCTGGAGATCAGCTACACTCCATCCTATCACCTTGCGGTTTCTTTCAAGAACCTCCATCAAACGAGATTCTTGCTCTACAGTCAAACTGCTGAGATAATGACTGGGTGCATATCTGGCTCACCCACAAGGAATCTGTACTTCAGCGACTGCGGCAAGGGCTTCAATTATGGACAACTAGGAGGTGGCAGATCTGGCTTTTGATAGGTCTGTGTGAAGGCTACCAGGTCTGCATGAGAGAACTCTCGCTGTGTATGAAAATGTGACGAAGGGAACCCTGCTGAATCATCGATGAACTATACTGGCTCGCACTCTGTCCTAGCTGTTGGGCTCAGAAGGAATCCAGACACGGCAAATAGTCATCAAAATCATCCCAATCAATGTCTGAATCCGATGGATCTGAACTAGAAGAATAAGAATGAAACTCTGCTTCACCACTCATCACAGAACTGTCAGCCTCAAAGGTGTCCTCGTCCAGGGGTGTGCTCTCTAGGCTCTCAACTACCATAAGCTGTAAATAGAGTGAATCTTCAGGCAAGGTGAGGGTCTGTGCTACTGGATCTGTCCAAATGGATTCATTATCTGTCATCACAAAATCACACTCCTGGTGGACGTCTCGCTCATCCTCTGTCATCGGCTCGGTATCACTAGACTGCTCTGAGCATGCTGGTTCTCTTGCTCTGGTCTCATTGATCGTCTCTATTTGTATACTTTAGCCCTCTACACAAAAGCACACCTTCCCACTATCATGGTCGGTCACCGCCTTTGCAGTGGACAGAATGGACGTCCGAATATGATGGGGGTATCTGTTACCGACTTAGGGATCTCCATGTCCAATACAACGAAGTCCACGGGTAATTTCAGGCCCTGAATGGTAACAACCACGTCTCTCAACAACCCCTTCGGCCTCTTAGTCGACCTATCAGCAAACTGAAGGACTATCCTGCTCCGAAGAAGAGGACCAAACTCAAATCGGTCGAGTAAGGCTGTCAGAAGGAGGTTGATAAAAGAGCCGTTGTCTAATAGAGTACGATCGAACCGCTGCTCCTGAATCTCGCATCTGACATAGGGAGCTCCTGCATCAGGTCTCTTGGTTGGCAATCGGTTCTGAATGATGCAACAAGTAGAATGGGTGAGCACATGGATCTTATCTATGTGGTTCCTCCTCTTCCTGCAGACCGTAGTCTTCTCTCTCAAGCTCTTTTGCAAGAGGATGATGTGCTCAAGTGCTTCCTGTAGAGTCAGCTGGATCTGGAATCTATCAATCATCTAGTTAATGAACTCTACCTGTTGAGTCTTTTTGGATTTTCTCTTTTATTCTCGTTCGCCAAGCGGAGTGCTTGAGGGAAGGGGATGGAAGGAGCCTCCTCAGATGGAGGACTAGGAAGAGGTTCCTGTGCCTGTGAAGGAATAGAATCCATACAATGATCATCATGCAACACATATGGACCTAAAGTGGATACAGAAACCTTTCCTTTATTCATAATTTTGGTCTTTGTCTTGTTACCACAGTCCTGAGATACAAAAGGTGGCAACACAACATGTGGGAGCTCAACAAAAGTAGAAGTAGTGGCCTCAGTACCACCAACGACATCTGACTTCGTGGCATCAGCACTGCGCTCTAGCTCTGCATCATGTATAATGGTGGCCTTAGCACCACCGTCTGTATCGGGTGTCATGACAGCCTCAGCATCGTCATATGGATCTCCATTCTTGGTGGCATCAGCAACACCGTCATCATCATGAGCATCAGCAGCATCAGCACAGCTACCTCTCCTCATCTAGCGCTCGTGGTTCCTCGTGTGGTTGTCTCTCAGATGAGGCATTGTCGGCTGGCATCCTACCGCTCCTAGTAGTCACAAAATCAGCATCACAAAAAGAAGACATGTCACTCAAATAATCACTAGGAGAGGTATCCTCTGTGAACTGTACCTGCTCAGACTTCCTCTTCAGATTGTTCGGATTTGGCTCAATCTGTGCTAGTATGGCGGCCTTTCCCTTGATGATATCCCTCATCTCCTGCCGGAACTCATCCATTCCCGCCGGAAGGATGCTTACTGTTCAGAAAGCAAGCGGGCGAGTTCATCAAGTGCTGGGTTCTCAAAGGAAGGTGCCTGAGAATCAGAAGTGTTCCCCTGCTGAAAATGAGGTGTTGTTGGTGTGAAAAATGCGGGGGGGCTGGGAGTATGTCTGGTGAGGCTTGCTGACGCTGCCTCCACTGCTATCCCTAATAGAAGGGACGAGGACCCTGCTGATACTGCTGGTGGGCATACTGGGGCTGCTGCTACTGGCTGTTCTGCTGACCCTGAGCGGGAGACTGCTGCTGGATGAAGTGCCACCAGTGGCCCAACGGAATCCGGGGTGATCACGAAGAATCCCGGGCTGCTGTGGGTACCGGTCATACTATATCCCATTGACTTCCATCAATGGTTCCTACTCGACGGGTGGTGGTGGAAGAACTACCAGTGGCTGATCCGGCTGATAGACCACCATCTGAGTGTCCTGAGATGGCGACGGCAATGGGTAGTGTTGTAGCTACTAGACCGGCTCTGCCTGGATGTGATGGACCTGGCGGGTACATGGAAGAGGACTGGGTGGAGCTACTACTGCTGGGATCAGCCCGTGACTTGGGAGGTTGCTGAGTAGACGTTTGTGCCTCCCTAGATGCAAAGAATCTGTGTCTTTAGGTCACTCATGGTCTTCGTCAAAAGGTCCATCTGTGCAAGACCTTGACTCTGCTTCTTCTCAAGAATCTCGATGCGGTCCAGCTTCCTCTGAAATGATCCCCATGTCGGCAGCGGTGGATTCAGCCTGAGCTGTGGCTGCTGACGGAGTGTGTGCACTTGCATCGATGCGTGCAATCCTCTGATATCCAACTGCTTGTGGTAGAGCTTTGGTTGTGTGTAGACGCAGGCTTGGGCCATGACTGTAGAATTCTCTACCATTCCCTCATAGATCTCCCCAAATTGTGTCTTCTCCCTTGGATAAGTAAGATCCACCACAAGAGGCATTAACAAGCCCATACAGCTCCGGTGTCAGCCCATAGAAGAAACTCTAAACTAAGTTGGGCTTGGATATATCGTTATGTGGACACCGATCAATGAGCTCTCTGAATCGATCCCAAGCCTCGTGGAACTGCTTATTCGGGACCATGGTGAAATTGCTGATCATAGCTCGTGCTGCGTTGGTCCGGCCAAATGGGTAGTAATTGTTCAAGTACTCGGTACGGAGCTGTGCCCAGGTTGTGGCATACCTCCCTAGGTGCTTCAGCCAATAGGTTGCTCTGTCAGCCAATGAGAATGGGAAGGCAATCATCTTGATTGTGTCCTCGTCCACCACTCTCTCGTGGACAGTGCTGCAAATCATCTCAAACTCCTGCAGATGGAGATGAGGCTCCTCGGTGGCTAGCCCGTGAAACTTGGGCAATAGCTGGATGGTCTGCGGGCCCAAGCTCAAAGTTCCCAACAATGAGGGAGCTGAATCCATCGGTGAGTGAGGGCCGCGGCAGGGTTGTGCAACTGCCTCATGGTCATCGAAGGCGGCCTCTCCTAGTTAGGTTCTCCTCCTCCACCTGCTGCTTCTGGTATATCTCCTCCACTGCCCTCAGGTCTGTCGTCTCTTTCCCTCTCGCATCTGCGCTGTCTCCCTCATGAGGTCACCCATGGAATACTCCCTGGTATCTGATCTGTCTCTGCATGGTCTCCAGGGAAGCTAACGGTGAGTTGTTGATGGCAGCTTGATCATATAGGAATGGCGGGTGGTCTCTGCTCATATGGGTGTTCCTCTCTGTCGTCCATATCTTGGGTCTCTGCAAAGGCAAAAGAACCCATCTCAGGTGCCGTCAAATATTCTAAGCTCTGTACTTCACTAAACTCTGATACCACTAGACTGATGGAAGAAGAAGGGTGATCGAGGGGAACATGGTGGACATAAACTCAGGCTCGGAGAGTGGGTCTGGACTCCCATAGCCGATCCAGATGAATAGGAAGGAGTGCTCGATAGCGGTGCCACCAGACGTGGCCTAAGGGATCTTCTTTCCATCATTTTGATCTGGAAAAGGGCGGATGAGATCTGGAATGCAAACAAGATGTGAATACAAACCCCCAATTCGCCTACACAACTCTGCAGCTGATGACCGTGAAGGTTCGGTTGTTTATCTTGTCAATTTTAGTTAGGTGATCAATCAATCTATCAGAGCGATTAAGGGTGCTGCTGGGAACCCAACTCTCCCAGCTGACTGTCCCAATCCCAAATGAGATCTTTCCCAGCCAGTAGGAGTTGCGGACCGTTTACCGGCTACCCGATCAACCCCGTCTGCTAATGACTTCGTGGTTTGCTTTACCGTTTATCGGAGAGATCCTTACTGGAGAACGACTCACCAAGACCAGTAGTCAACTAAGATATCGGGCGTGGCTTTATCCTAGTGTTCGGGTCACTCTCTCGCTGCAGATAAATCAACCAATGAGGGGGTTACTCTCCCCAAGACAAATTTTTTGAAAGAATGAGGTGAGTTTATGGTCAAGTTTGCATTAGCAGTCCTAATTTTATGATTTTCCACTTTTTAGTATTTTTCTGAAATGAAGACAACACCTAACAAATGTTCCGATCTCCTGGTTATTAAAGTCCAACAAAACAAGGGAGGAAGTCGGAAAAGCTGATGCGCGATCAAACACAATGATGCATGCAAAGATAGAAATGCGTACCTTTATCCAGCACTCTACATGCAGGGTGATCCGCACATAAAATAAAAGACAGAAAATAAACTACCTATATGTTGCACGAAGAAATCGGTCTTAGACGAAAAATTCTACACGAGAAGAACAGTAGCTAAGTGGTCAACAAGAGGAGTCGAAGTCCAGTCTCTGATGCCGATCGGTGTCCGCCACAACAGATCCTGCCAGCGCTGTATACGACCTCTAGCGGCACGTGACTCCTCAGGTCGACCAAAATAGCTTTTTCTTATGTGAGTTATTAATTAGGTCCACATAATGATCTATAGGCTCAGGCAAATATATTAAGTGTGGGATCCTAATCAATTACGTCACAATCACAAGAAAATCCTAAGTCTAGGGGCCAAAACCTTCGTGAATCAAAATAAAAGAAAAGCAAAGAAAACAAAATCGGCGAGAAAACCGAGCAAGCAGACGAGGCCCCCAAGGGAACAATCCCTTGGGAACTGGACCTCGTGAAATGTCGAAGTGTCCAAGTCTTGTTTAGTTACAAATTATGAGTCACTCTCTCATAAATAATTACACAAGAATATATGCAGAAAATAAAATGGAGCTACACTACAAAAACTCTAAGTCCTCCTCGTGTACATGTAGCAGGCCGAAGCCGGCTTCACGTGGGTGCTCAGGCGCCTATGGAAACACGCCTCCCTCGATACGTGGTACCTCGCACAAAGACAACAAAGAGGGTGGTCAGATAGCTAAAAAATGTAAATCAAATAAAAGAGAAATAAGTGATGCAAACAAATAATCACAATCAATCTCAAAATAATCTATACTATGTTGCTCCCCGACAACGGCGCCATTTGATTAATCGAGAATCACTGGGGTCTAAATGTCTCACACAAGGCGGAGACAAAAGTCGTTGCGGCGACCCTCGGTAATTCCCGATTAAGTCAACAATCAACCCACAATAACAATCAAACAATGAGAAGCAAGAGTGGAGTCAAAATTTATTATAACTCTACAAGAAGTATGTATAGTGTGCAAGTATGTGTAGAGTGTCGAACACAGGAAGCAAGCAAGATATATCAAGGCCAAAAATGCCCAAAATGTGAATGTGATCAAATGCCTACAAACATGCAAATTTTTGTGGGTTTTTAATTTTTGTATTTTTTTAATTTATTTTTAATTTTATTTTTTTGTATTTTGATTTTTAATTTACTGATTGTATATTTTTTTCTATAAATTTTATATTTTTATATTTTCTTTTTCAATAAATAGAATATAAACACAAAGTAAGAAAGAAGATGAATAAGGATTTATAAAAATGGGTAAAAATACTCAAAAATCAGGAAATAAGATATTTTTGGTTTTTTTTATATTTTTCTACTGTTTTTGTGATTTTTCCAGATTTTTACTAATTTGTTTTGGTATTTTTAAAGTCAAAAATGAGGAAAACAATGAACAAATTAAAAAGCTGAAACTAAAAAGGAGAAAAAAATAAAAAAAAAGTAACAAAAATTCTCCAAATAATTTTAAAGTAAAGAGAACAAAACAAAGAAAATTTAGAAATAAATATTGCATTTTTAGGAATTGTGTAGAATTATTGAGATTTTTATGGAGATTTTTAGAGTTTTCTAATTAGGGTTTTTCTTTTGAGATTTTTTAATGATTTTTGGATAGAAGTTAAAACACATGAAAATGCACAAAAGGAAATTTTTTTAGAATTTTTAAAGGAGTTTTTATAATTTTTAGGTATTTTCTAATGCAAACAGTAGCAAAAATGCATATTTTTGAATTTTTAGAAATATGAAAATGCAATAAAAAAGCAAAACAAAAATATGGTGATAAAGAACAACTAAACATGAGCTTAACTTGATTTTTTGGTGTTTTTTTTAGAAATTTATAGATGCATCAAATAAATAGAAACAATAAAGAGAAATTACACTACTGCACGGTCATATATATAAATATCCAAACATCCAGAGGCCAACGTGCAATTTTCCACAAAACCTATACTATAAATATATTTCCTGGACCAAATACAAATATCAAAACCCGCTAGGGCACGCCTGCAATTTTCCCAACCCCGCACGTGATATACACGCACCTAGGAAGGACCTAAATGCAATATACAAAAATCCCAGGGGCTGACATGCAAAATATCCAAAAATAATACACGTTACAAAATATTTCCTGGACTAATACGAAATAGCTAAACCCGTAGGGGGTCTTGTGCAAAATCACCACCCCTCACGCGCAAGGGTCACGTGAAGAGACGTGGTTAGGACCTATATGCAAATAAAGAAAATTTGGGGGTCTAGATGCATATATTACAGAAATATTTAAACTATAGATGAAAGTTTATGGACTAAATAATAAATAAAAAAATGCTCAGGGTCGAAGATGCAAAATACCCAAAGCTAGGCGATCTGACGGCGGGGGTGCAACCACTTGACAAGTGTCAGCTCCAGAGCACCCGATGACGGTTCGCGGATGGATGGCCACGATTAGATCTCCACGGGTGGATCGGACGACTGGGCTGCTGGGAGATCCAAAGGTAGCTGTGCACCTCGAGCTCCAGCCAAGATCTGACGGCTGGCAGCCTAAGAAGAAGAACAGAGAAGAAGGTCGACGGACCCGACCTTCTCCGACCTCGATCTCGACCGTCGGCGATGCTTTGAGCTCCAAAAATGGCCGAGGGCGCTCCTGTGGTCTTCCTCTTCCCCCTGGTGGCTCACAAACACCTCGGTGACGGCCGAGGCTCTCGCACATAGGTGGCGGAGCTGGTGGGCTTCGCGAAACTCCGGCGAAAGGAAAAACGAGCCCCTGGCTCGAGTCAAAGCTCTTTGACCTGCAAAAAGGGGTGAGAGGGTCCAGGGCAAAATGCCTGGACCCTGTGGAGGTGGAAATGATGCGAAAAGCAACGGCGCACGGTGGTGGCCGCAGCGAGCTCTGGCGAGGGGTACGTTAAGGCGATTCGATGGATGAAACTCGAAGGTGATTATGGGGATCTGATCCTAATGCTACTGGGAATAAAATGCGAAAGAAAAAATGGAAGAAAAGGAAGGACCTCGAAGGTGGTTCACCTGAGGTAGAGGGTACCTCGATGCTGGATATGGCAGAGGTGATTGGAGCTGCCTCGGGTGTCGCTCGACCAGGTTGAAGCTTCTGAGAGGAAGCTGTCACTTTCCTCGAGCTCTTGGGCGTGAAAGCGGTAGCTAAGCCTGTGTAGGAGGGGTTCAAACTTGGCTCGAGAGTCGGAGGGCCAATTAAGTAGGTGTTGACGGGTGGCTCAGGCACTCCAAAGATCGAGAGAGATGGCTCGAATCGTCGACCCTCGGCCCTAGGAGAGATGGGGGCGTGCAAGACCAATGATCGAGGTTTAAAAGTCGTGAAGGAGTCGACATGAAAGAATGCAAGGTTTGACCTCGAAAAAGCCGAGAAGAAGGGGGGAAACGAGGTCTGACAGGGGGCAGAGGAGGGAGGACAACCAGTTGACCGCGGTTAACGTGGACTGTCTCCTGGTTGGTCCACGTGGACCAACCAGGAAAAATCCCTGAGAAATGTTTTATAAATTTAATTAAAAATAAAAAACGAATTAATTACTTTTTTATTATTAAATAGAAAATGTTTATTATTTTATAAAGTGTTTTATTATGATTTTTAATTATTTTTATGAGTTATAAAAATACAAGTTACCATTTTAGGCCTATATAGGTACATATATCTATGTATTTTAATATTTTATTTTTATTTTATGTATTTAATTTATTTATTTTTGTTTATTATTTTATAAATGTATAAAATATTTTATGAACTGAAATATATTTTTATTGTATTTTTTTGATGTAATTTGTACACTTAATAAAATAGGAGTAGTAATTCACATAGGTATAGTTGTAGGTATTATACCAAGGTATTTTATACACGTATTTTATTTTTTAGTTTTCTTTAGTGTTTTATTCTGATTTTAATATATAAATTTATTATAAATAACATTTATCAAATTATAAAATTATAAGAATAATGACTAATAAATAAAATGAATATTTTAATCTGTACAAGTATATAATAGGATTCCAAAACTCAACTTTCAAACTGTAGCTCTGCAAAATGTGAAACCACCTTCACTAAATATCTTATGAAAAATTATATACAATTAAAGGTGAGTTTGATGCATTTCGGGTTTTTATTTGAGAGATATAGGTCTGGGAAGTTGGGATTCTGGAATCTTATTCAGATCATAACTTTTTATCTCTGTATTATTTTTGGGTGAAATTAATTTTGTATTTTTCTATATGAAATTATCTACAACTTTCATGTTCAAAGTTTCTTTATTTGAAGTATAAAAAGTGGAACCAAAATAGGTCCCAAAATGAATAAAGAATGAATAAGATGAAAGGTATTTTTATTGTAATCTGGACCTTATCTCCCCCTACTTTATTCCTTGTCGACCTATTCATCTAGATGCCTAGGTCTCGGGGTTTCGGGTCATAAAATATTTACAATATTTTATTCTTTTTCTTTTCTTTTCTTTATTCTATAATTTTGGCTTTAAAAACTGTATTTTATATACTATTTACATGCACATGCATGGATGCTAAAATGTAAGAATTAATGGTATTTACAAGCATTTGCCAGGGTTTTTTGAGGCCAAAATGATAGAATAAAGATGATGAAATGTGGGTTCATCAGGTACGTGATATGGAAGGCGGGGATTTTAGCTCTGCTTTAGGGTGTGCACACACACTCTGTACCCTCACTCAGCCTGAAATCAAGGCCGGGGTTACTCTCCTGCAAATAAGGGTTAATTTTCGTCATTTTTTCCATTTCAATTAGCAGTCCCAATTTTAGAGATTAGTTGTCACTGTAATTAATCCACACAAGCAATCATGTCTACCGTCTAGTCCCAATTCCTTTATCCTAGGTTAAAAAAACCGAGAGAGAGAGAGAGAGAATTAGAAAAAGCCGATGCGATCGAGAAAACGATGATGAATGCTTGAGTAAGAAGACTTACAGTTCCTCCAGCTCTCTACAATGCAGGATGCAATACTGAATTAAAATTTTTTCACTAAATGGAATGCAAGCGAGAAAAGTCGCTCCTAGACAAGCTGTTCTATTAGCGAGTGAAGAACAAGTTAGATTTGGCTAAAGTCCCGCAGTCTAAGTGTGTCTTTTAAATTGTGAAGTGTGGTCCTAGATATTACGAGCACACATCAACCACACAGCACGCGGGGACTCATTTTATTATGACTTACACGCGCGAGAACCCAAACGAGAACCACTAGAAATGCAAAAAAATTTATAAGTCCTCTCAAAAACCACTCAATTTATTTTAGTGCAGGTTCCTCGGCTCGCTTGGCGAAGCACCTTCGACTCCTCGTATTCCTCGCACAAAAATAAATGATGGTCAGATAAAGGATGACACAAAAATAATCAAATATTAAAAATGACAGATAAATATTCACAAGAAAAACCAGGAATCAGACTACCCGGGGATGGAAAACCTAAAATCCAAATTTTCTAAAAATTAACCTAAGTCCTGCCTCCCTGGCAACAACACCATTTGAAGAGCCCTGTGATTACCCTACTTAATTCAACTGAATATCGATTAAATTTAATGTGTTTGTTGTAGTCGGATAACTTCAAACTATTCAAAACCACTTTGATTAATGTCAGACTAAACGCAAGCGGCAATTTTTTTATTTTACTTGGGCAAGCCCAAGGTTGAACTCAGGGAGGCAACTTTTTCCTTAAATTAATTTGAAGCCAATTACGAAGTTAGGTTTTCAAGAGAATATTTTTTGTATTTTTTATGCAATTAAGAAAATGCAATGCAAATCAAGCTAAATTTGAAGGTTAAAATTTGAAGTATGGTCAAATTAAGTCCAAAAATGATGTAACTTGGCCAGAATATGAAATGCAATGAAATTAAGCTACTGTAATTTTTTTGGAATTTTTCGACTTGAAATGAATAAAAAACGAATGCAAGGTTAATTTTGCAAAGTTAATTTCTATAAATACCAAAATCAATAATTTTCAGATACAAAAATTATCCTAGATACTTCTATGTAAGATGAATCCAGGAAAATTATTAAACTTTAAGAATGATGAATTTTGGACCTATTAAAAATCATTTAAGCAAAATATCAATTAATTTATTAAGGCCTCATTATGCGTGCAAATGATGTGATTTTTGGGCTCAAAGTAGAACTACTTAAACTAGATCTATTGTGATTTTTTGGGGATTTTTGGAGCAATAAATATTTAATATGCAATTAAAGGCATACAGTGGAAAACTATGTAAACTTCCACAAAAAGAATAATATTAAATTCCTCAAAGCTCTAAAAAATGTAACAAGTGTCCATAATGATAGAGCACAAGTTTCTCTACAACATGCAATTTTTGGAATTATAAAATGATCCTAAATGAGTGCCAAAATAAACGTGCAAACACAGGGGTGTAAATGCAAACATGAATAAAATTGATTATATCAAAACGTGCTTACAGGGACTAAAATGCAATTTCCCATAATGTAGAGGGTATCCGTGTAATTTCTCCACTGGAACACGTTGATGTGCCTAGTAGGGACTGAATTGCAATTCTGAAAACTTGTAGGGGCCTCGATGTAAATTACCCAGACCGCACGTAAGGACCACGTGGGATCTAGGCTCGGGAAGCATCAGAGGCTCGGATGCTGCTTCGGGTCTTCCGTAGGCTCGTACGTACTTCGGATGAGGCTCGGATGCTCCGAGCCTAAGGGGCAGGGAAGAGGCTCGGATCTGGAGATATGGCGAAAGATGGATCATCCAATCGCAAAGATCAAACGATTGCTAAAGCGGGAGATGTGGCACGCCTTGGACCGTCAGATCCTTAAGCGATCCAATGGTATCTAGAGCTCCTGGAGAGTTCGGTGTGGATGACGAACCGTAAAATCCAGCCTCTTAATATGTCGTTTTAGTGCGTTGCAGCTGGCCGGATCGGGTTAATCAAAGGACCATTAAGTCAAGATAATCAATCAAATAAAAAGGTCCACTTAATTTTTTTACTTGGGAAAGCCCAAGGTCGAACTCAGGGACATGATCCTCTTCCATGGTATTTAGAGTCTAATGAATTTAACTAAGTGTTGGCTTAATGAGTAGTAGGTCAAGGAATGCATGCAAGCAATACAATATGCATTTTTACTTTCTTTTAACATGCAAATAGATGCAATGAAATGCAATGCAAAAAAATATGCCCGAATTATAAGAATACTTGAGACATTTAATCATAGGTCAAATCAGGGTCAAACAATTGAAGCTATTTTCATTGATGTGAAAATCAGGCATATTAATCATTATACTAAAGACACTTAGCCAATAAAATAATAAATCAAAACTCATAGTGTCAAATCTGAAATACAAGCATGCCATCTAGAAGACAATGAAATGAGCTTCAAAATGCCACTGAAATCGACTCAATCGGATCTAGGATGCTCAAGATATGCACGAGTGAAGCCAGGGGCATAAATGCAAGAAAACATGAAAGATAAATAGCAAACAGGCCCCTAGGAGGGACTAAAATGCAAATAAAATAAAATACGGGACCTTCTCTGTAAATAACTGATGAATGCTCATTCATCACTCTTAATTCTTATATTTTAGCTACAAAAACCTTTGCAAATACATGTAGATATATGTAAATACAAATAATTACCAAAGTGCATGCATTGTGTAAAAATCAATAATTAGCATGTTTTTGTTAAAAATAAAAGAATAAAGAATTAAAAGAAAAAGAGGGAGATATTTAGAATAAATATTGAGCAACCTAATCCCAAGGGAGGGCTCAGCATGGGCCTGACCGCATAAAAACCCAAGTAGAGAGAGATAAGGAAGCTTATGTGTGTACATATACCTGTAAATATAATAAAAATATTTTCCTCTAAAAATACAATAAAAATGGGTTTGTTTATATTTGTATATATTTGTAAATACAAAACCAAATAATAATTAGAAAATTAAAAAGAAATAAAAATATCTTCTTCACTTATATATTCACCATGTACATAGATCCCCTATTTATATTTATTTTACCTTGTAAATAAATAAATCAAAATCTCATAAAACTTGTATATATTCTATATTTCATAGTGTAAATAAATAAAATAAAAACCATAAAAACAAAAATTAAATAAAAAGAATAAAAATCAAAATCAAAAGAAACATTGTATATATACCGTGTATATAGTTGTATATATCTATTTATTTAACCCTTGTACATAAATAATAAAAATAAAATAAAAATATCAAAATATTCCTAATTTTATTCTATAAATAAATAAAATATAAAATGGGAATAAAAATGTACAAAAATAATTAATTAAAAATCAAAAATTAAAAATCAATATTGTATATATACCTATATATAGCACTATATTGTAAATACCTAATTTATATTTCAAAAAAATAATTAAAAATCACAAAAAAATAGTTTATAAATAAATAAACATTTTTTATGTTTTGAGTTTTTAATAATTCGGCCATTTATTATTTTATTTTTAATTTCTAATTATTTCTGACATGGCCTGTTCTGATTGGTCCACAGGGGACGTTGACCCCCCGGTCAACTCCCCCTCCAGGACCACCAGAATTGGGTTCGTTGCGCCCGACCCGTTTTCGCCAAATTCTTCCCGCTTGACCCGATCGCCAAATCACTAAACCTCAAGCTCCAATCGTTCCTCCTGCATCCGAGATCCACACCGTCATATCCGTGTTGGGATCCGCGCTTCGTAGAACCCTGCCCGACCTTCTCTTCTCGGACCTGCACTCGTATAAAGCGTCAGCACCGGCCGCAATTTGACGCATCTTTGTCTTATTCATTCTCCGCCCCAGGACCTCCATCATCTCCGCCTGAGTGACAGCAGTCGGCCGGTGGTGTCACAGCGAGGAAGGAGCGTGTAGACCATCGATCCGGCGACGTTGCGCCGCCGTGCGCCGCCCAGACGTGGTGCTCGAGCCTCAGGCATCGACGGCCCTCGAGGCTAGGACTTAGAGCTTCCCCGGCTTACCCCCAGTCGACCTCATCCATCAGGTAGACCCAGTTCTTCTTCTCTTTAGCTAATTTTGCTTTTCGCCCAAATCGACCCATCGCCGACGAACCCCGATTCCGACCACCCTAGCCCACCTTTCGATCATCGGAGTCATCCATCACCTTCGCCCTTCCCCCGCGCACCTTCTCCGCCCTTTCGTTCAACCAAGTTTGCACAGGAACTGGGATTGGGGCTCCACCGCCGTCGCTTCGCCGGAGCCCCCTCATCTCGACGCACCGATCACCTACACCACCGCTAACCGGGTCGAGGCACTTTGCCATCGACCCAGGAGTCTGTTGTTGTGCTTTGCAGGTCAAGGCGAGCCCATCTGAGGGCTCAACGTTCTGGAGCAGCAGCTCCACCTCCGTCGGTGTCTCCTGAGCTCTCCGGAGCTCCGTTGCATCATCGGAGGAGCTCTTCAGACGCGGGAGGCCCAGGCGTTCCTTCTCCGATCACTAGCAGCCCGCGAGGAGGGTCACCGTGCGTGCACCGGGCCGGCGAAGTTCGTCGGCCACTTGTTATTCGTGCATCCTCCAGAGCCTTCCGATCTCCCTCCAGCTCCAGATCAGATCGCAGACGTCCATTCGAGGAGCCGCGCCAGCCGTTCGATCATCAGAGGGTGGACCAGGACCGTCAGATCAGTGAGGCTTAGCCACAACGCACAGGAGACGTTCGATCATCCACATGGCTGAGCCTCGACCGTCAGATCCGAGCTGCAGCCCTTTGTTGAGGCGCCACCCCCCCCCCCCCCCCGACCGTTGGATATCACACGTGGCGCCCATATGACCCTCGGCATATAGTAAGGGGTAATCTCCCTTAGGCCCCTCTCTTTCTATTTTTACAAAATAGTCCTGTAAATATTTTAGCCCGTTCATTTTATTTTGGTGTATTTGCATAGTGGACCCTGTTGTTTGTATTATTTGCGTTTTTACCCCTGTACATGATGGACACGTGCATCGACACGTAATTTTTTTGGTAAAATTGCAAGATTTGCCATGTGCTTTTCATGTGTTATTGATTGCATCTTTTAAAATAGGAATGACAAAAAGGTCCTTCCAGGCCTGAATCACGTGTATCGTGCGTGGTCCTCGGGGATTTTTGCACTTTGGGCCCTTGGGTTTCCTTGGTGTTTTCAAAAGGCCCCAGAACTTATTTTAATTGCATACAGGTCCCTGTGCACTATGCCTTTGTGTTTGATTTTAATAAAATAGCAAACCTACTCCAAATTTGATGAAAATTGGACACATGGCTCATGTCATGATGTAAAATTTTCTCTAAATTTTGGAGGCATTTTTTACTCTTTTTATTATTTTAAAAATTCAAAAACACGCATTTTTATTACTGTCCAGTTCTAAAAATCATAAAAAAATATTAAAAAACTTTAAAAACTACAAAAAAAATTAGATATTGTTTGTCTTGTTGTGTTTGATTTTCTGACCAATTATGGTCATTTTTAGATTTATAAAAATTATAAAAATTGAAAAACATTGAAAACCCCATATTCTAATAAATAATTGAAAAATCCAAAAATAATAAATCCAATGCCTAATTTTTCCTTGTATTTCATACTTTACAGGAAAATTACCTTCAGGTTTTATTAGGGCCATTTTGCATTTTAATTTGGCCCTTGAAACCTGACTGGACAGTGTCGTGTATTTTTAGTCTTGTTTGATTTTTATAAAATTCCATAAAAATCAGAAAACCCACAAAAATT
This sequence comes from Ottelia alismoides, assembly GCA_037367405.1. Taxonomy (NCBI): domain Eukaryota; kingdom Viridiplantae; phylum Streptophyta; class Magnoliopsida; order Alismatales; family Hydrocharitaceae; genus Ottelia; species Ottelia alismoides. The sequence goes on along the minus strand of JAZKJV010005341.1, from coordinate 401,579 downwards.
AACCAAAAACATAGAAAAATATAAAAAACATAAAAACATTTTTGTTTGAATTTTTGTGTGAATTTTGAGTAGTTAAATAATTCGTCCAAGTGCTTATTTTCTTATTTTCTTTATTAATTAAAAAATCCAAAAAATATAAAAATTATCAAAAACCCACCAAAAATCCTTTTATTTTGCTTGTTTTTATTTTGAGACTACTACGTAGGCTGCGAGGCCATCACGTGCTCCCTGAGTCCTACCCTGGTCGCTATACCAGGCTAATCTAATAGCCAGGGCCACTATTGAGTTCCTTTGACTTTTACATTGTTTTGGTGGTCTAATCCATATTTTCTTGTTGAGCCGAGATTTCTATCGATCTGGGTCGCAACGACCTGAGTGTGATATTTTTACCTGATCCAGATTAGTAGGATTTTGAGCTCATCAGAATGGTGTCGTTGCCGAGGAGCACGGCTTAGTAGTCTTTATTTTCATTTTATCTTTATTTTCTTTTTCGCGGCTTTCCGTGGTTTTCTCTGAGTTCGCGGATTTTCGCGGCTTTTTGTTTTTGCTTTTATTTTATTTTCTTTTCTTTTATTTTTGTTTTTGTTTTCTTTTGCTTATTTATTTTTCCTGCTATTTTTGCACATATATCCCTGTTTACTTTTCTTGCCTTTATTTGATTATTTTATCTGGTCTGTGACACTCGTCTATTTTCTTGCAAGGACCCAAGGATCGAGGCGGCGACTCTAGAGTAGTCGGTGCAACCGCGGTGATTGGAGGCGGCTTCCTTCTGCACGGAACCGCAGGAGAGCGCGAGGAAGCAGCTGAGTGGGAGAGGAGTAGTTTAGGTTTTATTTCAGCAACATTTGATTTATTGTAATAATACAGGGACAGCTCAGACTTGGACTTAGACTCTCTCGGGTCTGTTTCGCCAAGCATCGGTGTACTCGGGGGACCCATTAGCTAGTTCGGTTTTTCGCAGCTTTTTACGCGGCTTTTGTTTTTCACTGCCTTTTCCGGTTTCTCGCGGTTTTCTCGAGCTCCTAGACTTAGGAATTTATGTTTGATTGTGGCGTAACTCATAGGATCCAAACACCTTAATATAATTGTATGTTCTTATAGTTTGGTAATTGGACCTATTAATAAAAGATTAATAAAAATAGCTGACTTGCTTCCTTCGAGCCTACGTGTCGCAGCCTGCCCTACCAGCGCTGTTCCTGAGCTCGATTTGTCGAGAGGAGGAGGGGTAGACCGAGACCGGACCCTTTGGATCAGAGGCCGGTGACCAGCTAGACTGTTCTTTCGAGTAGAAATTGCCTGTTTAGGGACTCGGTTTTCCGCTTGCACCATTTAGGTAGTTTTATTTCTGTCTTTCAATTCTGCGCGGATAATCTTGCACGTAGACTGCTGGAGTCAGGTACGCATTTCTTACTCTGCATGCATCATTGATTTCATCGTGCATCGGCTTTTTCGTCTTCTCCTCATGTTTTTGACTTAATAATCAGGAGAACCGAAAAATTCGTTAGGCGTTTTTGTTTTTATTGAAAAATATCTAAAAGAAAAACAATAAATTTTGGGACTGCTAACACTATCTACCCTAAAAGACACCTCACTTAAAAAATCTGTCTTGGGGAGAGCAACCCCCTCATTATCTGGTTTGATTGTGCGAGAGAGTGACCCCGAACACTAGGTAGAGCCCTCCGATGTTCTTCTCAACTGATTACCGGCTATTTCTGTACGGGACAGTCGGTTGGGAAAATATCTGGTATCCCAACAGGTCACGTAATCGCTCTGATATCCTGATTGATCACCAAAATAATAATTGACAAGATAAATTGATCGAGCCTTTACGGTCTTCAGCTCGCGTTGCATTGGTGAATTGGGGGTTTGCTTGTGATCATAGTTGTTTCCAGATCTCATCCGCCTTACTCGCCACATCAAGATGATGGGCAGACAATCTCTTAGGCAGCCTCTGGCTGCACCACTTTCGGGCGCGTCTACCCGCTCATCTAGGTTGGTTCGCGAGAGCCGAGACCCGCTCTCCGAACCTGAGTACGACTCCACCCTGTTCCCCCTCGATCCCCCTTCTTCTGAGACCGAGATACCAGTGCCAGAGGAGAGACAAACAAATGATTTATCGGTACCTGAGTTCAGATGTTTTGATTTTGTAGAGACTATGGCCTGCAGTTCTGATGATCACACCAGAGGTCCGCAGCATGAGCATTTCGTTCTGGACCAGGATATGATCAACTCCACCCAGATCGCCTCCCTCGAGACAGTGCAGCAGCAGCTTAGGGATCAGGGAGCATTCATGTTAGATATGAGGTGTGATATGGAGCAGATGAGAGCAGACCGAGAGCAGCGTACAGACGGGCCGAAGATACCCGATGAGGCCGCGGCAGCAGCCGCAGCAGCCGCAGCAGATCCACCGAGACCGATGCGGGAGTTACACAACCCCGGATCGACACCGATGCATCATTGGGTTGTTCTACCAGCCATCGTGGGGGACTTCAAGTTCCCCCGAACACCTTGCAGCTCCTCCCCCGTTTCCATGGGCTCGCCATAGAGGAGCCCCATCTCCACCTCCAGGAGTTTCTAATGATCTACAGCACTATCCACGACCGTCAGGTGGACCAGGATACCATCAGGATGATTGCTTTCCCCTTCTCCTTAGCAGATAGAGCAGCCACTTGGCTGAAAGATATGGGGAAGTTCGTCTACACCTGGGAGCAGCTCCGCACCGAGTACTTGCATAAGTACTATCCACTCGGGTGGACGAACGCCGCTAGAACCCTGATCAGCAACTTCTCCATGCTCCCCAACGAGCAGTTTCACGAGGCATGAGAGAGGTTTCAAGAGCTGACCGACAGATGCCCGCACCACGACATTTCCATGCCGAACCTTGTTCAGAGCTTTTTCAGCGGGCTGACACCAGAGCTTCAGGGCTTGGTGAACGCTTCTTGTGGTGGGTCTTACTTCGCCAAGGATCACGATCAGGTCTGGGCCATCTACGAGGAGATGTCCGAGAACTATATGGTGATGTTCCAGACCCGATTGTATACTCAGGGCAGACCCCAGCAGCCACAGACTGTGCAGTACTAGAGGATAGCACGGGTCGACGTCGGTCCATCCAGTTCGTCCGTGGTAGCAGCAGCATAGGCCGAGTCCTCAGCCGCAGACATGGGGATCATCAGCGAGAAGCCGGACCGGATGGAGATCATAGAGAAGAAGCAGTGTCAGGGCATCACGCGGATGGAGCAGATGGCACAGACCCTTAGTGACCTGAAGACACTGCTCATGTGTCTCCAGGAGGCACACACGGCTTCACAGCCTCGTTTTCAGGCACAAGGCGATCCGAGTAGCAGCAGCAGCTCATCCCAGCGCTCCAGCTCCCACCAGCAGCCTAGACAGGTCAATTTTGTACAGGCGGAGCCGTACCAGCAGCCACAGCCCACCTACCAGTCACCACCATCTCTAGACATGCAGATGGTGGTATACCAGACGGATCAGCCTCTGGCAGTGCTCCTGCCACCCCAGTACGATGCAGAGCCATTGATGGATGTCAACGGGATTTGGTACGACCGCCCCCAGTCCGGTATCCGACGAGACCATCCCGGATTCCGTTGGGTGGCCGGAGGTGCCCAGCCCCAGCAGCAGCCATCAGGATAGGGTGGCCAGTACAACCATCAAAGGGATCACCAGCAGCAGCAGCCCCCAGTGTATCCACAGCAACAGCAGCAGCAGTCACAGTATGGTCCTCGTCCCTATCAGCAGGGACAGTCTTGGAGGCGTGATCAGCCGCCTCAGCCGCAGCATCAGCCACATTCGTACCCCTCTCAGCCACAGCACCAGCAGCCTCACTACCAGGGAGGCTACCCGTCAGGTTCTCATGGGCCATCCTATGAGAGCCCCGCCTTGGATGACATAGCATGCCTTCTCACAGATCAGCAGGCTACTTTTCGACGGGAGATGGATGAGTTCTGCCAGGAGATGCGGATCATCGTGAGAGCGAAGGTCGCCATCCCTGAGTCGAATCCCAACAACCTGAAGAGGAAATCTGAGTAGGTAGCTTTACTGAGTATGCCACTCCGAGTGATACTTTTGGTGATATGTCTGCATATCTTTTTGATACTGATTTTGTCACACTTAGGAGCGGTAGGATGCCAGCAGGCGGCGACTCGTCTGAGCGACACCCTGAGGATACATCCAAAGCGCCAGGCGAGGAGGAGAGCGGTACTGAGGCCGCTAGAGATGATGATGGTGGTACTGAGGCCACCACGGATGATGATCCCACCGGTGGTACTGAGGCCGCCATTTCACCAGTTGGAGGAGGTGGTACTGAGGCCACCCATGTTGCCGAGCTAGAGCGTGGTACTGAGGCCGCCCGTCTACCAGCCGATGGTGGTGCTGATGACACCAAGTCTTCTGAGATTCCTGTTGATTTTCCTGTTACTGATGTATCTCGAAACACTTCTGTGAATAAAGGAAAGGGTTTATTTTCTTCCGGTCCTACTGTGGTGCATGATGTATGTGTGGATCCGGTCGTCGAGCCGTCTAGACCCTTTCCTAGTCCTTCATCTGAGAAGGACCATGTGATCCCCTTCCCTAGAGCCCTTTAGATGGGGAGGGGGAAGAAAAATGAAATTCCCAAAAAGAGAGAGCAAGAAGAGTTCAGCCAGCATATGATAGATCGTTTCCATATTCAGCTGACTCTTCAGGAGGCTTTGTAGCACATCCCTCTACTCCAGCGTTCACTTAGAGACAGGACTACAGTCAGGAGGAAGAGGAGGAGCCACCACTCAGAGATTCATGTGCTGACGAGAGCCACTTGTTTCGCGTTCCAGAACCGTCTGCCGGCCAAGAGGCCAGATTCAGGAGCCCCATATGTCAGATGCCATATCAGTGAGCAGAGGTTCGACCGCACTCTATTAGACAGCGGATCGTTGATCAACCTACTTCCGGCAGCCCTTCTCGACCGCTTCGAGTTTGGCACTCTTAGACAGAGCAGGACAGTCCTTCAGGTTGCTGATCGATCTGTCAAGAGGCCGAAGGGGTTGCTTAGAGACGTTGTCGTCATGATTCAGGGCCTGCAATTCCCCGTGGACTTCGTAGTGTTGGACATGGAGATCCCTGATTCAGTGACCGATATCCCCATAATTCTCGGTCGCCCGTTCTTGGCCACATCCAAGGCAGTGACTGACCATGATAGCGGGAAGGTATACTTTCGCGTCGAGGGCGAAAGTGTACAAATAGAGACGGTCGAGGACAGCAGATCCAGAGACAGAGCATGCTTAGAGACCACTTTCGATACAAAGCAGATGACAGATGCCGGGCTAGACAACCACCAGGACTGCGACTTTGTGATTACAGATGATGAGGCAGTATGGGCAGATCCAGATGCACAGGCCATCCTCTCACCTTCAGAGTCCGCTGATGCAGAGACGCCAGCAGAGGAGAGCTTGAAGAGCACATTCCTGGTTCAGGATACTATTGAGGCAGCAGAGCCGGTTCTCGACCGCGAGACTGATTCTTGTAATGATGGTGGTACTGATGCCACCTTGGATGATACAGATCCCTCGGAGTCAGATATCGACTGGGTAGATTGTGATGATTATATGCCAGACCTGACTTCCACTGAGCCTGCAGATGGGGAGGAGGTAGATGCCGAGCAGAGCAGAGACAGTCCAGCAGGACAGCCTTCTCCAGTTCTTAAGAGTGATAGAGAGTTTCAGTTCTTCCATGCGGATTTGGCAGCTTTCACGCAGAGTTTTCAGAGGCCAGATCCACCAGCACCCAGTTGTCCAGGGTTGAAGCCTCTTCCTACGTCGTTGAAGTATAGATTCCTTGCGGGTGAGCATGAGATGTACCCAGTCATCATCTCCGTCGATTTGACTGGAGAGCAGGAATCCCGTCTGATGGGGGTTCTTGAAAAGAACCGCAAGGCGAAAGGATGGAGCGTAGCAGATCTCCAGGGGATAAGTCCGGCCCTGTGCTCCCACCATATCTATCTCGAGGATGAGGCGAAGCCGTTGTGTGAGTTCCAGCGGCGGCTGAACCCGAATCTGAGAGAGGTTGTCATGAAGGAGATTTCGAAATGGTGGAGCGCCGATTTTATCTACCCCATCTCCGACTCCAAGTGGGTCAGCCCTTTGCATGTGGTGCCCAAGAAGATGGGCATCACTATAGTGGTCAGTGATTCTGGAGAGGAGATTGCTATACGGGTACCCACTTCTTGGCGGGTCTGCGTTGATTACAGGAGACTCAACCAGGCCACCAAGAAGGATCATTTCCCCCTGCCCTTTATAGATCAGATCATTGAGAGACTGGCAGGGAAGAGCCACTACTGTTTTCTGGATGGGTACTCGGGCTACAACCACGTGGACATTGCTCCCGAGGACCAGGACAAGACTACCTTTACCTGTTCCTTCGGCACGTACGCCTTCCGACGCATGCCATTTGGGCTATGCAATGCCCCTGCGACCTTTCAGAGATGCATGTTTTCGATCTTTTCGGACATGGTAGGGGAGTGCTTGGAGGTCTTCATGGATGATTTCTCGGTTTACAGCGACGGATTCGACTCCAATCTTGACTGCCTAGACCGAGTCCTTCAGCAACGTATAGAGGTTCACTTGGTGCTATCTTGGGAGAAGAGTCACTTCATGGTGACTCAAGGGACGGTGCTTGTCCATATCATCTCCAACAGGGGCATGGAGGTTGATCCGGCCAAGGTAGATGTCATTAGAAAACTCGCATCGCTGTCCAATTTGCAGCAGTTACGATCATTCCTGGGGTACATCGCTTTCTACCGACGATTCATTCATGATTTCAGTAGGATTGCCCGGCCATTGACTGGCCTGCTGACGAAAGACACCGAGCTCCTTGTCGATGACAAGTGTCTTTCGTCGTTTGAGACTCTCAAGAGATGTGTTGTTGAGGCTCCTGTTCTCCAGCCACCTGATTGGTCTCTCCCATTCGAGATCATGACGGACGCCTCCGATTTTACCGTAGGGGCCATGCTGGGACAGAGGAGGGATGGAGTTCCATTTGCTATCCACTACGCTAGCCGCACATTGGATTCCGCGCAGCAGAACTACACAGTCACAGAGAAGGAGATGCTAGCCGTAGTGTTCGCCCTAGATAAGTGCATATCGTACATTATTGGATCTAGAGTGACCCTGTTTACTGATCATACCGCCATCAGGTACCTCATGGCAAAGAAGGATGCCAAGTCCAGACTGACTAGATGGATCCTTCTACTCCAGGAGTTCGACATTGAGATTAAGGATAAGCCTGGAGTCAAGAATGTGGTGGCGGATCATCTCTCCCGATTAGAGCATCTTGAGGATTCTGAGCAGATTGACCTGATTTGTGAGACCTTCCCAGATGAGGCGATCCTTGCTATCGCCTCCCTCTCATGGTATGTCGATATTGTGAACTTTCTTGTTGCTAAGAAAGTCCCACAAGGTTGGCCCAGGCAGAGGCTTGAGACCTTCCTCGCGAAGGCCAAGTCCTACCACTGGGAGGATCCCATCCTTTACCACGAAGGAGGGGATAGCGTCTGGCATAGGTGCATTCCTCAGGAGGAGCACCATAGCGTCCTCACTTACTGCCACAAGCTTGAGGCAGGAGGACATCACTCTGGGAGGAGAACGGCACAGAAAGTGCTCCAATCCGGCTTGTGGTGGCCTACCCTCTTCAAGGACTCTGACGAGTTCGTGAAGAGGTGTACTGACTGTCAGAGGATGGGCACTTGTGGACAGCGTGATATGATGTCGATGCAGCCCATTCACTTCTGTGAGGTTTTTGACGCATGGGGCATCGATTTCATGGGTCCATTCCCTAAGAGTCAGGGATTTGAGTACATTCTGTTGGCCGTTGATTATGTGAGTCGTTGGGTTGAGGCCATCCCCGCCCGAATCACTGATGCCAGGACAGTTTGCAGATTTTTGAGGAAGCACATCATTACGCGGTTCGGGGTACCTCGAGTGTTGATTTCTGATGTGGGGTCTCATTTCATCAATGACCAGGTGAAGGCCCTTGCTAGCGAGTTCGGCATAGACCATCGAGTTGCCACTCCATACCATCCACAAACGAATGGTCTAGCCGAGGTGTCGAACAGGGAGATCAAGACTATATTGCAGAAAGTCGTCCGCCCTGACCGAAAGGATTGGTCACAGCTTTTGGACTCGTTCTTATGGGCATATAGGGCGTCTTTCAAGACATCTTTGGGCACATCTCCCTTTCGCCTCGTATATGGCAAGCCGTGCCATTTACCTGTTGAGCTGAGACACAGGTCACTTTGGGCAGTCACGGATATTCTTATGGATCCAGATAGTGTAGGAGACCAGAGGAGGGCAGAGTTAGCAGCCTTGGAGGAGCTTATAGATACCGCCTTCTCAAACAGCCTATAATATAAGGAGAGAGTGAAGGAGTGGCATGATTCTCATATCAGCCACAAGCATTTTGAGCCTGGACAGAGAGTATGGATGTTTGATGCTAGGCTTCGTCTATTTCCAGGGAAGCTACAGAGCAAATGGAAGGGACCTTATCGTGTGAGAAAGGTACACGACAACGGTAGCATTGACATATCCGAGTTGTCTTTTGAGAGTACCTTTCGAGTGAACGGCCAGCGGCTCAAGCCATTTCTAGATCATGAGCCGCGGGTCGTTGATGTTGCCCCTATTCATTTTGCGTGAGATGTGGTCTTTTGACTCACATCTATTGCATCTCACGCCTGATTATCACTGTCCTTCCGACCTGTATAGATCCAGATGTCTATATCATTACATTCTTTAGTCCCACATCCCTTTCTTCATCTTTTGATTATGCTATACTTAGGGTGCACTTTACCCTAAGTATAGGGGGGATGTAGGACCTTTGGGTATTTCTTTTGATTCTATTTACCCCTGTTTTTGCTGCCTATACTTTGGTATATTTTACCCTAAGTATGGGGGGGTAGACCTTGTACATTCGCCACTCGGTTTTCCCTTTGTGTACAGCCTGTTATACTTAGGATTACTTGATCCTAAGTATAGGGGGAAAAGCCGAGATCTTCTTGATTTTCTATTCATTCATTCGTCTTTGTATATAGCCTTCCTTTTCACTTCCCTATACTTAAGCACGAGTTATGTCTTCTTCATAGCTCTTGACTCTGAGGACATCGTTCGAGCTAAGTATAGGGGGTGTGTATATATTTCATATATACTTTAGCCATAACTTGTACGTTGTGTGAGTGTGTTAATAAATAAAAATGGCTAAAAACCCAAAAACACAAAAATCCATAAAAAATTTAAAATTTTTCCTGTAAATAATCATTCTTTTATTTGCACATACATAGCTAGTGTACAAACTATTTTTGTAAAAATGTTTTCAAAAACTTTTTGTATAAAGTTTGTGTAAATATTCTCATAGCAAAATTATGTATATAGTACAAAATTTTTCCAAAATGTTTTGAAAATCAAAAGTTTGCAAAACTCTTGTGTAAATGTGTGTAAATATTTTGCAAAACTTGCATTCATGCATACATCCATGATTTCAAAACATTTTTCAAAAATTTTTGCATGTTTGTAAAAATTGTGTAACTAGCATCTTTGTATATATGTATATAGTTTTTCCGGATTATAGTTGACATTTAAACTAGCCTGGAATTAAATTGGGAAATGGAGCTTGATTAAGATCTTAATCCACCTAATTCTAAGAGGAACCTTATAGGGCTTAGGGTTAAGGCTTTTCAGGTCCATGGTGACTTAATTCTTTGAGTCCACTAGGTTATGATCACATGTCATCTAAATGAGCCTAAGTAGAGCACTTAACAACACACACATGACTCATATAGACAATGGCTTTACTTGGACACCGCACTTAGCACCGAGCTCTCTACGGATGAGGTGGTGAGGAGGCAGTCTTCCTTGACTTGGGGTAGTATATGAGGGTAGTACTTCTAGGCGGAACCTCTCTTCTTCTTTTAGTGAAGGAAGTGTGTCTCAACTTGGTCTAGTTGCCATGAGGTCTAACGACGGGAGTTGTGGGTTGCAATAATGCTTCAAAAGAGGATAGTCTACTGGCTCAAGAGGAAAAACTCCTTGTATATATGCTGCACATGTATATGTTGTATAGATGCACTTGAAAAAAAATGCAAAAAGAAAATAACTCCAAAAAAGTGGTGGGTCTGATAGAAAATCATAATCCCACCGGAGTATGTATATAGTGCAATAAGCAAAGCTTGAGATTCATGTCCCACCTTATGTAGCTTGCAGCAGGGAGACTTGGCTACACTGGTTGAGCTCCCAAGGATACATGGCTACACTGGCCATGGTCCATTCTCTTCTTCCCCCTCTTCTTGAGCCGGTTGAACTTGAACTTAGAAGGGAATACCCCGCTCCTCGAGGAAAGAGTAGCCAGATTGGGGTCATAGAGTTACCTTGTTGGGAAGGGTTGTCAAGTTGCCACTTCTGAGGTGGAGAGCTTATACTTCACATTCACAGTACAAGGAAAGATTCATGGTCTTCAGGGTTTGTGTTTGGTGACTTGTTCTGATCTGGATTGTTGAGGAGTCTTGATTATAGATTGGTGGAACTTAGAGGCTGTTGAGTTTTAAACTTAAGTCCAAATAAGGTTCCGACACATTAATAATCCAAAGATCTGATCGAGCTCCATAATTCAATTTAATGAAGGCAAGTTTAATAATCAACCTTGATCTGTGTACATTCTCCTCTTTTTCTTTTTCTTTTCCACTTCTTTTTCAAATAAGTGTTTGCTAAGGGACTAGCAAAGTTAAGTATAGGGGGGTGATGAATACTTATTCATAACTCTTTATTCTTATATTTTAGCTACAAAAACCTTTGCAAATACATGTAGATATATGTAAATACAAATAATTACCAAAGTGCATGCATTGTGTAAAAATCAATAATTAGCATGTTTTTGTGCAAAAATAAAAGAATAAAGAAATAAAAGAAAAAGAGGGAGATATTTAGAATAAATATTGAGCAACCTAATCCCAAGGGAGGGCTCAGCATGAGCCTGACCGCATAAAAACCCAAGTAGAGAGAGATAAGGAAGCTCATGTGTGTACATATACCTGTAAATATAATAAAAATATTTTCCTCTAAAAATACAATAAAAATGGGTTTGTTTATATTTGTATATATTTGTAAATACAAAACCAAATTAAAAATTAGAAAATTAAAAAGAAATAAAAATATCTTCTTCACTTATATATTCACCATGTACATAGATCCCCTATTTATATTTATTTTACCTTGTAAATAAATAAATCAAAATCCCATAAAACTTGTATATATTCTATATTTCATGGTGTAAATAAATAAAATAAAAACCATAAAAACAAAAATTAAATAAAAAGAATAAAAATAAAAATCAAAAGAAACATTGTATATATACCATGTATATAGTTGTATATATCTATTTATTTAACCCTTGTACATAAATAATAAAAATAAAATAAAAATATCAAAATATTCCTAATTTTATTCTATAAATAAATAAAATATAAAATGGGAATAAAAATGTACAAAAATAATTAATTAAAAATCAAAAATTAAAAATCAATATTGTATATATACCTATATATAGCACTATATTGTAAATACCTAATTTATATTTCAAAAAATTAATTAAAAATCACAAAAAATAGTTTATAAATAAATAAACATTTTTTATGTTTTGAGTTTTTAATAATTCGGCCATTTATTATTTTATCTTTAATTTCTAATTATTTCTGACATGGCCTGTTCTGATTGGTCCACGGGGGACGTTGACCCCCCGGTCAACTCCCCCTCCAGGACCACCAGAACCGGGTTCATTGCGCCCGACCCGTTTTCACCAAATTCTTCCCGCTCGACCCGATCGCCAAATCACTGAACCTCGAGCTCCGATCGTTCCTCCTACATCCGAGATCCACGCCGTCATATCCGTGTTGTGATCCGCGCTTCGTAGAACCCTTCCCGACCTTCTCTTCTCGGACCTGCACTCGTATAAAGCGTCAGCTCCGGCCGCAATTTGACGCATCTTTGGCTCATTCATTCTCCACCCCAGGACCTCCATCATCTCCGCCTGAGTGACAACAGTCGGCCGGTGGTGTCGCAGCAAGGAAGGAGCGTGTAGACCATCGATCCGGCGACATTGCGCCGCCGTGCGCCGCCCAGATGTGGTGCTCGAGCCTCGGGCATTGACGGCCCTCGAGGTTAGGGCCTAGAGCTTCCCCAGCTCACCCCCAGTCGACCTCGTCCATCAGGTAGACCCAGTTCTTCTTCTCTTTAGCTAATTTTGCTTTTCGCCCAAATCGACCCATCGCCGACGAACCCCGATTCCAACCACCCTAGCCCACCTTTCGATCATCGGAGTCATCCATCACCTTCGCCCTTCCCCCGCGCACCTTCTTCGCCCTTTCGTTCAACCCAGTTCGCACAGGAACTGGGATTGGGGCTCCATCGCCGTCGCTTCGCCAGAGCCCCCTCATCTCGATGCACCGATCACCTACACCATCGCTAACCGGGTCGAGGCACTTTGCTCTCGATCAGGAGTCTGTTGTTGTGCTTTGCAGGTCAAGGCGATCCCATCTGAGGGCTCGACGTTCTGGAGTAGCAACTCCACCTCGTCGGTGTCGCCTGAGCTCTCCGGAGCTCCGTTGCATCATCGGAGGAGCTCTTCAGACGCGGGAGGCCCAGGCGTTCCTTCTCCGGTCACTAGCATCCCGCGAGGAGGGTCACCGTGCGTGCACCGGGCCGGCGAAGTTTGCCGGCCACTTGTTCTTCGTGCATCCTCCAGAGCCATCTGATCTCCCTCCAGCTCCAGAACAGATTGCAGACGTCCATTCGAGGAGCCGCGCCAGCCGTTCGATCATCAAAGGGTGGACAAGGACCGTCATATAAGTGAGGCTTAGCCACAGCACACAGGAGACGTTCGATCATCCACGTGGCTGAGTCTCGACCGTCAGATCCGAGCTGCAGCCCTTCGTTGAGGCGCCACCCCCCCCCGACCGTTGGATATCACACGTGGCGCCCATCTGACCCTCGGCATATAGTAAGGGGTAATTTCCCTTAGGCCCCTCTCTTTTTGTTTTTACAAATTAGTCCTGTAAATATTTTAGCCCGTTCATTTTATTTTGGTGTATTTGCATAGTGGACCCTGCTGTTTGTATTATTTGCATTTTTACCCCTGTACATGATGGACACATGCATCGACAAGTGAGTTTTTGGTAAAATTGCAAGATTTGCCCTGTGCTTTTCATGTGTTATTGATTGCATCTTTTAAAATAGGAATGACAAAAAGGTCCTTCCAGGCCTGAGTCACGCGTATCGTGCATGGGCCTCGGGGATTTTTGCACTTTGGGCCCCTGGGTTTCCTTGCGTGTTATCAAAAGGCCCCAGAACTTATTTTAATTGCATATAGGTCCCTATGCACTGTGCCTTTGTGTTTGATTTTAATAAAATAGCAAACCTACTCCAAATTTGATGAAAATTGGATACATGGCTCCTACCATGATGTAAAATTTTCTCTAAATTTTGGAGACATTTTTTACTCTTTTTATTATTTTAAAAATTCAAAAACACGCATTTTTATTACTGTCCAGTTCTAAAAATCACAAAAATTATTAAAACAAACAAACAAATTAGATATTGTTTGTCTTGCTATGTTTGATTTTCTGACCATTTTTTGTCATTTTTAGATTTATAAAAATTATAAAAATTGTAAAACATTGAAAACACTATAAAAATCTAATAAATAATTGAAAAATCCAAAAATAATAAATCCAGTGCCTAATTTTTCCTTGTATTTCATACTTTACAGGAAAATTACCTTCGGGTTTTATTAGGGCCATTTTGCATTTTAATTTGGCCCTTGAAACCTGACTGGACAGTGTCTTGCATTTTCAGTCTTGTTTGATTTTTATAAAATTCCATAAAAATCAGAAAACCCCCAAAAATTAACGAAAAACTTAGAAAAATATAAAAAAACATAAAAACATTTTTGTTTGAATTTTTGGGTGAATTTTGAGTAGTTAAATAATTCGTCCAAGTTGCTTGTTTATTTGTTTTCTTATTTTCTTTATTAATTAAAAAATCCAAAAAATATAAATTTTATCAAAAACCCACCAAAAATCCTTTTATTTTGCTTGTTTTTATTTTGAGACTACTTCGTAGGCTGCGAGGCCATCACATGATCCCTGAGTCCGACCCTGGTCGCTATACCAGGCTAATCTAATAGCCAGGGCCAGTATTGAGTTCCTTTGACTTTTACATTGTTTTGGTGGTCTGATCCATATTTTCTTGTTGAGCCGAGATTTCTATCGATCCGGGTTGCAATGACCCGAGTGTGATATTTTTACCTGATCCGGATTAGTAGGATTTTGAGCTCATCAATAAGACACATACGCGGGGGTATTTTTGCAACTATTAAAACCTGCGAGGGTATAAATGCAAAATACCCCAGGTGCGCGTGGTGTGCACGTGGCTCTGGACCTGTCTGCAAAAGTAGAAACTTCCGAGGGCCTCCCTGAAATTTACCCAGATCGCACGTGAGTAGCACGTGGTCTCTAGGCTTGGATGACTCAAAGGCTCAGTACTGCTTCGGTTAGATTCAACGGACGACGTAGGCTCGATGCAGGCTAAGGCTCGGATGAGGCTCGATGTACCCAAGCCTACTAGTCTGGTGCTGAGGTTTGGGGAAGTTTTGGCGCTGACACATGGATGATGGAAGACCGTCCGATCATCGAGATCGGACGGTAATTGGAAGCTGCGCGAGATGTTGACCTGGCTACTTCTGTGTCGTTGGATGAGCTCCGAGGAGGAGCATCCAACGATGCCTGATTCTTCCTCCTCGACTGCAACTGGCGGCGGAACCAGGACTCCGGTGAAGGGATCCAAGCTCCGCCGCTCTTCTCTAGTGTCGATGCAGACCCCTAGCTGCTCCTGACCACCTGGAGACCAACCTTGAAGCTCGGCGAAGCAGCTGGGATGGCTAGAGGAAGTAGAAGACGCATGTAGGCCGGATGCTCAGCTGCTTGAAGAAGCTCCGGTGAGTCCTCCTTTCGTTGAAGACTCGAGACCTGCATGGTTAGTACCAATAGCCGAAGCGTATGGTGCGAAGTGCTTGAGCGAGCTGGAGTAAGGTGAGAGCTTCTGCGAATGAAGAAGGTGGCAGCTCAGAGCTCCTCCGCCGTGGAGGGCGGAGAAGTTGGGTCAGAGGCGATGTGGGTTATGGAGGAAGAAGAGGAGGATCTAAGGGTGACGCGTGAATGGTGGAGGCAAGGCGGAGCTATTGGGATGGTCAATGAATGGCGATGATGAGAAGGGAGTCCTAATTAATTAAGCAAAAAGAGATAAAAATTACAAAGAGGATCAGAGGAGCTTACCTGGCTACTGGCGGAGTGGTGGCCTGTGCATGAGCTCCGGGGAGGGGCTCTGGTCATCGATGAAGCTCCTCGGCGACTGGAGGTAGCTAAGCAGGGCGGAGCCACCACAGTCCTGGCCTACCATGGCCAGGGGTCGTATGCCTTTAACTCTCGCCGTCATTGTACCTCGGTCAGCCCTCTCCCTATCATGGGGAGTAAGAGACGGGCTGGGCGGAGCCCCGCATAAAGGTAGATGACCGTGACAGTGGCCGGAGGAGAGGTATTTGAGGGTGGAGAGGTCAAGGTAATGGTGATGGAGTCATGGGTTTCGTGGGTTGATGATGACCGAAGGAGAGGATGGAAGAGGTGGCTAAATGTTACGCGAGGGTAGCGGACGTGAGGGCTACGTGGGCCCAGTGTTAGTTCGTGGAGATGGAGTGATATGGAGCGGCTAAAATTAGAAGGGGGAAGGCAGTCAGCGAGACGCAGGGAACGTGGGAGAGAGGAGAGCTAGAGGTAGGGGATGATCTCTGGGCCATTGGATCTTGAGATCCAACAGCTCAGAGATGGGTGCTAACGAACGGCTGGATTTAAAGCTGGGGCGGTTTGATCGATTGGTTGTAGAGAGCGCCACGCGTCATGTGTTGGTGAAGTTAAGGACGGTTGTGATTTGATCTGGGGAGGATCGGATGGTGAGGAACAACTGGGGAAGTAAATGGTTGTGATGGAAGCTCTCGGGGATGATCGTACGGCTATGGGGATGACACGTGGTGCTTTGAGAGCGCAGCACTGATGGATGGATAATATTGATTCAGAGCTGGATCGAAGGGTTGCCATGGGTTGCGGAAATGCACGGCTGAGATTGAAGATTCCAGACCGCCATCCAACGGCTGATGAATCAGGGCACGTGGCGCGAAGAGATGCGGCCACGTGGCTCAACCAGAATGAGCCACGTGGCCCAATCAGATTATTGTGATGAAGAAAGTGATTTATGAGTGGATAGATGGCTGAATTTGAAAAACTCAAAAAACATGAAAATTATAGATCTCGATGAGATCTACAAGTTTCATGTTGACCAAAAACAGATATGATATCAAACAAAGATAGAAAATATTTTTGAAAGATTTTTTAAGGCTAAAAACACCACGATTTTTAATTTTGTTATTTTTTATGTTTTTAATTTATTCAATGACTCTGATATTTACAGGGACTTGTCTGGTTTTTATTGACACCTAGTCTAAGGTAGGGGTTATTTTCAGTGAATTAAGAGCATGAAACATGGTTTCATCAACCCCCTATACTTAAACTATGCTCGTCCCTGAGCATCAAAAAAATGAATGACCTGAATTAACTCCCTTGTGCATGTGCGTTTAGGATTCGATCTGTTCAAGTCTTCTCAAATTTAGAGATCCAAAATCTTAGAGCTCAACCCAGCCTTAATCAAGAGGCATCCAATTCCTCTAGTTATCCAGACTCTCTCTGATATACATATAAACTAAGGGTATGACTTTTGGTGTTGACTGCGTTCACAAGAGTAGAGTCAAAACGTCACCCAAGGTCTTGGTCCAAGAAATTCTCCTAAGGACCCAATCCTCAACACTAGGAATAAATCAAATCTTGCGTCCAGTCCACCGTCTCTTTAGTTGTCAGACTTAAAAGTGTAGATGGAAGGTCAGTGATGGAGGGTATAGGATTGTGTCATTTCTTCTCTCCCTCTCATTGGAGCATGTTTTTTCTCAAGTGCCTTATTACGCAACACATATTTTTGGTGTTGATTAGTGCGTCCATCAAGAGAAGTTTGAGCCGTCTGCACTTGTTTTCCTAGGAATACACCGGGGTTTGTCTTTTTTGAGTACCTATCGTACCTTCTACACCCAAACTTGTAGCATTTACGATGCAGAGCCCTTTTTTGGTGCAAGCCCGACTCTTGGTCCTAATAGTGGTGGTCCAAGTGGACACTTTGAAAATGATTGGGAGCGCTCGCCTTTGGTGGAAGCTCTTGTTGAAATTTGACTTTGTATGGAATGAGCTTTTCTTTGACATTTTATTGCTTTGTAGTATTTTTGGCTAGCTCCATTGCTTTTACCAAGAGTTGGCGCACACTGATCAACATTTTTTTATTTTATCACACCCTAGCACTTAGGTCAATGTCAAGAGATTAGTATAAGAACCAAGTTCTCACACTTGCTAAAGTTACTGACACTCAGGTTTCATGAAGCCTTCAAAGATTTTATCCCATCCTCGAGCATCATTAGATCAAGTCCAGACTCGAATTCCTCATCCTAGTCCCTCAAGTGAAGGGTCAACTCATCTCATCGAAACAGTAGTCGTGCATGTGATGTACTGATCATATTCTTATGGTCAGAGACTAAGCATGCAATATAGCACGCAAATCTAGAAACCTAGGGAAATGTGGATGATTAAGTCTAAGACCCTGATGGCTAAGGTTGGTTAACTTAAAATCTCAAGACCTTATAGATCAAGTTTTCTTGAACATTCTGATCCTGGGCGGGAGTGAAAAGGTAGGGGAATTAATCAAACTCCTTCAATTTTTTTCTTTTTTAATTTTTTTAATGAAGACTTTAAAAGACAAATGACTACCTAAACTCGAACGAGTAGATGCATCCGCGTTCAGCCAGTATAGGTGTAAGTACAGGCCGGAGCCCGTTACTTGAGGACGGAGCCTTACGCGATGTCCTCTAAACCACCTATTCTGCTAAGGGTGAACCCTCACTGAACGCGGCTACTTATTTGGGCTTAGTAGTCACTATTGACTCTTAAAGGATTTTAAATTTTTCTCATTTTTATGGAATTTTAATTAGAGGTTAAAACACATGTTAAACTCAACTTTCCTTGAAATCAAAAAGAAACACCATGTCACACAAATAAAGATTTTCAAAAGATTTTTCAAAACAAGAGAAACTCATTTTTTAAAACATTTTTGAAACTATTTTTCTATAAAAATAGTGTAACATAATATAGAAAGCCATGAAAATAGTTTTGTCCACTTATTTCAAAGGATTTTACTTTAGCCAAAAAGTTTTAAAATTTTTTCATTTTTTTCAGAATATAGCTAAAGTACACATATTGTATATACGGTATACCCCCCTATACTTAATCTTTGCTATGTCCTCATAGCACTAGATGATACAAGTCCATAGGTCCATTTAAATATAGAAAAATATACGGAAAACTGAGGGCTCCCCTATACTTAGGTTAGACATAACCTAAGTATTGAGGCAAGGAAAGATGAGTATAGAAAATCACGGGGACTCGAGTCCCCCCTATACTTAGGCTAAGAGTAGCCTAAGTATAAAGATTGAGTTGATGCTGGGAGAGACCCGAGGTGAACGAAGAAGTCGGATGGATATACAAATGAGCGGATGAATCTTCGGAGATAAATGGAGTACCTAGGGTCTAAGGGAGGGTTTCGGAATATCCATGGCTCAAGAAAGCATGCAACACCCCTCTTATTTCACCAACTCACACGTGAAACCAACAAATGTTGGTTGATTATCCTGTCGGTTTTATTGGTGATTAAAAACATTCTAGTTTACGCGGGAAAATGTCAAATAAATTCAACTGCGTAAACGAGGGTGTTGTTCTCCCAAAACAAGATTTTACTCCATTTTTTTAGGTTGACTTGCAACAAACAGTCCCAATTATTTTGCTTAAAATTATCACTGAATTAAGGTGAGCACATAAACCAAGCAATCATCGTCTACCGCTCATTCCCATTTTCCATTAACCTAGGTGATCAAACTAGGAGGGGAAATCGAGAAAAGCCATGCAATTGATAAAAAAAACATGATCTAGGCTAAGCGATCAAACATGAAGTACCTTAGCAAAAATATGTGAAAACTTGGACTGTTTTGAAAACCAAAATAGTATGTATGCAAGTCGATTGAAAACCGCACCTAGCATGCTTCTATTACCGAGGAAGAATATCTTTTAATTTAGCTGAGTGAGGCGATATTTATGTGTGTCTATATTAGAAGTGTGTCCTACCTACGAGCAAGCACGTAAAATAAAAATGTGAAAGAAGCTCGAAGAGCCGTGTGCCTGGTTCTAGGTCGACACTCAAGTGGGGATGATCCCCACACAACCACATATAATTCGTTCATTTACAAGCGTGAGTCTTCGATCGAAGATCGTTGTAAAGACGATTATTACATGCATATGAAATGAAATAAAATGCGAGACATTTTTTTCGATCGAATCATCTCCAAAATTGCTCCACGGCTCCTTGCAGCAGGGAAGTACATGCTCCTCACCTCCTTGAGCAACAAGAGCCCTACCACAAAAGCAAAGGTTAGAGATCAATCGAAAAGAAAAAATTATTTACAATGCAAGATAAATGAACAAATTGACCTACATAAATAAAACACTTAATAAAATAAATAAAAATCCAAACAAGAGAAAAGATGAGCCGTGTCCCCGACAACGACGCCATTTGACGATCCGTAAAATCCAACCTCTTAATATGTCGTTTTAATGCATTGCAGCTGGTCGGATCGGGTTCGTCAAAGGATCTTTAAGTCAAGATAATCAATCAAATTAGAAGGTCCATTTATAATTTTTTACTTCGGCAAGTCCAAGGTCGAACTCAGGGACACGAGCCTCTTCCGAGGTATTTAGAGTCTAATGAATTTAACTAAGTGTTGGCTTAATGAGTAGTAGGTCAAGGAATGTATGCAAGCAAGACAATATGCATTTTTTACTTTCTTTTAGCATGCAAATAGGTGTGATGAAATGCAATGCAAAAAATATGCCCGAATTATAAGAATACTTGAGCCATTTAATCATAGGTCAAATCAGGGTTAAACAATTGAAGCTATTTTCATTGATGTGAAAATCAGGCATATGAATCATTATACTAAAGACACTTAGCCAATAAAATAATACATCAAAACTGATAGTGTCAAATCTGAAATACAAGCATGCCATCAAGAATATAATGAAATGAGCTTCAAAACACCACTGAAATCGACTCAATCAGAGCTAGGATGCTCAAGATATGCATGAGTGAAGCCAGGGGCATAAATGCAAGAAAACATGAAAGATAAATAGCAAACAGGTCCCTAAGAGGGACTAAAATGCAAATAAAATAAAATACAGGACCTTCCCTATTAATAACCCACACGTACGGGAGTATTTTTGCAATTATTAAAACCTGCGAGGGTATAAATGCAAAATACCCCAGGTCCACGTGGTCTGCACGTTGCTCTAGACCTGACTGCAAAAGTACAAACTTCCGAGGGCCTCCCTGAAATTTGCCCAGATCACACGCAAGTAGCACGTGGACTCTAGGCTCGGATGACTCAAAGGCTCGGGGAAGGCTCGGAAATGCTTCGGTTAGGTTCGGCGGACGACGTAGGATCGATGTAGGCTCGGAGTCAGGCTAAGGCTCGGATGAGGCTCGATGTACCCAAGCCTGCTAATATGGTGCTGAGGTTCAAAGAAGCTTTGTCGCTGACACATGGTTGATGGAAGACCGCCCGATCATCGAGATCGGACGGTAATTGGAAGCTACGCGAGATGTCGACGTGGCTGCTTCTGCACCGTTGGATGAGCTCCAGGGAGGAGCATCCAACGGTGCCTGCTTCTTCCTCCTCGGCTGCAACTAGCGGCAGAACTAGGACTCTGGCGAAGGGATCCAAGCTTCGCCGCTCTTCTCTGGTGTCGATGCAGACCCCCAGCTGCTCCTGACCACCTGGAGACCAACCTTGAAGCTAGGCGAAGCAGCTGGGATGGTTGGAGGAAGTAGAAGATGCCTATAGGCCAGATGCTCAGCTACTTGAAGAAGCTCCGACGAGTCCTTTGTTCGTTGAAGACTCAAGACCTGCATGGTTAGTACCAATAGCTGAAGCATGTGGTGCGAAGTGCTTGAGTGAGATGGAGTGAGGTGAGAGCTTCTGTGAATGAAGAAGGTGGCAACTCGGAGCTCCTCCGCCGTGGAGGGCGGAGAAGTTGGGTCGGAGGCGATCTGGGTTATGGAGGAAGAAGAGGAGGATCTAAGGGTGACGCGTGAATGGTGGAGGCGAGGCAGAGCTATTGGGATGCTCAATGAATGGCGATGATGAGAAGGGAGTCCTAATTAATTAAGCAAAAAGAGATAAAAATTACAAAGAGGATCAGAGGAGCTTACCTGGCTACTGGCAGAGCGGTGGCCTGTACGCGAGCTCCGGGGAGGGGCTCTGGTCATCGCTGAACCTCCTCGGCAAGTGGAGGCATCTAAGAGGGGCGGAGCCACTGCGGTCCTGGCCTACCATGGCCAGGGGTCGTCCACCTTTAACTCTCGTCCTCGTTACGCCTCGATCAGCCCTCCCCCTGTCACGGGGAGGAAGAGAGGGGCTGGGCGGAGCCTCGCGTAAAGGTGGACGACTGTGACAGTGGCCGGAGGAGAGGTATTTGAAGGTGGAGAGATTGGGGTATAGGTGATGGAGTCATGGGTTGATGTTGATCGGAGGAGAGGAGGGAAGAGGTGGCTAAGTGTTGCGCGAGGGTAGGGGACGTGAGGGCTATGTGGGCGAGATGTTAGGTAGTGGAGATGGAGTGATATGGAGCGGCTAAAATTAGAAGGGAGAAGGCGGTCAGCGAGACGTGGGGAATGTGGGAGAGAGGAGAGCTGGAGGTAGGGGATGATCTTTGGGCTGTTGGATCTTGAGATCCAACGGCTCAGAGACGGGAGCTAACGAACGGCTGGATTTAAAGCTAGGGCGGTTTGATCGATTGGTTGTATAGAGCGCCACGCGTCGTGGGTTGGTGAAGGTGCTCAAGGACGGCCGTGATTTGATCTGGGGAGGATCGGATTATGAGGAACAACTGGGGAAGTAAATGGATGTGATGGAAGGTCTCGAGGATGATCGTGCGGCTACGGGGATGGCACGTGGCACTTTGAGAGCGCAGCGTTGATGGATGGATAAGATTGATTCCAGAGCTGGATCGAAGGGTTGCCATGGGTTGCGGAAATGCACGGTTGAGATTGAAGATTCCAGACCGCCATCCAACGGCTGATGAATCAGGGCACGTGGCGCGAAGAGATGCGGCCACGTGGCTCAACCAGAATGAGCCACGTGGCCCAATTAGATTATTGTGATGAAGAAAGTGATTTATGAGGGGATAGATGGCCGAATTTGAAAAAATCCAAAACATGAAAGTTGTAGATCTCGATGAGATCTACAAGTTTCGTGTTGACCACAAATGGAAATGAGATAAAACAAAGATAGAAAATTTTTTGAAAGTATTTTTAAGGATAAAAACACCACGATTTTTAATTTTGCTATTTTTTGTGTTTTTAATTTATTCAATGACTCTGATATTTATAGGGAATTGTCTGGTTTTTATTGACACCTAGTCTAAGATAAGGGGTTAATTACAGTGAAATAAGAGCATGAAACATGGTTTCATCAGTTGTGCGATGCAGACCGTTCGATCAAGATGATCACATGGCAACTGTGTTGTGGGTTCCTCCTTGTCGCCGCCTCCTGCGACGGGCTTGGCTGGGCTTCAGCGAAGGAAGGCTAGCTCCTCCGCCCATTTCCTTGCTCGATGAAGATGCCTGGGGGCTCCTGAGTGGCTGGGAGTGATCATGGAGGTGCAGTGGAGCCGCCGGACATTCTGGAAGAAGCGGGTGTGGTCTGCATGCCAGAGATGAAGGAGCTCGAAGAAGCTCCGACGAGGGTCCGACTAGTTATGAAGGTAGCTCCTGCAGTGTTAGTGAATGCCAAAAAATGGTGTTCACGCTCGCGTGGGTGCAGTGAGTGCTCGAGGCCTTGAGCCGTGAAGAAGGTGAATGGGTGGTCGTGCTCCTCCTCCGTGATCGGCGAAGCAGTGGTCGGAGGTGCTCGATGAGTCGTGGAGATGAACTGAGTGTCATGCAATGATGGCAGCTCCAAGACGGAGCTCGATCGAGGTCAGTGGAAGGTGATATCGAGCAAGAATGTTGGAGAAAATAAAAGAAAATCGGAGGAGAAGAAGGTGAAGATCGAAGAAGAAGATGGATGTGTCTACCTGGGAATTGGGACTCAAAATAGAGACGTCGGTCTTCACTCTAGGGTCGGCAGGGGCCCGAGCTCGCGCAACTTGATGGGGGAGTTGTTGCATGGCGAAGGTCGTCGTGGATCTCACCGGAGATGATACAGCTATCGTCGCTCACTTTCTAGCCTAATCTGTGTCACAGATCAGAGGAAGAGAGCTCTAGGGCCTCTCGTGCAAGGGCGGATGGGGCTGACGATGGCCGGAGGCGGAGTATTCAAAGAGGGAAGGTGGTGGTTCGATGATGGTGGAGGTGGTTTGTGTGGGAATTGTGGAGCGACACGGAGGGAATCATGGAGATAGTGAACTCCCGCGAGGGTGATGGAAAGTCGGGTCTTGGACTTGGGCTCATCGGGAAGTGGAGATAGTGGCTGGTGAAGCGAGGGAAATGGAAAGGGGCGGAGATGGTTCGCGAGGTGGGCGACGTGGGCGAGGGGACTTCGGGAGGTTGCCAATGAACTCTCGACCATTGGATCTAGTGATCCAACGGCTCTGAGCGGGGTGCTAGGGAGTGGTTGGGATTAGATCAGGGTGGTGCGTTCGAAGGGCGATGGACGCGTGATGAATCCATGATTCATTAACTTTTCTGTCGCATTTTATCTTAAAACCCTTAACAAATGCATGTAAATATTCATTAATTTCCATCTTTTAACAAATTCCCATTCATGAATAAATATTCAATTTTAACCATCAAAATCATGTAAATAAATAAAGAACAAGAAAAAGAACAAAAGGCAGATTGAATATATGTATATATGTACAATATGACTTAAAAATATAAAGATAACTGCAAGGTATATTTATAGCCTAACCCCCGAGACCAAGTCAGCATGGATTGGTCGACAACCAAAAAGTATGGGGAGATAAGGAAAGAAAATCCATAAAAATAAATTAAGTCATACTCCATACACCTTCTACTATTTATAAAATAAATATAAAATTTCAAAGATTTTTAATTAATTGATATGTACATATTTTTCAACAAACTCTTTTCCTAATTATTTCTAAATATATATATATAAATATAAAAAGAAGTTAAAAATATTAACCTCTATATATGCCAAGAAATCCAGACTATAAATTATCAAAATCTCAACTTCCGAACATCATAACTTCTTCATACGAACTCCAATTTCACTCTACTCACCTTTAAAGTTCATAAAAATAATATTCTCTAAATAATAAAGGTGTTTCATCGAATTCGGAGTTCGTTTGCAAAAAGTCGGTTTTGGGACCAAAAGACAGCGGTGTTTCTGGGCTATTTATTTTATATAACACACATTATTTATAGTTTTCTTAATTTTATAATTTCTAATTAATTTCATGATCTTGTAATTTAACCCTAATTTACTTAATAAGTTTTGGAGCATATTTATTATTTTAATAAAATTAAAAACCTTAAAATATAGGTAAAAATGAACTAGCTAACTTACATCTCTATTTATTAATATATGTAAATTTATTTATTAAAATACATAAAAATTCACACAAGCCTTATTTATTATTCTAATAATTAAGAAAATATAAAATTAATTTTAAATTATTTATTTATTAAACTAAAAATCCAAAACCTATTTATATACACATATTTACTGATATAATATTTATGTTTTTAATAAAATTTATTATTTATAAAAAGTAATTATTCCATAAATTAGATAATAAATTTATTTACATTTCTTGTATTTATACCTATTTAAAATAACCTTATTTACTATTTATATCGAATTTATATTGAATTCTTGAACTTCTGGCCAACCAGGTGCTGACACTTGTCAGCAACTGGATCATCTTCTCCAAGAAACTGTTATGCCAGTTTGCTCTGATCAGCCATGTTCAACCATTTATTCCACGCGCCTCATAAGCCTCTTGGACGATCTAAGCCATTAGATTCCTTCATTTAACAACCACCAAGCTCGCCAGCCTTTGGATCTAACTTGGGGTGCACGAAATCTCTCTATTTATACCCCCAAAGTCGCCATTGCCAAACGAACTCTCCAACTACCTGAAGCACCTAAGCTCCAGTGGCCGACACCCTTCCTTCCAAGCCTTGCTCAGCTTCGTATTGGTGGTGACAGCGCCTGCAAGCTACCCCGTGTGGAAGAAGATCCTCGGAGGAGGAGTTCCAAGGCCATTCGCTGCCTTGCATCGCCGCACATCGTCGCGTTTCACTCCGGCCAAGGTCGCCCGTCGAGCACTTCTTCGAGGTAATATACCTTGATCTCCCCAGAACTAATCCTTCATTTTCTTCGAATTTCTGCATCGATTTACCTGTAGACATTAGCGAGATTAAGTCGTCATTAGGACGCTTAATCATCATACTTAGACGCCCAATCGAAATCCCTTCCCAATCATTTCGAATCATATTCGAATCGCATCTTGCTTCATTACCATTTTCACGCATCTCGCACAAGTTCTTCTGGAAACTTCATTTTTCACCATCTTTGAGCTTGTAAATTTATCACACTTGAGCCGATTGCTTGTGAATCGAGCCTATATATCACTTAATTGCAGGTTCATCTTCAATAAGGAGTCGTTTCCCCAGATCTGGAAGCTTTCATCTTCACGAAAAGCAATTTCAAAGATGGCGTGACCACCTGAGCTTCAGATGCCATTACAGAGGTCCATTACTTTCATCGCGCCTCCACCGTTGCTCTGAGCCGCCTCCGCCAGCCACCTACCGCGGGCGAGCTCGAGGGGTGGAGGAGCCACCCCTCTGGCCCTGCCGGAGAGCCCAAGACGCCGCCATTCGTCGGAGGAAAATCGGGGAAGACGCGACCTTTGTCAGGCGCGCAACAGCTTCAAGAACAGTTCTAACGCCCCAGGCCTACAGTTTGGCGACACGTGGCGCGCACGCAACCATCAGATCAGCGCCCGCCGTTCTAATCTGAACCGCCAAAGCTGAACCGGTAGATATTTTGCAACATAAATCTAGAAGGTTTTCCAGAATTAATTTTAGCTCCCAAGGTTTCCAATATTTACATTTAGGTCCCTCCACAGGGACCTAAATGTAAAACATTTTATTTTTCCTTTCATTTCAGTCCTTGTGAGGACCTATTTACAGAACAAGTTTAATAGTTTTCTTGCGCTTTTACCCATGGGTTGTAGGGGATTTTTGGACCTCGTTTGACTTCATTTTTTATTGATTTCTTTAGGGTAGTTACGCAACTACCCCAGCAAGTTGTTATTAAATTTCCGTGTCTTTTTATCGTGTTTTTATCGAGTTTTAATTCTTCGAAAACCGCATTCGTTTTGTTTCATTTTCGTGTGTAGTTCGAGCCCGTTGCTCGACCCGCTTTCTACTTACTGTATTGTATCATCTACATATATTTCACCTATTATATAATACATAAATCTTTTGAAAAATATCACTTTTGAAAATTAAATAAAAATTTGAAAAGATTAAAATCAAATAAAAACTAAAAAAATAAAATAAATAAAATAAAAAGTGTTTCTTTCCTCTAATAGCTTCTAGAAGAGATAAAATAAAATTGCAAAAATATTCCCTTAAAAAAATCAAAGTCTTCTATTCTGCCTCCTTGAGTTCGACCCAGGCACACTCACTTGGATAAATAATTAATGTAGGTTTTCCTCTGAAAACCGAATTTGTTTGATTCGGAGCTAGGATCTGGATTGCGGCTTTCTACATTGACAACTGTATTTTCCAAAATCCGTAAACCGACTTCTAGCCTCCTTACAAAATGGCGCCGTTGTCGGGGAGGCGTTAGAATATTTTAGTCTTTTTCAAATTTTTGTGATTTTATTTTCTTTCTTCTTTTTGTTTGGTTTTTCGTTGCTTTTCGTACGGTTTTTCGTACAGCTTTTTGTCGATAGTCTTATTTTTTCGTTTTCGTAATTTTCCTTCGGTTTTTCTTACGGTTTTCTCGACTCATCTCTCGGTTTTCTCTGCTAACTAATCTTTATAGGGCCTGCAGGATCAGCCGGCTTCTTAGGAAGCCGAATCAGTTGAAAGAGCAGAGGTCGGCTTCTTCTTCACGAGTCGGCTGTAGAGGGCAGACTTAGTTAGAATATTTTTGTAAAAGAGAGAGAAAGGGAGAGAAACTATAAAAGAGAATAAATAAACCCCCCCCCCATTTTTTTCGGGGTCTGATTCGTCAGATACCGTGTATCCGGGGGATCAGGGCACCCACCGCAGTTTTTCTCACCTTATCAATTTTCCGTGGCTTTTTAGATGCTTGCTTAGGTTTTGTTACTCTATCTAATTGTGCCTACGTAGTTAGTCTTAGGACTCGCAACCTAGGTGCATGAATTTAGGGTTTTTTATAAAAAGAAAAAAATTGGTAGACGTTTGTTTGAAAAAAAATCAAAAAAATTACAAAACCGCAAAATAAAATCGGGACTGCTAAAATATCTGACTTAAAAACCGTAACGATTCATTTGTTTTGGGAGAGTAATCCCCGCACAACTTCTCAGAGTGCGCGAGCGAGAGCCGACCCATAAGGTTAGAGCCCAAACCCCGTATTTCCCGTGAAATACTACTTAGTTCATACACATGATCACTGTTCCTCAGTGGGTACTCTCGGGTAGCCAGAAACGGTCCGGGTTTACTTAGCAGAGTGGGAGGTTTAGAGGACACTGCGCAAGGCTCTGTCCTCAAGTAACACGGGTAGCCGGAAACGGTCTGTACTTACTCCCATACTGGCTGAGTGCGAGTGATCTTTTGTAAGGACTCAAGCCAGTGTTTCGAGAAACCATCAGGCACCTATCAGCTCGCTCAACCCACGATAACCGCGATGCTTGTTTGCTAATTACAACCCTAAAATTGATAAGATAAAAGACCGAACCCTTACGGTCTTCACCAGGTTGTGTTGGTGAAAACGGGGTTTGCTTTGTGTTTGCTTGCGGGTCGTGAGTTTCTGCGGCTTTCGCATTTCTATCTCCTTTGAATCATACATCGTGCTCTCCCGATCAATCCTCTTGACATCGAAGATGACATCTCGACGGCTTTTCTGCTCAGACTCAGTGAGCTTTCGACCTTCCACCGTCGAGCGTACTTCTTCACAGGCTCATGATGACCCTCTTCCCGAGCTGGTCCCATCAGATCTCGAGGAGAGTCAGACCCAGACTCCCTCATCTCCTGGCCAGAATATTGAGGCAGATCCTTGCCTCAATACATCATCTAGATCTCCAGCTTATTTTTCGTTGAGTTCTTACGAGAGCTTCTCTTTCACAGACGATCAGATGGCTCGCGGTAAAGGATCAGCGGCAGACAAAAGGCCACCAGCTGGGGAGAACCGCGAAGGAAGACCAGACGTAGATATTACTACAGGTATTCTCGATACGCTTCAGCAGATGAATCTACAAATCCGAGAACAGTTTAGAGTTCAGAATGAACTGCGAGCTGAAATAGCCGCGCTGCGAGCAGGGGTCGGGAACCAGTTACCGCCTGCGGTTCCCGCGACTTTACGGGATGAGTATGACCCGGGCGCTAGAACGCTCCACCATTGGATTCGGCTACCGCTGAATCAAGGGCCATACGAGCTGAGACTTTCCTTCATTTCTTTGCTTCCCAAGTACTATGGGAATGCCGCAGAGGAGCCGATTACCTTCTTACAGCAATTTGAGAAGATTTGTTGTACGGCTTGCTACCCTGGAGTTACGCAGGAGGCTGTACGCCTCAAGGCATTTTCCTTTGCCTTAGTCGATAAGGCTCTTTACTGGCTGAATCATTTGGGGAGGGAAATTTCTACATGGGACGACCTGAAGTCCACGTTCCTGCGCAAATATTTTCCTCTGGGAAGGACGAACATGATGAGGAGCCAGATCTCCAACTTCACGCAACTCCTACACGAATCTTTCCATGAGGCATGGGATAGATTCAAGGACCTTACGGAGAGATGCCCGCATCATGAGATCCCAATGAAGGTGCTAGTTCAGAACTATTTTGGAGGACTCCAGCCGGACATACAGGGGCTCGTCAGTACCGCATGTGGCGGCAGTTACTTGAATAAGGACGTCGAGTCAGTCTGGGCCATCTTCGAGATGGTCGAGAACTTGAGAGTCGTGGACTCTAGTTGGGCATTTCAGAAAGCCCCGCAGCCACCACATCACCGAGAACACCACAAGGTGGCTAACATCGCAGATTCCAAATCCAACACCAACATGGGATACATTAGCGAGAAGCTAACGTTGGTGGATGTGATTCAAAAGCAGGTCCAAGACCTACAGCCACTGCGAGAGTTGGAGAAACTCTCATCTCTACCTCAGCAGCTGAGTGATCTGTCAAAGAAGGTGTCTGACCTTCAGCTCCAGTACTAGTAGAGCCAGTCTTCTTCGACCACACAACCAGCACGGAGGATCTTACCCGCTCCGCCCACCCATCCGATCCACTTCGTACAGAGCGAGCCAGAGACTCTGCAGCTTGATTAGCATGAGGATCAGTCTCACGCCAATCCCAGCCAGATCACCAGTACTGCAGAGATGGAGGTGGAGCCTCAATCCACTCTCGAGATCAACGGGATTTGGTATACTCTGATTCAGTAGCCGAGTATACCGAATCAGCAACAGCAGCCGTACGGTCATCCGCAGCATGGACGTCCGAATTTCCAGCACCGCCAAAGCTTCACGCCACAGCAGTCTCACCCAAATTTCTATCATCAGAGACCACATTCATATCAGCATCCTGCTCAATATTCACAGAATTATCATTATCAGTAGCCGCAGCAGTCTTCCTCCACACCTCAGCAATACTCCCAGCCTTCCACCTCTCAGCATTACAGGCCAAGGCAGGAGAGAGGAGCAAGCCAGGGCCACCACACCGAACCAGAGATGTCTTCACAAGCCCAGGCACTCAACCAGATCATGGACATGCTGAGTACGCTCCAGATTGCGCACAAAACCGAGATGGAGCAAGTTAATCATCGTCTAGACAAGTTAACCACGCTGAAGACTACTCTTCCAGCCCAGCCTCAGATGAACCCGAACAATAAGAGGAGGCATCCAGATCAGGTAGACACTACAGGTAAGATCTCATTTCCTAAATTTTTATCTAACTTCATTCGTCTCAGGAGCGGTAGATCACCACAAGCACCTGCTGGAGTAGAGGAGAGGGCACTAGAGGAGCACGAGCAGATCCATGAGCCGCAAGAATCTGAAGCCGAGGAGGAGAACCAACAAGATGATGAGGACCAACCTGCAGATTTGAGAGACGGGAGCGATGCCGATATAATAGATATGGACACTGGCGAATCAGACGATGACATCAAGCCAGATCAGGCAGAGAATCCTGAGCAAAACATTTCTTCCCCTATCTTAGAGAGTTTTGTACATAATTCTGAAACTGTCGATGTATAAGCTGATTCCACAATGAATAAAAATTCTGATTTTCTGACTCCTAACTTTGTTCCTTTTCCTGATGCTTTGTTTGGAAAAGGAAAGAAAACTACCAAAAAGAATGTTGTTTCTCCACAGACCGAACGATTACTGAAAGATCACATATTTCTGAAGATTCCACTTCACGATGCCTTGGATCAATTCCCTACGATCAAGAATCAGTTGAGGAACAAATGTACTACGCGTAGGTGACGAACCGCAAAATCGGCCCTTTAAGAGAGAGAAATTAGCACTCGGAATTGTCGTAGCAGTCGGGCCAAAATGGGCTCATCAAAAACCACCTCATTTAAATATGTATATAATCAATCAAAATGCGATGGTCATGATTTTATTTTACTTGGTAAGATACCAAGGTCGAACTCAGGGACACGAGCCTCTCTCGTATTAATCGGATTTCTATTTATCTAACTAAGTGTTGAGTTAAAGGCATATAGGTCAAATCATGCGAGAAGACAACACAACAATGCATTAAAAATAAACATGCATTTTTTTATCAAATTTTATCATGCAAATAAAGGCCATAAAATGCAATGGAAATATGCCTTAGAACAGAATAGATATAATGAGCAAACTAAAATGAGTCGATCTCGAGTTCAAGTATTAACCAAGCTTGATGAACAAAACTTAGACTAGGCACAATTTAAGGCTTTAAGAGAAACATGGTGAATAAAATAATACATCACAATTCATTGTGTCCAAAACAACATTTAAGCATGCCATTAGAAAGTGCGTCAAACAAGCTTCGAAACGGAACTGAAATCAACTGAATCGGATACTCTATGCTCAAGATATGCAAGATCAAAGATAAGGGCAGAAATGATAGAAAACATGAAAGGATACCTACAAACAGGTCCTCGGAGGGACTAAAATGTAAATAAGTGAAATAATGGGACCTTTTCTGTAAAATTTCCACTGTGCACGCACGGTGCACGTGATAGGGACCTGCTTGCAATTTGGAGAAGACGGCGGGGGCTCCCTGCAATTTGTCCAGATACGCACGTGCCAGGCACGTGCGATCTAGGCTCGGAGGTCGGGTCAGGTTCGGCAGAGGCTCGATGAAGCTTCGGCTAGGCTCGAGAGATTCGAGGCTCGATGCAGGCTTGTGGAGGCTCGGAAGCATCCAAGCCTGGAGGCTCGGTGGCTGAGGCTCGGCTGTCGTCTAATGTTGAACGTGTCTGATAATAAGCCATCTGATCTTGGAGATCGGACGGCTCCGATCTTCTCCGGGAGTTGTTGACGTGGCCTCATCGGGACCGTCAGATGGTCACCAGAGAACGACCATCCGACGGTTACTGT
This sequence comes from Ottelia alismoides, assembly GCA_037367405.1. NCBI lineage: Eukaryota > Viridiplantae > Streptophyta > Magnoliopsida > Alismatales > Hydrocharitaceae > Ottelia > Ottelia alismoides. Next base: position 369,559 of record JAZKJV010005341.1, on the reverse strand, counting down.
ATTCTCTCCTCCATCCTAGCGGGCGGCGGATTCAGAGCTCCGGCGAAGGAGCTCCTCCTCCGCCGCTTCCATCCGGCTTCGTTGATCCTCCTTAGAGCTTCCAGAACAGTCGTCGATGAAGAAGGGAGCTCGGAGAAGGTGCTGGTCATCATGAATGGCTCCATCGGAGCTCGTGTGACGAAAGCGGGGTGGACAAGATCTACTCCGACGTCGCCCCGGCCATTGATGATGATATCGACCTGCAGCGTTAATGTATAGCCGAAGCGACAAAGAAGTGCGTGCGTGAGTGGACTGTGAGCTCGGCGAGCGAAGAACGTGGGGAGCTCGGAGCTCCTCCGCCGTGAATGGCGGAGGAGATGGGTCGGAGGTGGCTGAGAATCTGGAGGAAGGAGAAGGTGATCGGAATAAGGCGCGTGAAAGGGAGATGAATGGCAAAGCTGAAGATGAGGTTGATGGAAGGTGAAAATGGTAGGGGAATCTAGATTAAATCGAAGAAAGTAGATAAAAAGGCAAAGAAGGAAGAAGAGAGATTTACCTGGTCGGAGGCGGAGCGGAGGCTTGGGCTGGGGCTCGAATCGAGCCCCGGGCCTTCGTTGGACGTCGCCAGCCGGTCGACGCAGCTCGAGCGGGCCTGGAGGCACCGCGACACCACCGGGATTGGTGAAGGGTCGACACCGGAGAGATAGGTCTTCATCGCTCAATCCTCCGCCTCCCCCTGTCACAGGGAGACGGAGGAGTGCTGGGCCTACTCCCACGTACAGGTGGACAGCTTGGAATGGAGGGGGACGCGAGATTTTTAAAGAATGAGCCGGTGGTGCAAGTGATGGAAGTCGTGGGCTTCGAGGGAGTTGTGGAGCGACTGGGGAGACGACAAGGGTCGTGGAGTGATGCGCGAGGTAGAGGGATGATGGGGGAAGACCAGGAGGTGGTTGGCTAGAGGAGAAGAGGTCAGAGGTGTTGGCGATAATGGGAAGGGGGGAGAGGTTTTCGCGTGGTGGAGATCGTGGAGAAGACGCGGTCGCGAGGTAGACGATGGCTGTCGGCCGTTGGATCTGGAGATCCAACGGCTGACAATTAGGTGCTGAAGGACGGGTGCGATTAGATCGATGGCGAAGCGATCGAAGGGTGTAGGTGCTGCCACGTGGCAGGCTATGCGCGAGGTGGTAGCGAACGGCTTAGATGGGACCAAGGGCCTGATCAAGCGGCTGAGAATAGTGAGTGGATTAAGCGGTGGAGATTGACGTTCCCAGGCAAAACGAACGGTCGCCAATGCGACACGTGGAGGCCTATGAGAAAGGCGCTAACGGAGGGCGGTGATGGGAAGCTAAGGTTGATCGAAGGGTTGAGGAGCGCCAAAGGAAGGATCGGCCCAGATGGAAATCAAGAGCGCGATCGAAGGGCTCAAAAGGTTCCAAGTGTCATGCTCTGGTGAGAGCGCTTACGGACGGTGCTGATTAAAGATGGGGATGATCAGACGGCTGAGGCAATTGGGCATGCGTGGAGAGCTTTGGACCGTTGGATCTCAGGAGGAGATCTGACGGCCCAGCTCGGGGGCGGATAAGACACGAGAGGCGGGGCCACGTGGCTCATCCAGAACGGGCCACGTGGCCCAATCAGATTATTCAGATGATATTTTTGATATTTGAAGGCTTATTTGGTCGAATTTGAGAAAACTCAAAACATAAAAGATGTAGATCTTGATGAGATCTACAAGTTTCATGTTGACCAAAATTGGAGATGAAATCAAACATAGGCCCGAAATATTTTTGAGTGTATTTTTAAGTCTAAAAATACCACGAATTTTTATTTTGCCATTTTTTGTGATTTTTAATTTATTTAAGACTCTGATAATTACAAGACTTTAACTGGGTTTTATTGACACTCAGCTTAAGCAAGGGGGTTAATAATGAGAAATAAAGATGATGAAATTGAGTTTCATCACCCCCCTATACTTAAACTATGCTCGTCCTCGAGCATCAAAAAGAATGACTAAGTTGGATTAACCCCTTTGTGCATGTGAATTCAGGATCCAATCTGCTCAAGTCGACTCGACTTTAGAGGTCCAAAATTCTAGAGTTCAACCCAGCCTTAATCAAGAGATACCCAATTCCTCTAATTCTCTAAACTATCTCTGATGTACATATAATCTAAAGGATATGATATTTTAGTGTAGACTGCGATTCTGAGAGTAAAGTCAATCCGTCACCCAAAGTCTTGGTCCAAGAAATTCTCCTAAGGACTCAATCCTCAACACTAGGGAATAAATCCAATCTTGCATTCAATCCACCGTCTCTTTAGTTGTCAGACTTTAGAAAATGTCGATGGAAGGCCAGTAATGGAGGGCATGGGATTGTGTCATTTCTTCTCTCCCTCTCATTGGAACATGGATTCTCTCTAGTGCCTTTTTTACGCAACACATTTTTTTGGTGTTGATCAGTGCGTCCGTCAAGAGAAGTTGGAGCCGTCAGCACTTGTTTTCCTGGGAGTACACCGGGGTGTGTCTCTTTTGAGTACCTATCGTACCTTCTACACCCAGACTTGTAGCATTTACGATGCAGAGCCCTTTTTTGGTGCAAGCCCGACTCCTGGTCCTAATAGCGGTGGTCCAAGTGGACACTTTGAAAAGTTTGGGAGCGCTCGCCTTTGGTGGAAGCTCTTTGATATTTGAATTGGTGGAATGAGAGCTTTTCTTTGAATTTCATTGACTTGTATAATTTGTGGCTAGCTCCACTGCTTTTACCAAGAGTTGGCGCACACTGATCAACATTTTTTATTTATTTCACACCCTGCCACTTAGGTCAATTTCAAGAGATTAGTATAAGAACCAAGTTCTCATACTGGCTAATATTGCTGACACTCAGGTTTCATGAAGCCTCCAAAGATTTTATCCCATCCTCGAGCATCATTAGATCAAATCCAAACTCGACTTCCTCATCCCAATCCCTCAGGTGAAAAGTCAACTCATCTCATCAAAAACCGCAGTCGTGCATGTGATGTGCTGATCATATTTCTTTTTATCTGAGACTAAGCATGGAATATAGCATGCAAATCTAGAAACCTAGGGGAATGTGGATAATTAAGTCTATGACCCTGATGGCTAAGGCTGGTTAACCTAAAAATCTCAAAGACCTCAAAAAGCTAAGTCTCCTAGACCAATTCAGATCCTGGGTGAGAGTGTAAGTGTAGAGGATTAATCCAACTCCTTCATTCAAAAACAAGACTCTTTTTTTTTGAACTTCAAGAGATATTAGAGCTACCTAAACTCAATTGAGCATCTGCAATTCAGCCAGTATGGATGTAAATACAAGCCGAAGCCCGTTGCTTAAGGACGGGGCCTTACGCGATGTCCTCTAAACCATCCAATCTACTAAGGGCGAACCCTCACTGAATGCGGCTTACTTAATTGGGCTTAGTAGTCACTAACGGCTCCTAAAGGGTTTTGCGTTTTTTCTCATTTTTATGGATTTTAATAAAGGTTAAACACAAGTTAGACTCAACTTTCCTTGAGAAAAGATAAAAGACTTTCAAGACCATGGCACATAAATAAAAAATTTTCAAAACATTTTCAAAAGGATTTTTCAAAGAAAGGAAAAAATCATTTTTTTGAAAATATTTTTATTAAAATAGCGTAACATAGTATAGAAAAGCCGTGAAATTATCTGAGTTCTCTTAGTCCAAAGCATTTTACCTTAGCCAAAAAAATAATTTTTTTAAATTTTTCAGATTATAGCTAAAGTAAGTATACGGTATATACGGTATACCCCCCCATCCTTAAACTTTGCTATGTCCTCATAGCACTAAATGATACAAGTCCATAGGTACATTTAAGTATAGCGAAATATACGGGAGCTAAGAGAGGCTCCCCCTATACTTAGGTTAGAAATAACCTAAGTATAAAGGCAAGAAAAGAAGAGTAGAGAAGATCACGGGGACTCGGGTCCCCCCTATACTTAGGCTGAGATTAGCCTAAGTATATAGATGGGAATTGATGTTGGGAGGGACCCAAGGTGAACGAAGAGGAATGGATCTACAAGTGAGCGGTTGAATCTTTGGAGATGAAATGGAGTGACTAAGGTTTTAGGGTGTGTATCGAAGCAAGGCTCAATCAATCAAGCAAACCCTTAGTTTAGCCAACTCACACATGAAACCAACCAAGGTTGGTTTATTATCTTGTCGGTTTTATTGGTGATAAAACATTTGATTTTTACGTAAAGAAAATATGTGAAGTGAAAATCATTGCGTAAGCGAGGGTATTGCTCTCCCGAAACCGAATTTTACTCCATTTTTGGTTGACTTGCAATTAACAATCCCAATTTTATTTTAGGTTATCACTGAATTATGGTTATCACATAGATCAAGAAATCATCGTCTACCGTTCATTCCATTTTCCATTAATCCTAGGTGATCAAGCTAGGAAATGAAAGCCAAGAAAAACATGTATTCGATAAAAACCGTGATCTAGGATAAGCGAGAAATCATGCAGTGATTTGACGATAAATCCGTGAAAAACTGGGGTCATTTTGAAAACCAAATTCAACATGTATGCAAGTCGAAAAAGCCGCACCTAATCATGCATCTATTAGAGGTGATTGATTTTCATTAATTTTAGCTAAGTGATGCGAGATTATGTGCGTCTAAATTTAAAGTGTGTCATACCTACGAGCAAACACGTAAAAGATAAAAATGAAAAACCGCTCAAAGAGCCGCGTGCCTGGTCCTAGGTCGACACTCAGGTGGGGACGATCCCCACACAACCACGATCGTTCGATTACATTCGCGAGCCTTCGATTGAAGACCGTTGTAAAAAACGAATTATTACATGCAAAAATAAAATGCGAGGCACACATTTTTTTCTTTCTTCTCGGCGTACTCCAAGTGTGCTTCTGCGGCTCCTCGCAATGGGTCGCATCTTGCTCCTCGCCTCCTTGAACCATCAAGGGCCCTGCCACAGAATACAAGGATTAGAGATCAATAGAGAAGAAAATTTTACGACGCAAAATGAATTGACAAATTGACCTATAAAAATAACACTAAATTAATTAAACAAAAAATCCAAAAAATATAAGAAATGAGCCGTGTCCCGGGCAACAGCGCCATTTGACGAACCGCAAAATCGGCCCTTTAAGAGAGCAAAATTAGCACTCGGAATTGTCGTAGCAGTCGGGCCAAAATGGGCTCATCAAAAACCACCTCATTTAAATATGTATATAATCGATCAAAATGCGATGGTCATGATTTTATTTTACTTGGTAAGATACCAAGGTCGAACTCAGGGACACGAGCCTCTCTCGTATTAATCGGATTTCTAATTATTTAACTAAGTGTAGAGTTAAAGGCATATAGGTCAAATCATGCGAGAAGACAACACAACAATGCATTAAAAATAAACATGCATTTTTTTATCAAATTTTATCATGCAAATAAATGCCATAAAATGCAATGGAAATATGTCTTAGAACAGAATAGATATAATGAGCAAATTAAAATGAGTCGATCTCGAGTTCAAGTATTAACCAAGCTTGATGAACAAAACTTAGACTAGGCACAATTTAAGGCTTTAAGAGACACATGGTGAATAAAATAATACATCACAATTCATTGTGTCCAAAACAACATTTAAGCATGCCATTAGAAAGTGCGTCAAACAAGCTTCGAAACGGAACTGAAATCAACTGAATCGGATACTCTATGCTCAAGATATGCAAGATCAAAGATAAGGGCAGAAATGAAAGAAAACATGAAAAGATACCTACAAACAGGTCCTCAGAGGGACTAAAATGTAAATAAGTGAAATAATGGGACCTTCCCTATAAAATTTCCACTGTGCACGCACAGTGCACGTGATAGGGACCTGCTTGCAATTTGGAGAAGACGGCGGGGGCTCCCTGCAATTTGTCCAGATACGCACGTGCCAGGCACGTGCGATCTAGGCTCGGAGGTCGGGTCAGGTTCGGTAAAGGCTCGATGAAGCTTCGGCTAGGCTCGGGAGATTCGAGGCTCGATGCAGGCTTGTGGAGGCTCGGGAGCATCCAAGCCTTGAGGCTCGGTGGCTGAGGCTCGGCTTTCGTCTGATGTTGACACGTGTCTGATAATAAGCCATCCGATCTTGGAGATCGGACGGCTCCGATCTGCTCCGGGAGTTGTTGACGTGGCCTCATCGGGACCGTCAGATGGTCACCAGAGAACGACCATCCGACGGTTACTATGTTCTCTCCTCCATCCTAGCAGGCGGCGGATTCAGAGCTCCGGCGAAGGAGCTCCTCCTCCGCCGCTTCCATCCGGCTTCGTTGATCCTCCCCAGAGCTTCCAGAACAGTCGTCGATGAAGAAGGGAGCTCGGAGAAGGTGCTGGTCATCATGAATGGCTCCATCGGAGCTCGCATGATGAAAGCGGGGTGGACAAGATCTGCTCTGACGTCGCTCCGGCCATTGATGATGATATCGACCTGCAGCGTTAATGTATAGCCGAAGCAACAAAGAAGTGCGTGCGTGAGTGGACTGTGAGCTCGGCGAGCGAAGAACGTGGGGAGCTCGGAGCTCCTCCGCCGTGAATGGCGGAGGAGATGGGTCGGAGGTGGCTGAGAATCTGGAGGAAGGAGAAGGTGATCAGAATAAGGCGCGTGAAAGGGAGATGAATGGCAAAGCTGAAGATGAGGTTGATGGAAGGTGAAAATGGCAGGGGAAGCTAGATTAAATCGAAGAAAGTAGATAAAAAGGCAAAGAAGGAAGAAGAGAGATTTACCTGGTCGGAAGCGGAGCGGAGGCTTGGGATGGGGCTCGAATCGAGCCCCGGGTCTTCGCTGGACGTCGCCAGCCGGTCGACGCAGCTCGAGCGGGCCTGGAGGCGCTGCGACACCGCCGGGATTGGCGGAGGGTCGACACCGAAGAGATAGGTCGTCATCGCTCAATCCTCCACCTCCCCCTGTCACAGGGAGACGGAGGAGGGCTGGGCCTACTCCCACGTACAGGTGGACAGCTTGGAATGGAGGGGGACGCGAGGTTTTTAAAGAACGAGCCGGCGGTGCAAGTGATGGAAGTCGTGGGCTTCGAGGGAGTTGCAGAGCGACTGGGGAGACAACGGGGGTCGTGGAGTGATGCGCGAGGTAGAGGGATGATGGGGGAAGACTAGGAGGTGGTTGGCGAGAGGAGAAGAGGTCAGAGGTGTTGGCGATAATGGGAAGGGGGGAGAGGTTTTTGCATGGTGGAGATCGTGGAGAAGACGCGGTCGCGAGGTAGACGATGGTTGTCGACCGTTGGATCTGGAGATCCAACGGCTGACAATTAGGCGCTCAAGGACGGGTGCGATTAGATCGATGGCGAAGCGATCGAAGGGTGTAGGTGCTGCCACGTGGCAGGCTATGCGCGAGGAGGTAGCGAACGGCTCAGATGGGACCAAGGGCCTGATCAAGCGGCTGAGAATAGTGAGTGTATTAAGCGGTGGAGATTGACGTTCCCAGGAAAAACGAACGGTCGCCAATGCAACACGTGGAGGCCTATGAGAAAGGCGCTAACGGAGGGCGGTGATGGGAAGCTAAGGTTGATCGAAGGGTTGAGGAGCGCCAAAGGAAGGAGCGTCCCAGATGGAAATCAAGAGCGCGATCGAAGGGCGCAAAAGGTGCCAAGTGTCATGCTCTGGTGAGAGCGCTTACGGACGGTGCTGATTAAAGATGGGGATGATCAGACGGCTGAGGCAATTGGGCACGTGTGGAGAGCTTTGGATCGTTGGATCTCAGGAGGAGATCTGACGGCCCAGCTTGGGGCCGGATAAGACAAGAGAGGTGGGGCCATGTGGCTCACCCAGAACGGGCCACGTGGCCCAATCAGATTATTCAGATGATGTTTTTGATATTTGAAGGCTTATTTGGTCGAATTTGAGAAAACTCAAAACATGAATGTTGTAGATCTTGATGAGATCTACAAGTTTCATGTTGACCAAAACTGGAGATGAAATCAAACATAGGTCCGAAATATTTTTGAGGGTATTTTTAAGTCTAAAAATACCACGAATTTTTATTTTGCCATTTTTTTGTGATTTTTAATTTATTTAAGACTCTGATAATTACAAGACTTTAACTGGGTTTTATTGACATTCAGCTTAAGCAAGGGGGTTAATAATGAGAAATAAAGATGATGAAATTGAGTTTCATCAGTAGGAAAAAGAGATCACGAGTTGAGAAACATATATTGACCAAGGCAACTTCGTGTGCGATTCGGAACAAGGTACCCAAGAAGAAGAAAGATTCAGGAGCTCACTATGTCAATTGTCAGATTGAAGACACTACATTCCATCGTATTCTCTTAGATAATGGTTCCTCGATCAATTTACTTCCAACCTCTTTGCTTGATAAACTCAATCTAGGTCATCTCTATAAATCACGAGCGATACTTCAGTTTGCAGATCGATCTATAAAGAGACCTAGAGGTGTGTTGAGGAACATTATCGTGACCGTTCAGGGCTCGCAGTTTCCCGTGGACTTTACGGTCCTAGACATGACATGCCCTACACAGTTACACCTTGCTCCAACCATTCTCGGGAGGCCCTTCTTGCAGACAACAAGAGCACTCTTTGATTATGACGCTGGGAGAGTATCATTCCGCACAGACGATGGAGAGATACACATTGAGATGGAGAGAGGATGTAGCAGTCCCAGATCAGTATTGTCATTCACTTCAGAGGACACCAGTCTTGCAGAAGATTGACAGCACATAGATGAGACACAATTTCCTGATTTTGAGAGCGTTTATTTTGATACCCATGATATCCTACACGAGGATAGGTAGATCACATGGTACTTGGTTCTTCATATGAGTGTTCACATACAGAGACAGAGTTCATATCAGACTCAGATGAGCAGTCACATGCAATAGACATCTCAGTGTCGCAGATTGAAAGTACACATATTACAACACAAGAGTCAATTGATTATATTGCACAGATTATACAGTCTATTCAGCGTATAGAGTCGGATGGTGTAATGCTTACACATATAGGCACCTTCTGTAGTCCGACTCCAGAGACGCATATTTCAGAAAAGAGAGCTATGCCGTACACATAGTTTATTTACAGAGGAGGCTCTACTTTTTCAGCCAAGGATCAGTACGCACATAAAAGGCAGAAAATTCAGCATGACCCTGGCTGAAGTGATCTATTTTGTACAGGAATCATGATCATTCTTTCACTTCATCTCATTTTGTACAAATTCTTTTGAAGCCATTCGATTCTGGAGATCTACAACACTTGTATATTCTTCGTAGACCATAATCGTCCTCGTTTTTGCTTGTCTTCTATGCTTAGGATACCAGATCCTAAGTATAGGGGGGACCGATTGTTCGCTGATTCACGTTTTATATTTTTTCTGATTCTTTTTGTATAGCCTTTCTTTCTCACACATCACTGGTCTCTGATTTTTGACCACACTCGTTTCTGTACTTAGGATGCCTTATCCTAAGTATAGGGGGACCGAGTGATTTCGATGATTTCGTATTCTTTATTCCTTTTGAACTTTCGTTATTTATTCTTTTCACTCAGTCATTCCGTTTTTGCTCTCCCGTTATACTTACGATGACCTGATCGTAAGTATAGGGGGGTTGACTGACTTGTACCCTTTACTCTTTTTCACCCACTTTTACTTAGTACGAGTTATGTCCTCCTTTTTCTCTTTTGACGCTATGAGGACATAGCACAAGCTAAGTATAGGGGGTGCGTATATATTGTATATATACTTTCGTCCATAACTCGTACTTTTATGTATTTTCTATATCTATAAAATCCATAAAAAGTGGGTAAGGGTTAATTTAAAATCCATTTATATATTTATATATTATTTATAAAATCCTTGTAAATAAGTAAAATATGTTTAAAACTTGTATATAAAACTTGTAATTAAAATATATATTTAAAAGTTGTATTTAAAATTTGTATAATACTTATTTAAAATCCTATTTATTAAATTTTTTGTAAAAATCATTCAACCCTTGTAAAATTCCTTGTAAATAAAATCTGTAAAATACATTAGATACTTAACCCAAATAAAATATATCTTGTAAAATTCTTGTATAAAAACTTGTTTATAATAAACCATAAAATCCATAAAAAAATACAAAGTAGTAAAAGTCATAAAAATTACAAAATCCTTAAAATCCATAAAAATGAGTAAAATACAGAAAATATACTTCACAAAAACATGGTTGCATTTGCATTCGCATTTTTCAGAATAAGTTTGATTTCTGGAACTAAGGACTGAGTCTAGTCTAAAGGATGGAGCTTGATTACGGCCTTTAACTCTCGTTGTAAGGAGCCTGGTTAAGATCTGGAATTTAGACTCTTCATGTCTTGTGACTTAAACTCTTTGGGTTTCGTAAGACCATATTCGGGAAATCAAGTCATATGTGCTTAAGTAGACCATTTGGTGTCATCCGTACAACTCTACACCAGTGAACCAATCTTGAACACCTCACTCTGCACTTAGCTCGACTTGCATGGAGTTACGAAGGGCAGTACATCTTGGTAGTGCGTTTCTATCCTTATCTTTGCGGCATTGACGTCTAAAGACGGGAGAGATTGGGGTTGCGATAGTTGCTTCGGATGAGGGAAGGATCTGCTGACACAATTTTTCTAAGACCTCAAAAAAGGGATGGAATAAAAAGATGCTATATCCGTCAAGGCACAAAAAGATGAATGCAGTGCAAGCAAATTACAAAGTCAACTCAAGGAAGAAGCCACCAAATAAGACCACAGTGGTCCAAGCTTCCACCAAAAATGCCTCCACATCTTATGGAGACTCAGCTACACCGGTTGAGCTTCACAAGGAGATGCGTCTACACTGGTCGCACGCCACTTATTTTCTCATTCTTATACTTTCTCTCTATATTCGATTGTGGACATAGCAGAACTGAACTCAGAAGGGAATACCTCCCTCCCCGAGGAAAGAGTAGCGGGATGAGGAAGCCATAGAAGTGTATAGCCGGGATTGACAGTTTCTTCGGTTCTCTAAGCAGGGAGAGCTAAATCAATTCACACATTGTACAAGTTGACTTCAAGGATGATAGAGTTTGCGATATGAATAAGTGAGTCTGAAATAGCCGATGAGTGATCTTGAGTAAGGATTTGTGGAACTTGAGGACTGTTGAGGATAAAATCCTAATCCTAGTTAAGGTTCTGACAAAATGCTTGTTTCAGGCCCGATCGAGCTCTGTCCTTTGTCTATTCTCATGAATTGGTTTAGGAAAACAAATTCATTCTAACTTTCTTTCTTTTTCACTTACTTTTCAAATAAGTGTTTGCTAAGGGACTAGCAAAGTTTAAGTATAGGGGGTTGATGAATCCATGATTCATTAACTTTTCTGTCGCATTTTGTCTTAAAACCCTTAACAAATGCATGTAAATATTCACTAATTTCCATCTTTTAACAAATTCCCATTCATGAATAAATATTCAATTTTAACCATCAAAATCATGTAAATAAATAAAGAACAAGAAAAAGAACAAAAGGCAGATTGAATATATGTATATATGTACAATATGACTTAAAAATATAAATATAACTGCAAGGTATATTTATAGCCTAACCCCCGAGACCAAGTCAGCATGGATTGGTCGACAACCCAAAAAGTAGGGGGAGATAAGGAAAGAAAATCCATAAAAATAAATTAAGTCATACTCGATACACCTTCTACTATTTATAAAATAAATATACAATTTCAAAGATTTTTAATTAATTCATATGTACATATTTTTCACCAAACTCTTTTCCTAATTATTTCTAAAAATGTATATAAAAATATAAAAATAAGTTAAAAATATTACCCTGAATATATGCCAATTAATACAGACTATAAATTATCAAAATCTCAACTTCCGAACATCATAACTTCTTTATACGAACTCCAATTTCACCATACTCACCATTAAAGTTCATAAAATAATATTCTCTAAATAATAAAGGTTTCATCGAATTCGGAGTCCGTTTGCAAAAAGTCGGTTTTGGGACCAAAAGACAACGGGGTTTCTGGGCTATTTATTCTATATAACACACATTATTTATAGTTTTTTTAATTTTATAATTTCTAATTAATTTCATGATCTTGTAATTTAACCCTAATTTATTTCATAATTTTTGAAGCATATTTATTATTTTACAAAATAAAAAACCTTAAAATATAGGTAAAAATGAACTAGCTAACTTACATCTCTATTTATTAATATATGTAAATTTATTTACTAAAATCCATAAAAATTTACACAAGCCTTACTTATTATTCTAATAATTAAAAAAATATAAAATTAATTTTTAATTATATATTTATTAAATTAAAAATCCAAAACCTATTTATATACACATATTTACTAATATAATATTTATATTTTGAATAAAATTTATTATTTATAAAAAGTAATTATTCCATAAATTAGATAATGAATTTATTTTCATTTCTTGTATTTATACCTATTTAAAATAACCTTATTTACTATTTAATAACGAATTTATATTGCATTCTTGAACTTCTGGCCAACCAGGTGCTGACACTTATCAGCACCTGGATCATCTTCTCCAAGAAACTGTTATGCCAGTTTGCTCTGATTAGCCATGTTCAACCATCTATTCCACACGCCTCATAAGCCTCTTGGACGATCTAAGCCATTGGATTCCTTCATTTAACAATCACCAAGCTCGCCAGCCTTTGGATCTAACTTGGGGTGCACGAAATCTCTCTATTTATACCCCCAAATTCGCCATTGCCAACGAACTCTCCAACTACCTGAAGCACCTAAGCTCCAGTGGCCGACACCCTTCCTTCCAAGCCTTGCTCAGCTTCGTATTGGTGGTGACAGCGCTTGCAAGCTACCCCGCGTGGAAGAAGAACCTCGGAGGAGGAGTTCCAAGGCCATTCGTTGCCTTGCATCGCCGCACATCGTCGTGTTTCGCTCCAGCCAAGGTCGCCTGTCGAGCACTTCTTCGAGGTAATATACCTTGATCTCCCCAGACCTAATCCTTCATTTTCTTTGAATTTCTGCATCGATTTGCGTGTAGACATTAACGAGATTAAGTCATCAGTAGGATGCTTAATCATCATACATAGATGCCCAATCGAAATCCCTTCCCAATCGTTTCGAATCATATTCGAATCGCATCTTATTTCATTACCATTTTCACGCATCTCACACAAGTTCTTTTGGAAACTTCTTTTTTCACCATCTTTGAGCTAGTAGATTTATCACACTTGAGCTGATTCCTTGTGAATCGAGCCTATATATCACTTAATTGCAGGTTCATCTTCAATAAGGAGCCATTTCTCCAGATCTGGAAGCTTTCATCTTCACGAAAAGCAATTTCAAAGATGGTGTGACCATCTGAGCTTCAGACGCCATTACAAAGGTCCGTCACTTTCATCGTGCCTCCACCGCTGCTCTGAGCTGCCTCCGCCAGCCACCTATCGCGGGTGAGCTCAAGGGGTGGAGGAGCCACCCCTCTGGCCCCGCCGGAGAGCCCAAGACGTCGTCGTTCGTCGGAGGAAAATCGGGGAAGACGCGAGCTTCATCAGGCGTGCAACATCTTCAAGAACAGTTCTAACGCCCCAGGTGTACAGTTTGGCGACACGTGGCGCGCACGCAACCATCAGATCAGTGCCCGCCGTTTTAATCTGAACCGTCAAAGCTGAACCGGTGGATATTTTGCAACATAATTCCAGAAGGTTTTCCAGAATTAATTTCCGCTCCCAAGGCTTCTGATATTTACATTTAGGTCCCTTCGCAGGGACCTAAATGTAAAACATTTTATTTTTTCCTTCATTTCAGTCCCTATGAGGACCTATTTGTAGAACAAGTTTAATAGTTTTCTTACGCTTTTACCCTTAGGCTGTAGGGGATTTTTGGACCTCGTTTGACTTCATTTTTTGTCGATTTCTTTAGGGTAGTTATGCAACTACCCAGTAAGTTGTTATTAAATTTCTGTGTCTTTTTATCGTGTTTTTATCGAGTTTTAATTCTTCGAAAACCGCTTTCATTTTGTTCCGTTTTCGTGTGTAGTTCGAGCCCGTTGCTCGACACGCTTTCTACCTACTATATTGTATCATCTACATATATTTCACCTATTATATAATACATAAATCTTTTGAAAAATATCACTTTTGAAAATTAAATAAAAATTTAAAAATATTAAAATCAAATAAAAATTAAAATAATAAAATAAAAAGCGTTTCTTTCCTCTAATAGCTTTTAAAAGCGATAAAATAAAATTGCAAAAATATTCCCTTAAAAATCAAAGTCTTCTATTCTGCCTCCTTGAGTTCGACCCAGGCACACTCACCTGGATAAATAATTAGTGTAGGTTTTCTTCCGAAAATCAAATTTGTTTGATTCGGAGCTATGATCCGGATTGCGGCTTTCTACATCGACAATCGTATTTTCCAAAAGCCATAAACCGACTTCTAGCCTCCTTATCAACGCGCCACGTGGCGTGATGTGAGGAAGGATTTGAAGAATGTTCATGATTACATCTGGGATAAGATCGAAGGGTGAGAATCTCACGGGAAGGAACGGTCGAGATGGAGGTATCTAGAGAAGAGATGGAGGGCGATGATGGAGCCACGTGGAGGAAGGAGGTGAGTGCGGAAGCGATCGGCCCAGATGCGATCTGGGCCTTGATCCAAGGGCAAAGATTGAGGCGGAAATGGATGGCTTGGATCTTGACTGGTAGGGGATGATTAGATGACCAGGACAAGGGGGCGCGTGGAGAGCGGATAGATGGGCCGCGTGGCGCAATCAGAAGGCGACACGTGGCCCAATCATATTATTGTGATGAAGAAGGTCAAATAAGAGGGAGAAGATGGCTGAATTCGAAAAAAACTCAAAACATGAAAGTTGTAGATCTCAATGAGTTCTACAAGTTTCATGATGACCAAAAACAGAAACAAAGTCAAATGAAATGATAAAATACAAGGGTACAAATACAAATATATACAATATACAAAGGGGGCCCAAAACCCAAGTTTTGTATACCTCCGATTTTAACGAAATTAGTCTTATTTAGAAGGTCTCTGAATGTATATTATTTTAAAAGTGAGTGGACCTAGGTAGGAGGTTGTTTGAGAGAGATATGTGCATTTTAAGATCCATGGTCTCAAATTTGGACTCGGGTTTTATTGGTCAATTTTAGAAGTTAGCATTTTTTTGGTATTTTTCTTTTATTAGTTTTAGTAATATATACACTAGAGTTGGATTTATGGAGTTTGGAGTTAATATAAAATACATACAAATAGGTGATTTTTACAAGTGAATTTGGCTTCTTATTTAATGCAGATGTGAATGCTAAAATGGAGATGTTATCTGTGCATGCATGAATGCTAATTATGTAACATAGGTTATGAAATGAATCTAATTACTTGTGAACAAAGCTCTATTTTCAACTTTTAGAGTGATGAATCAT
This sequence comes from Ottelia alismoides, assembly GCA_037367405.1. Taxonomy (NCBI): domain Eukaryota; kingdom Viridiplantae; phylum Streptophyta; class Magnoliopsida; order Alismatales; family Hydrocharitaceae; genus Ottelia; species Ottelia alismoides. The sequence continues at coordinate 354,135 of JAZKJV010005341.1, read as the reverse complement.
AGATTCATCAGCCAGCAGCTGAAGACCCGACAAGTGATGCTGCTGACGATAAAGTAGAAGGACCAGCATCGACACGTGCAATCCTCTGATAGGAACTCCTGTGGGAGGGGCTTCCCCTGAGTATAGACTCGGATCCGGGACATCACTGTATAGTTTTCTGCCATCTCCTCATAGATGGCACGGACCTGGTCCTCGTCCTTGGTAAAATAGGATCCTCCGCACGAGGCGTTCACTAGCCACTACAGCTCTGGTGTCAGCCCACAGAAAAAGCTATGAATAAGTTTGGGCTTGGATATTTCATGATGTGGATACCGATCAATGAGCTCTCTAAATCGATCCCAAGCCTCATGGAATTGCTCGTTTGGGATCATGGTGAAATTGTTGATCATGGCTCGTGTTGTATTGGTCCGCCCGAGTGGATAGTACCTGTTCAAGTGCTCGGTCCGAAGCTGCTCCCATGTGGTGACGTACCTCCCCAAATGCTTCAGCCGGTAGGCTGCTCTGTCAACTAGGAAAAATGGGAAGGCAATCATCTTGATCGTGTCTTCATCCACAAATCTGTCGTGGATGGTGCTGCATATCATCTTGAATTCCTGAAGATGGAGGTACGGCTCCTCGGTGGCTAGCCTATGAAACTTGGGCAACAGCTGTATCATCTGGGGGCGAAGCTCGAAGTCGCCAAGGATCTCTGGCAGCTGGATCCAACAGTGGGTGCGGGTTGCACTAGGATTGTGCAACCGCCTCATCGTGTGTGCTAGTCTCTATGGGTCATGTGGCTCCTCGGGACGTCTGTCTCCTCCTCCAGCTCATGGTATCTCTCCACCAGCTGATCTCTGTGGCTTTGCTCTATCGACTCGCATCTGCGTGAGTTCCCTCCTCATCTCGACCATAAAAACTCCTTCATCCCTAATCTGACGCTACATGGTCTCCAGGGAAGCAAGAAATGTGTTGTTGATGGATGACTGATCTAGTACATACAGTGATCCCTGTGGCTGCTCATCGGTGTGTCCCTCACTACTGGCCATATCTCTGGTTTCTACAAAGGCAAAATACCACAACTTAGGTGTTGTCAAATGGACGAATAACTGTGTTGGCCTCTTCTTTGGCACCTCAGGTAAAGAAGAAGGGTGGTCAAGAGGGAATGGGGTGGTAGCGAAGTCAGGTTCAGAGAGCGATTATGATCTCTCTGAAGTCGCTCTAGATGAATGGAGAGGAGTGCTCGAAAGCGGTGATGTCAAAGGCAGCCTAAGGGACCCCTTTACCATCATCGTTATGTAGGGATTTATGCATATTGGATCTGGAATGCAAACAAGATGAGAAATCAAACCCCAAGTTCACCTACGCAACGCGAGCTGATGACCATGAAAGATCAGTCATTAGTCTTGTCTAATTTTATTAAGGTCAACAATCAATCTATCAAAGCGATTAAGCGAGCTGTTGGAAACCCAATGCTCCCAGGAGACTGTCCCAAATCTCGCAACTAGTTTTTACCAGTCAATATGGGTGCAGACCGTTTACCGGCTACCCGATCTGCCCAATCTTCTATGGAAGTCCTGGACTAATTATCGTCTACCTGGTGAAATCCTCACTGGAGAACAACTAACCATGAGACCAATAGCCTGTAGAGAGTTTGGGTATGGATCTATCCTAGTGTGTGGGTCACTCTCTCGCTGTAGATAAATCAACCAAGGAGGGGATGACTCTCCCCAATACAAAGATTTTTGAATGAAGTGTATTTTAGGGTCAAGTTTGCATTAGCAATCTCAATTTTATTTGGTTATCACTTTTTAGGTATTTTCTGAATAAATACAATGCCTAACAAATTTTCCAATTTTCTTGATTATTTTGAGTCCAATAAAACAAGGGGAGGAAGTCGGAAAAGCCGATGCGCGATCAAACACAATGATACATACAGAGATAGAAATGTGTATCTTGCTCCAGCACTCTACATGTAGGGTAATCTGCGCATAAAATAAAGACTGAAAATAAACTACATATATGATGCACGAGGAAATCGTCCATAGATGAGCAACTTCTATTAATCGTGAAGAACATGTAGCTAACTATCAGGAAGAGAGATCGGAGCCCGATCTTCGATGCCGATCGATGCCCACCACAATGGATCCTGCCATCGTTGTATACGGCCTCTCTCGGTACGTGGTCTCTAATCCCAATAAGTTAACTTTTTCATATTAATTTTAGCTAAGTCCAATTACGATCTATAGGAACAGATAAGAAATTAGGTGTTGGGACCTTAGCTAATTATGGCACAATCAATAAGTAGTCCTAAATCTAAGGGCTAAAACCTCGGAAATCAAATAGAATAAAATCAAAAAATCAATGAAAAAGCTATGGAAAACTACGATGAGGTCTCCCGAGTATAGCGATACTCGGTGAAACAGACCCTGAATAGTCTAAGTCCAAAGAGTCTCAAAGTGTCTAATTATTACAATAATAGAAGTTTCTGCAAAAATAAAACTAATCTATGAGCTATAACTGCTCTCTCTCCTTATGCTCCTCCTCGAATGCATGCTCCTCTAAAAGAAAATCAAAGCGTCCCTCAGTCGGTTCCTCGCATCAAAAAAAGTGAAACATGCGTGCGTCAGAAAATAGTTATAATAAATAGATAAAAATAAAGCAAAACTGAAATATGACTACTAAGATGTGCTCCCCGGCAACAGCGCCATTCTGATGAACGGGCGACTGACGAAGGATAAGTATCAAAATAAACAAAGTTCGTTGTGACCCCAATTAATCGGCAAACTCAACGAGAAAAATCAACCACTAATGAAAATAAGGAAGTCAGTGTCAACGGTCAGCTACTTTGATGTACCTGGTATAGCTACCGGGGTCGAACACAAGGAGCATGAAAAAGAACGAAGTAGTCAAATTTCAAAAATAAAACATTTTTTTGTGGATTTCAATTTTTAGATTTTTAATTTTCAATAAAATAAAAAATGAGCACAGAATATAAATTAGCACACATAATACTTTTTTTGGATTTTTCGAAATGATAAAAAAATTCAGAAAATTGAAGTAAAAATATTTTTGGATTTTCTAAGATTTAAAATTTTTTGGTAATTTTTAAAGTATTTTTAAATGTTTTTTGAATTTTTAAAAATCAAACAGTGCTCAGAATATAAAACAGTACACAGCCAGGACCGCATTACAAATTAAAAATATTTAAAATGCCCCAAAGTCCTAGATGAATATTTTATAATAAAATAGAAATAAAAAGCTACAAACAGGAGCTGAAACACAATTTTTTGGATTTTCTTTGATTGTATATGATTTTTATATGTTTTTGTTATTTTATGATTTTTATTGTTTTTATAATATATTTTCAAACAAAATTGATATTGAAAGTAAAGAACAATAAAAGACACACACGGGAATTTTAGGGGATTTTTACCACATTTTTCGATTTTTTTATAATTTTTAGAAAGCAAACAAGGTTCTTTTTGGTGGTTTTTGAATTTTAAAAAATACAAAATGCAATCAAATTAATCCATGAAAATTACAATAAAAACTACAAAGGAGCTAACTGTAATTTTTAGCAATTTTTAGAATTAATTTACTATTTATAAGTACAATAAAATGCATGCAATTAAACGTTGCTCACAGGGACCAAAACATAATTAATTTACGATTATTATTATTATTATATTATTTCTAAGGCTATATACAGTGTGTAAAATAATGGAATATTTTTATTTTATCAAAATAAATAAATAAATAAATAAATAGCATTTACAAGTATAGGTGATATGTACAATACATAGTAGACCCCCTATCTCTCCCTACTTATTTTCTTTGTGATCAGGTCTAGACTTGACCTTCTCTTGGGGTTTGGATCACTCTGTATTTATTCTAAATACCTTCTTCTTCTTTTTTCTATTTATTCTTTTATTTTTGCAAAATAAATGCTAAATATTATATATTAACAATGACATGTAAAATGCAAAGTTATTGTATTTATAGGTATTTACATGTGATTTTGCCAAAAAGAAGAGCTAAAATAAAAAATAAAGAGTTAGAATCGTAGATTCATCATCAGTCATGGGCGTTCTTATTCTTGTTGCATACTGAGTGATTATCATATTTATAAAGTTTTTACAACAGCAGAAACTTCACTTCTATGTTTTAAGAGGTACACATAAGTGATCCGTGAAAAATCATCAATGAAAGTGATATAGTACATATGTCACCCATGCTCTTCACACTTGACGGACCCCAAATATCAAAATGCACTAAAATGCATAAGTAGATTTGCCAGTAGATGCGGGAAATGTAGCTCGTGATTGCTTTGCAAATTGGCAAACTTTACATTATAAATCATTCTCAAACAATCCAAAGAAAATCGCTGGCATCAACTTATGTAGAAAAGAAAAGTTGATGTGACCAAGACGTTCATGACATTTTTGTACCAAAGTGGGATTGCCATTTTCAAGACAAGCTTTCATCACAGAGGTAAGAGCTTGACCCACTCAAGCTGGAAGACGATATAATCCATCCTCAACTAATCCAATTCCAATCTTCTTGCATGTCTGTAAGTCTTCTAGCACGCACGAATTGTGATAAAAAATCAACCTGCAGTGCAATTATTTAGTAATTTTACTGACTGACAAAAGATTTATTGGGAAATCAAGGACGTGAATTGCATCGGTAAGGAGGAAATGGTCAACAATAAATCGTTCCTTTTCCAGCAATAGTAGCTGGAGACCCGTCTATAACTGTAATTCTCTCTCTTCCATTTGATAACTTATAATCATGAAACATTCTGGGATCACATGTCATGTGATCGGAAGCACCAATGTCGATAATCGACTCAGATTTGGCAGAGAAAGCATTGCTACTTCTCGTATTAAAAGCCGAATCATTTGTTGACGATTACAAAGATACATGTTCTTCGTAAGCGATTCCTTCAAGAAGGATTGTAACTTCATGATGGTATCCTTTTTCAAGTCAGGTTATCTAGATGCTCCAAGCATCATAGGATCATTCACCAACAAATTTGTAACTTTATGCATTTGATTATCTCTCACAAACATTTATCATACACCTTGTGTTCAATATGAATAACAGTTCAACACAAATTAAAACATGGCAACTATCCCAGGCAATAGAGTATGCCATAGGCTTCGACGGAGCAAGAAAAATGCAGTCCAAAAAAACATAGCAAACAACCTCAAGAAACAAAGCAGCAGCAAATAACCACGAATTTCAGGAATTGGCCTCCAAATAAAAGCAACAAATAGCCTCAAATCACTGCAATTAGTCCCAAAGAAATAGCAGTCCCAACTCTGATTTCAACTCTTCTTTAGGTGGAACAATACGAGAGATCCAAAGTACCTAGGTGGAGGTGCACCTAGGGCACTACCTGCAGCAAAACGTCACGCAAGAGAGGACGATCCTTGATGAAGAATACAATCACAACAACTTGGCTCTGATACCATGTAAGAATCTATAAGAATCAAACACACAAAGCACACACAAAGATGGAGACATAGATTTACGTGGAAAACTGTACGGAGAGGGAAAAACCACGAGGGCTCTCAATCCCTAATCTCTCTCACAAGAGATTAGGGCACTCCTCACTAAGATAATAACCGATGAAGGATGAGTACAATATATAGAGAAAGATGGTTAAACGGTCCCTCATCCAAAAATCCGTTTACCCATATAAATATGATAACTCAATAGATTTAAGGGTAGTATCTAAGTAAAAATAGAGCTTTAAGCTCCTCCCAAATCATAATTCTTTCCTAAATGATGAAGCCATAATTCTTTCCTAAACGATGAAGCCATAATGCAAATAGCTGTAAAGAGATCAGAAAGGGTATCAATCTGATTACCTCATGTAAATGCATGGATTTATAAATATAGCTCTTCATCTATGTGATAATTGAATCCCAACATGTGACAAAAGCGGGTCTTAACTTGAAAAGTACCTTAAATCTCTAGACGTAAAATCCTAGAATCTCGCATCTGAGCTTTCGACTTATACTTTGTAGCTATAATAAAAGTGACCTAGATGTCCTCTCCATTGGTTGTGCTCCTCAACTTTTCTTCATGGCTATATCCTCTTTCATCTCAACATTCACCCGTGCATGTTCTATCATTTTTTTCTTTCACTCTTTGTATGGTGGAAAGTGCCTTGGCATTATTTTCTTAGACCGAAGCACTAACGAGAGGGTAGAAGAAGAATGTGAGATGTTTATCTCGAGAAGCTCATTCTGAGATAGTGTTGTATAAGAAGAGAAAGAGTGACATGCATAGATTGACGAGAAGAATGAGGTCAGTCGGGGTTCCAAACTTGAATGGTGGAAACTGTTGGAAAAATACTATAGTTTTTTAGCATTGTTTGTGAGGATAATTTGTTCTCAGATTGGCAAGAAAATACAATCAAAATAAGAACAAAGAAATATTAGTTTGAAAGATCCAGCCTGGGTAATGGAGGCACGTCGAAAGACGTTGTCGTGAAGACAGATTCCGCCGCTCCTATGCGCGAGCTTGATGGCAGCCCGGCTCCCAGATTCAATCACCTTCCAACTGGATGTCGTCTCCCGATGCTAGCAAGAGAGAAGCGTCGAACGTCGTCGTCGTAGAAAAACAAAGCACAAAATCTGCCTACGTGAATTCAAAATGAGCGCTCGAGTGGTGGAGAGTAGATGGATGTGGAGAACAGAATGCTTCTGTTGTGTTGTGTTATTGAAAGGCTTAGAGTACAGATCTTTATATAGATGGACGGCCTGTCAACAAAGAGCCAAAAGAGAGTCATTCATCTTCCATCAAGAAATTAAGTGATAACGAGTTCCTATGATCTTGTTGGATGCACCCAACATTACCGAGGAGACCTGTTTAATACCAAAAACGGCTATATGAACTTGGATATTAAAAAGGGAAGGTACTTGTTCAACTGGATTTAATGAGTCTCATTTTCGAGATCATTATTGGGTTAGGTACTTGTTCAACTTTTAATGAGTCTCATTTTCGAGATCATTATTGGATTAGGTACTTGTGCGCAAATTGGAAATTGCATAGACTTAAAACAAATCTTTGGGAAAAATAATATTTGTTTATAAAGATTTTGAAATACAAAGAAAATCCAACATTCTCCCATATATTTCATAAACCTTTAAATAATAAGAAAATAAAATTTTAAGAATTATTAATAAAGAAAGAAAGAAGAAGATAAAAATTAAGACAAAATAAAATACGATTGAACTATGTCGTTCAGCATAGGTAGCTTGTGGCTTTGAACCTTGCCTAGCAATGAATCATCTTCATCCGAAGAGGCATGATGAACTACGTCTTGAACCAGACTCTCTGATTTGGATTTCAATAAATCATGCAAACATAGATGAGGGCATGAGGACGTACATATCGGTATGCGCATTACGACCTTCGCAAGAATCTGTTTCATGAGTGCTCTAGCGAGAATACCCAACTCACATAAACCCTGGCTTGAGGTTACACTCACATAGTAGGAATCTCCAAGGGTGTACTGTCTGGTCTTACACCCTGCCATATATGGCTTGACTCCATTCAGAGAAAAACTCTTCCTCTACCAAGACAACATTGAAGTACTGCGTGCCATAGGGATAAGTTAGGAGGAAAACTCCTAAGTTTGTGCTTCCATCGAACACTAACACAGCTTAGTTGTCCCTTTGAATCATTCCTCGAGGATCTCCAGTTTTGGATTGGTTGGGTCACCACTATGGTATTCAACTAATGGGTAAAAGACTCATCCCCCTCGACGCACTGAGTACTAGCTTTCTAGCTAGACCCTTTGTGAGAGGATCAGTAATATTCTCTACAGATTTTACGAATTGTAGAGATATTACACCTTGGGTAATGAAGTCTCTCACCTCTTCATACCTCAATCTCATAAAGCATTTTCCCGGTTTACCTTTAGATTGTTTAGCTTTATCTATGGCAAATCTACTATCACAATGAATAGATTTAGGAGGAAATAATTTTAAAATAATGGCCAGATCCATTAAGAGATTTCTTAGCCAATCTACCTGACAACAAGCTAAATCTAAGGCTATAAATTCAGCCTTCATTGTGGATCTTGCTTTAACAATTTGTTTGGAGGATTTTCAAGAAACTGCAGCACCACCTAGATGAAACACATAACCACTAGTTGACTTGGTTTCATCAGAGTATGCAATCCAATTTGCATCTGTGTAGCCTTCTAATACGGCTGGAAAACCAGTGTATTGGAGACTGTATTCCATAATACCCTTAAGGTATCTAAAGACGATGATCAAAGCCTTCCAATGATCAGCATTAGGACAACTAGTGTACCTACTCAACCTACTGATGGCATAAGCTATGTCTGGTCTAGAGCAGTTGGTTAGATACATTAAGCTTCCTATGACTTGAGCATATCTAGACTGATCCACAGGATTACCAATGTGTGCCTTAATATGTAGGGAAGAATCATATGGAGTACTGACAGACACACAATGGTACATATCGAACCTATGCAAAACCTTTTCTACATAGTGAGACTGGTTTAGAGTCTAACCAGAAGTAGATCTACTTAATTTTATACCAAGTATAACATCAGCTATTCCTAAATCTTTCATATCAAAGTTTTTATCAAGAAAGGATTTAGTCTTAGAGATGATAACTGAATTTGATCCAAAGATTAATATGTCATCAACATACAAGCACATGATTACAAAGCCATTTCCAGAAGTCTTAGAATAAATGCATCTATCAGATTCATTAGCAGTGAAGCCAACAGATAAAACTATTTTATCAAATTTATCGTTCCACTGCTGGGTGCTTGTTTCAGACCATATAGAGATTTTACTAATCTACAAACCTTGTGTTCTTGTCCAGGGACTACGAACCCCTCTGGTTGATCCATATAAATCTCTTCCTCAAGGTCATCATTTAGGAAAGCAATTTCGACATCCGTTTGATGGATTTCAAGATTATAAATCGCAGCTAAGGCGACAAGAACACGGACAGAGGTGATTTTAGTTACAGGGGCATACGTGTCAAAATAATCAACAACTTCTTTCTGTTTGTATCCTTTGGACACTAGCCTAGCTTTAAACTTATCTATGGAACCATATGCCCGCAACTTCTTTCTGAAAACCCACATACATCCAATAGTCTTGTACCCTGAGGGAAGGTCAGTTAGAATCCAAGTGTGGTTGTTCATTATAGATTCTATTTCATTATCAATTGCTTCCTTCCAGAAACTATGATCTATGGATTTCATAGCTTCATCATAGGTCTTGGGATCTTCTTCTACTAAGAGAGTATAAAAGTCAGGACCAAAGTGCTTAGCTACTCTAGTCCTTTTACCTCGACCTAGGTCATTAGAGGGCTCGACCACCTCTTGATTTAAGGGTTCTGCTTCTTCAACTATTTGCGGGGTATCTTGAGGGGATTCAAGATTTTCAGAATTTATAGTTCCTTCCCCAACTTGTCTAAGGAGAGAAGATTTGAGAGGGAATATATTTTCATAGTATACTGCATCTACGGGTCTAATCTCTATTATTGAATTTATTCTAATTTCATGGATGTCATATTTTATACTAGAAATCTATTGGCATTACTATTTTCTAAATATCCTATGAAAACATAGTCCATGGTCTTAGGACCTAACTTCCTCTTCTTATTTTCAAGAATCTTAACTGTGGCCAAACATCCCCATACTTTAAGATATTTAGAACTGGTTTCCTGTTAAACCAAAGTACATAAGGAGTTTTATCTATGTGTTTGAAGGGGATGCGATTGAACACATAGTTTGCGGTTAAAAGGGCCTCCCCCACAATCGTTGGTTAAGACCAGATTCAGCTAACATGGTATTAACCATATCGATAAGTGTTTTGTTCTTCCTTTCAGCCACACCATTAGACTGAGGGTTATAAGGGGCAGTGGTTTCATGTATAAGGCCATGTTCCTCACGGAACTGGTTTAATTCGTTTGAAGTATATTCACCCCTTCTATCGGATCTAACCCTTTTTATGTTTTTATCGGTTTGGTTTTCTACTTGGGTTTTGTACACTTTAAACTTTTCTATTTGCTCATCTTTAAATCTTAGCAAATAAACACAACAGTACTTCAAGAAGTCATATATAAAAGTCACAAAGTAGCGCATGTTATCATGAGTGAGAACATGGTTTAGGTCACATACATCGGTATGGACTAGTTCAAGTAGTACAGAGTTTCTTTCTATTAATCTAAAGGGTTTTTAGGCAATTTGGCTTGCACGCAAATTTGACATCTTTCATTATTCGTTATGTCAGTTTTGGAAATTAAGTCCATGTGAACCATACGCTTCATTGTATTTTTGTTCACATGTCCTAAGCGTGCATGCCAAAGATCGGATGACACGATAGCAGAAAGAGTTCTAATGCAATTCTCATTAATATGTGAATAACCATTACATGATTCAACGCTAAGCTTGATAAGGCCATTACAGGCGTAGTCTACACCTATAAAAGATCCAAAATGAGAGATTACAACTTTATTTCCTTGACTCAATAAGGAGGAACCAGAAGACATAACTAAGACTTCACTAATAAGGTTCTTCTTAAATACAGGAGCATGTAAAAACAACATGTAGCTTCAAGACTTTTCCTGATGTGAGCTTCAAATCCACGTGTCTGAAGCCTACGAAGTGTTTCACGGAGACATCATCACCCCAGGAGATGACACGACTGCTATCGCCCTGATAGGTGGAAAAGGAAGAGCGATCATAACATATGTGAGATACGGCTCCAGAATCCAACCACCAATTATCATATGAGACATAACTAATATTGAGAATAGTTGAGTTGATTTCTAACCTGTCAGGAGTGTCGACCAGGTTTGCCACACACATAGCAGATGCGTTGGACCTTAGAATCAGTGTTATTATTCTGATCAGATTGCTTGCCTTTCTTGAAAGGTTGTTTGGATTTGGGGTGGAATTTATGGGGTTTCTTTTTGAAGTTGACATGTTCTATGAGATTGACAGGAGGGTTGAACTTAGAGCTTTTGCTCTATGATGATTTTCACTTTGAAGAGACTTTATAAGAGAAGACATATTCATCTTTTCTTGTCTATGATAGAGAGATTTAGCAAAATCTTTCCAAGAAGAAGGGAGTTTCTCAATTAGAGGTGCTACTTGTACATTTTCCTCGAGCTTATAGGCCCTAGCGATAGACTTAGAGATAAGATTTTGATATTCAAGAACTTGTGCGGAGACAGGCTTATTTTCTACCATCTTATAGTCAAGCCATTAGATAAAGGCATATCGTTCTAATCTCGCATCTTGCATACCAAACTTATCATCTAACGCTTTCCAAAGTTCGAGAGCGGTGTGTTGCATATGGTATATGTCATAAAGCTCGTCGGATAAACCACAGAGAATCCTACCATGATAAAGGTAATCTATTTCTTTAGATATTTTTGGATGAGACGAGATAGGAGAAGAAAGTGGATCATTGTAGGTAGCACCTATTGAGAAAAGGGCAGAGTTAACATGATCTACAGGAGTGATAGGAATTTAGGGTTCCTCAGGAGGAGTTATAGCAGAGACTAAACCTAGAGAGGTTAGCCAAAACCTCATATTTTGTTGCCATCTATGGAAATGTAATCCTACAAATTTTTCGGATCTGAGAGTAGCAATGTCTTCCGAAGTCATCATTGCTCTAGGATTCATTTTAGCGGAAGTATAATTATCGAAGACGGAATCAAACAGTAGATAGAAAACTTGCGGATCTGTCTTCACAATATTGAAAAAATACTATAGTTTTCTAGCAATGTTTGTGAGGATAATTTGTTTTCAGATTGGCAAGCAAATACGATCAAAATAAGAACAAAGAAATATTAGTTTGAAAGATCCAGTCTGGGAAATGGAGACACGTCAAAAGACGTTGTTGTGAAGACAGATTCTGTCGCTCCTATGCACGAGCTTCATGGCGGCCTGACTCCCAGATTCAATAACCTCCCAACTGGATGTTGTCTCCCGGTGCTAGCAAGAGAGCAGCGTCGAACGTCCATTGGCCCTCATCGTCGTAGAAAAACAAATCACAAAATCCGCCTACGCGAATTAACAATGAGCACACAAGTGGTGGAGAGTTGATGGATGTGGAGAACAGATTGCTTATGTTGCGTTGTATTATTGAAAGGCTTAGAGTACAATCCTTTATATAAATGGACTGCCTATCAACAAAGAGCCAAAAGAGAGCCGTTCATCTCCCATCAAGACATTAAGTGATAACGAGTTCATATGGTCTCGTTGGATGCACCCAACATTACTGAGGAGACATGTTCAATACAAAAAATGACTACATGAACTTGGATACAAAAGAGGGAAGGTACTTGTTCAACTGGATTTAATGATTCTCATTTTCGAGATCATTATTGGGTTAGGTACTTGTTCAACTTTTAATTAGTCTCATTTTAGATATCATTATTGGGTTAGGTACTTGTGCGCAAATTGGAAATTGCATAGACTTGAAACAAATCTTTGGGAAAAATAATATTTGTTTATAAAGGTTTTGAAATACAAAGGAAATCCAACATAAACATCAAGCTCAACTTGAGAAGATAGTAGTCATCTTGAGATGAGTTGAAAGATGAACATGATGGAGAGAAAATAGTCTTGGGAACAATCGTGAATGACAGACTCGACTCAAGATGAGAGCCATTTTGAGTAAAGGGAACAACAGAGACAAAAGAAGAATGAAAAGAAAATGGACATGATTGTATTTTTACAGCAAAGTCGGAGTATGTGTACGAGGGTTGATTGTGAACAAGAGTAGGCTAGAAGGTCAAGATATCAGTGGCAAGGAAACACCAACACGCGACAACCAAAATCCAATACAAACACGTAGGTTCACCCATTCACCCTGACGCATGAGTTTTTGACTTTTTATCTTTCCATTTTTCATGATTTTTTTGTGAAACAATCTTTTCAACTGTAGCTTACATAGAACTTGTGGTTGTAAGTGTTCAAGGTATACTTGCCTTGCTTAAGGATTCTTCATTCTACACATTGTATAATCTCAAGGTTGTACCTCACCAAGGTGACGATAAGCAAGTCCTTATGTACGTCTTACGCTCTCAACCATTATGTAACAAGAGGTTTATGGAGATGATACTCACACTAGAGCACAACCTATCCTAACAAGTACACAAAACAATGACCTTCGACAAGGTCTCATTGAGACGTATACTCGATCTGGAGAAGGGAGCACAATGATCGCCAAGGTGATGAATGAACCTTACTACTTCGAAAAACACAATACGATGATGGGGAGTTCTTACTCTGACGGTTTTGAGGAGGAAGGCTCTAAGGTAGTTTCCGGCATTGTTATCAACTCTCAAGTATCTAAGCAATGCCAAGCATTCGGCATTAAGGATCCATGTCCAGAGGTGATAAAAAAGGGTTCAAAGAAAAAAGAAAGTATAGAGTAATGTCAAAATACATGAAGAGGAAGAGAGTGGGTTCTCTAGCATCCATGAGGAATGGAAGAGAGGGGGGAATCAAATGGTTGAGATTGAAGTATTAAAACACCTCAGAATTTGATAATAAAACAATGAAATTGTTGAACTTCAAAAAATATATAACTATTTTATGTATGGTTGTGTTTTAACTTAAATTGGTTGGGATTAGACAAGACTTCAGGACTTCAACTCATTTGAAATATGGTAAGGTTTGACCTACTATTACATGAGCTTGGGATTGGGCATCAAAAATTTTTCGAGCCCGAATCGACTCGGTTGATTCAGATATATTTTCCTTTCTAATAATTAATATATGGAAATCATATCTTGAAACAATCTGTAATACTTCAAAAAGTTTAAGGATAATATCCTCCCATTGTCGATCATCGTATTTGATTGATCATATCAATTAATTTCCGTTTTCTTGGAAAATAAAAATATTTTAATTGGACGCAATGTAAATACTTGTTTTAGCATTCTCCACTTTCACAAATTGCACTATTCCTGCATATCGGTTCTGATTTATTTTCTTCATTTATTATATAGGAAACATAAGAATATAGAGGGTAAATATATGAGGTTAAGCTGTGGGTGAGTAGTTTGTGGGCTTGGTGGGTAGCAAGGATCGTCTGCTGTAGTGTTGTCTCTATAATAATCACTTGAGTCGTTCGATCTTGATCGAGCGGTTTGCACGATTTTACACGGTATGAGCTCACAAAAAGTGTGAAATCATGTGAACCGCTCGATCACGATCGAGCGGCTCAAGTGGTTACTGCAGAATCTGCTGCGGTGCCCGCTACAACAGACGACCCGGTCCCCTTGGTGGGTGAACTTTCAAAGTGAAATCTGGCCCAATAACAAATGCGTAAACCCGATCAGATAATAAATGAGATTGCTTGGGTTTGGGCTTTGAATCCTATGAACCAATCAACTTTAGTATTTAACTAAATGGACCATCTCAGCCGGAGGATGTACTTAACTAAAAGCATGTTACAACACCTGCTGTAACACAGGGGATCCGTCCGATGACGATCGGACGACCCTCATAGAGGGTCGGGGTGACTGGCATGCATACCGGGGTCAGAACAAATCCCATTGGTTACAGCAGGTGCTGTAACAGCAGAGGATCCAAACAGAGGATCCAAATTGTCTCGACCGACGTGGTGGGGAGTCGTTCCATCTTTCTTAGCGGGGCATGATAGTACTTATACTGTATACTGAACCATATTTGATATAAAAGTCAAAGTTCTACACATTCTGTCGGCATATTATGCCAACTAATTTCAGTCACAAAATATTACATCACGAGGTTGGAATATTTGGTGGAAGCATAATTTCCATGGCAAAAGCTGCTGTGGAATTTGTCTGAAGCATGTACTGGTTAAAATAAACCAACCACGGTGAAATTTAATAGAACCAAGTGGATGCCATTCCAGAAAACTGCATCCTTCCATTGACATGAGATTCCAGAGCTTTCAGAGAGATTTCATCAGGCGAAAGACAGATCACCATGTGACGCAAAGCTTCCCCATGTAATCCGCATCTTTTTCACGTTCATGTTCCAATACCAGATCCCTTTTCTCCCCGGCCCCAGATTTGGTTCTCCATGTGATCCTCTTCGAGACGCCATCGCTTTCAGAAGCTCGGGGTATGGTCATTTGTGGATTTGTCGTCGTATGGAAGCAAGGCATCAAATTGCACCATGAGATTTAAAAAGATGTCAGAGACGCATATGGAAATATTTAAAAAAAACAATGCTGTCTTGCCGACCAAATGCAGATAGTTGTCCTCCTTTGACTACAGTAAATAAAGTTTAGATTCCGATTCTTGTGCGCGCTTGTGTATAAAAGGATCTTACTTGCACAGCAACTTGGCCATATAATTTACCACTGATTTCGACTTGTCTGTAGAAGATATGCCCATGTCTGCTGCCCATGCAAGAGATGCCCAACATGAGGAGAGGAAACCCCCGCCAGGTCCCCCTTCCTCTCCTGTGCGTGCTTGCGTGTGTGTGCGTGCTGTTGTTTGTCTTCATTTCAGTTGGCTGATTTCGAATGCGTCGTTGTCAGGGTACCCAAAGTTGGATGGAGGCGCCAAACCTTATCGCAAGTCGGGCTTCGTCGAGGGATGGTAAGTTGAGAGGATCCATATCCTCGTTGTTGTTGCAAGAACCTTCTCTTCTTCTCTACATACCTCTATCTTAAGTGAGTATAGTTTATTTATTAATTAATGATGTGACCATCTTATTCTAGAATTGCTTATTTTATTATAAAATCCTCGTATTTTGATATAAGGAAACATTCTCCTTCATCCAGACTTTGTTTTGGATCATCCAATCAAGGAATAACTTGAAGTTGTTCATTTGATGGCGTGTTCCTTAAATCAGCACAAGAGATGGAAAAACACAATAAGCATCTAAGTTAAGAAGAGACTTTTTATATGCTGTAGCCCCTGTAAATTTATTCAGACATTGAACTTTACAAATAAGCATGATTTATGCGCGAACTAAGGCGTCTATTGGGTGCAGCTTTGCTTTGATCTGCTGCTGCTGGCTGTGCGACAAGGTCGGATAACCAACAACAGCAGGAACAAAGGATCAGCCAGCCAAAGCTTTCAGCAATTATGCAGTATGCTTATTCTGGTCATGATCTCACATTCCATGTAAGTTGTAGTTTGTCTTACACTTGAATAATTGCTTTTTACCTCCCGGTGCTACTGTAAAATCATGGTGTATTCAACCGCACGTGTGTATTCTTGTGTAGCCGTCAACATAATCATGCAGAATGACACTATAACACATATGTGCTGCTTATAGAGAATCTTGTCGCAGGAAGAAACCGACCCATGACTTCATTCGAAAAACCAGTGCGGCCATCTCTTGTGGCCATGGTTTCCTTGATTGGTAGACAAACACCATATACAGTTACCAACACCCACTGCTTCTCATCTTTTACAATCTTATTCCAGAATGAAGTCACTAACATCTCAAGTTAACCCTGATTGATTATACACTCAAAAGAATGGTGAAGAAAGAGAAAGAATCTACCTCTTGTTCTATCATATATACAGTAAATAATCAAATAAAAAAATACATGTTGGGTTAAGATCTCGAATCAGCATTCTTCTGTCGGCATTCAGTCAGGACAACCCAGACTTTGCCATCCACCAACATATGAGATTATGACAGAAAGATCGATGCATGCTTCACGCCGCCAACAGTAGCATCCGGGGATTCCGCTGATTGCTTCCATAAGATGAACAAAGGTGCTGGGAATATAGCGTGAACCCAGCAAAAACGCAAGTCCTTCAGATTGATCTCTATTGTAGAAGCTATAGCCTATCCTACAACAGTTTGCTGGTGCAGCTCTTGTCTACTTAGGTATATCTCCTCCGAAGATGCTCTCCCCTCCTCGGCGTGTTTAAGTAGTTCACAGTTCTCCGCGCAAAGGCGAGTGGATAGGGATGGAGAGTGGGGTGCACATATGCCTGGATAAATACCAACATGGACAATATCAGCAGTTAATCACAAAATTTATGATGCTTCAGGATGTTCATGCTCACTTCTTGAGTTACTTCGGTCCAAATTTTTTGTTACATGCAACAACGTCGTCCCAGAAAGAACCACAACGAATCCACAAATCTCCGACGTGATATTCCCCACGCTTTGCCCATCCCAGTCCTGAAAGTAAGTATTTCAATACAAGGATATATATTGGTTTTGGCAAATTGCCTATTTCGCGGGTCACACCAGCCCTTTTCTCTATATTCAGGAAAAATCACACAAAGTAAAATGAGCAGTGACCTTCATGTGCAATCTTAAATTCCAGGATGCTAGGGTTAAATGAATATTGCCAATACATCGAACAAGGGGGTGTTGTCCCCCATGACCTGCAGCAAACTCATCATCGAGTTGGGTTGGCGAAGTTGTCCCTACTCCACAGTACTAATCAGAATTCAAATAAAAACCCAAGACTACCCTACCTCCGTAAATTTATATCTTAAGTGCCGTAAAACCTATTGATGATGATTACGGGATATAAAACCTTCAATATTAATGTTGAGATATTAGTTATCTTTTATAGTATTTATGTACTTTCTATTTTCTTCGTCTTCTTCATGTAATTTACTCAACAGATTTCTCTTATATATAAGAGAACCCTAGGACCTCATCAATAATGCAATTCATTCTTTCATCTACAAATGATATAAGAGCAGCGGTCCTAGACCAGTACTTTGACCTAATTCCCTCCGCCGCCACCAGCCCTAACCCGCCATCTCCACGGCCTCACAAAGGAGGAAGGCTGCTGGGCATCTCCAGCGGAGCTTCGCGCATCGCCTGAGGGCTTCCAGCATCCCTGATCACCGTCGGTGTCTTTAGGGCACATCAGGCTTGCCGCCAAAGGCCCTATGGCCATCCATTGGCGCCACCAGGCCTATTTGGGCCACCGTAGCATCGTTGTAACGCTGCTAGCCACCTCCAGCACCGCTACAACTTGATTTAGGTCACCGTGGATCGCCAATAAACCCTCGAAGGGTGTTCTTACCCTCTTAAGCATCGCACAAATTTATTTGAACGGTCTGATTTTGACTGGAAAATGTGATTTCAGATCTATAAATCATGTTTTTCGGCCCTAGCACACACCAAGGATTGACGAGGACGGTTGCATGAGTCTACATGTACAACCAATCCTCCATATGATTGTGTAGACTCGCTCAGATTGGTCTACTTCCAAGTTGAGTTCCATTTTCGGCCATTTTTCTATCACGTCAGAGAACAAGGGTGATACCTTTTCTTCATCATGAGCCTTCAAGGGTCCGGCCCCCATCGTAAAGATGGATGGGACTAACTATGAGTTGCTTCCCGTACAATCTCACCCTCATGCCTTGTAAAATAAAGGAGCACATTCTGACGAAGCCGGAGTCAATAGATAAGACTTGGGAAAATGCTTCGTGGAAGCAAGACGACGCATATGCACGCATGTGGCTCTCCGGGACCCTCACCATGGAGATAGCCAATGATATTGTGAATCAACCCATCGTCAAGGTAGTATGGGATATTATGGCATCTACTTATGCCCAAACGAAGAATTACACCAAGATTCTCCAGCTTCAGTTTGACATTTACAGGGCCAAGTAGAATGGTCGTCCATTGCACACATTATATTCCTCGCTTCGTGGCATGTTCAAGAAGCTTCACAGCTTCATGCCTATTATGACATCCACAAAGCAGCAGATGGCAAACATGAACTCAACAATGGTTGGAGTCTTTTTTATTGTGCTCGACTCAGAGTATGATGCAGCACAAGCACAGCTCCTTACTGGAGCGACCATACCTCTCATGGAGGAGGCCTATCGTCGTCTCAGCGGGCTTCTTATTCCTTCTACTGCCACTCCGCAACCCTCTTCAGCGATGACCGCTTCTCGCAGCAGGGGAGGGTCTACCAAGTTCAGAGGACATAGTCCCCATGGCAGAGGCGGTGAACACCAGCATGGTCCTTGCACCTACTACCGTCGTCCAGGACACTCAGAGGACACATGTTATCTGAAGCATGGATATCCCGCATCTGCTCGTGTGGCAGAATAGATCGAGCCTTCAGAGATTCCAGCTTCCCATGCAAATCCACGCATGGATGACATTGTCTCTCGTATACGAGAGATCATGACTCCAGTGACCGGCACCACCACTGCAAGATCCACAATTACTGCAGCTGCAACCAGAACCTCTTCGAGTTGCTCAGGTATCACTTACGCTTTTACTGGTAGTATCGGTGCAGATATGACAGTGGATCATGGACTATGATGCATCCCACCATCTGTGTGGAGACAGAGCCCAGTTCATGTCCTACATGACTATACGTCCTGAGATATGGATTGTTATTGCTAATGGGATCCACTTACCCATCACAGGACAGAGGGAGTTGTTGCCCTTCAGAATGTTTTATATGCCCATGATTTTCAGATGAACATAATTTCTTATAGTCAGATTACTAAGGATCTACATTGTTATGTCATTTTTTACCCTTCGTCTCTTGTGTTCCAGGACATACTCACGATAGGGTGATTGGATGTGGTCATGAGTAGGGAAGCTCTATAGACTGGTCCAACCTCCTCATGATGGTGCCTCCACTATTCCTACTGGACCAATCTCACTGTATATGTGGCATCTTCATTTTGGGCACCTTCCTCTACAGAAGCTATGTCATGTCCTCTCATAGATCTCCATGCGATCTTCCTTTCAGTGCAAGGATTACCAGCTTGGGAAGCACTATTGTTCCTCTTTTCCATCTTGTCAAAGTCGGAGCAATTCACCTCAAGTAAGAACATTCTCGTATTTCGGAAAAAACAACTCTGTAACCATTTAGGTGATGAAGGGGGAAGCGATGGGAGACTCGTCGCTTGGAGTCTCGGGAGGGGTTGGCGATCGTGTTGGGAGACACCCTCCGGTGAGTCTTCCTGAAGGGGTGTGGCGATGCCGAGATGCTTGGGGAAAGGCTCTGGTACAACAGTTTTCGACCCAAGGTGGGGACTCCACAGCTAGGGTGCATGGGGATGCAGTCGGCAAGGGCAAGGAGAGTGTTGGAAAGGTGGACCTCCCTGAACGTCGGCAGTGTTTCAGGTGCAGGAGGATGGGCCACCTTGCGAGGTGGTGCTTGCTGAAGAAGACGGTGTGCTATGGGTGTCGAGGCGAAGGGCACATCCGCAGAGAATACCCTGGGGCGTCTTCCGATCACCCGGGGGGTGGAAATGCAGGGACAAAAGATATGGAGATCGAGGGGGTCCTTTCGGACCCAGTTGATGGGGTTTTCATTGCGGAGGGACCCAAGGAGGATCTACAAAAGGTGCTGGAGGTGTTGGAACTTGGCCAATCAGATGGATGCGTCGAGGATGGGGAATGGTTGTCTGATATTACGCTGTGTATCCGAGGGGTGGAGCAGGCAAAGATGCGTGAGTTCCTTTCCAATGGCAATGTGGTTTTCCCTGAGTCGATTCGATGGTGCTGCCCCCGTCTACATGATGGAGCAATGGTTTCTCTCCAGTGTGGTACGTGGAGATTGGGGGCCTCCCGATTAGGTGTCGGAGACTTAAAACAGTCAAGGAGGTGCTTGGGGAGTTCGACAAGGTGGAGGCCATAGTCCAATCGGGATTGCGCCCTGGTGACGATGAAGGCTTGGTAGCTTCGATTGTGGGCGTGGGCTGTCAGGTTCCCCCGAGAAAATTTTCAAGGTCGGCAGGGTGGTGTTTCACCTTCATCTCACCCTCGTAGAGGAGCCGTCTTCTTCGCTGATGGGACGGTTGCCGGACAGATTGTGCTCGTCAGATCGGTTGGGATCTCAGGCGATGGTTGGAGTTCCGCGGAGTGCATGTAGATTGCGGGTGGGCCAGGCCATGACTCCGCTGGAAGGGTCTGCGAGGGTTTCGGCGGACGTTTCGTCTGCCGCATTAATTGGTGGCATTTCGGTTCTTGCTGCGGATTTGGCAGCCGATTTTTGCAGTCCTTGTGTGGATTTTAATGAAGATTCGGGTACGGTTCTCGCTCCGAATTTGAGGGCTGGTTTTGGCAGAACTTGTGCTGGGTTTGATGGAGAGTCAGGTCGGGTTGCCCCGATCTCGGATCCGGGTGTTGGGGATCCCGCTGGGCACGGATCGGGCCCGGTTTTTGGGTATGTTGCGGATCCAACTCTTGCTCGAAGGTCTGATTAGAGCCTTTCGGATGCCCTGATGGGGGATGGGGTGCGTGACCCCATGAAGTCTGCGTTTTTGTTCTGTCAGGAAGAGGGGTTTGGCGCAGGAACATGTGGTGAAGAGGGCCGCGAGGTGCTGGCTTCGGTCTCCTCACCAGGGCAGATGTCAAGGGAGCTTAGTAAGCCTCTAGAGATGAAGGGGGAAGATCTAGAAATGCCACGCGACTCCGATCTGGTTACCCTCCCTTTGGGCCATGTGGGTGGGCAAGGATCGTCGTCGCCTCCTATATTTTCTTATCCAGTGGGTCTGCTTGCGGAGAATTGCGTTACCCAAGGTGATGGCGTGCGACACGAAACTACTGTACCGGGCGCGGCTTCGCTGGCCCGGAGCCGAAAGATGCAGGATCTTATTCTCGTCGTAGAGAGGAAGCGTAAAGATCGAAGACTGGCTTTGGGTGGAAGCGACAGGAGGGGTCGGGCTGACCCGCTCTTGCTTTTTTCGCGTAAGCGCCGTAAGCCTGAGGCCAGGCTTTGGCTAGAATGGGAGTTGGAGGACAAGGGAGACGCCCACATCTCCCGTGGTGCGGCTGCTGATGATGTCTCTTACCCTCCTCAAGGGGAGATTCATGGCAGTGAGGGGGGGATCTCAGATCTGGTTACTGTGGAGTCTGACATTTACGTGCGGGTTGCGGAATGTCTTGGGGTATATGTGCCCTGCAAAAACCCTCCAAGTGGATCCAAATGAAGACTGTCTCTTGGAATGTGCGGGGGTTGGGGGACAGGGAGAAGAAGATGGCGGTGGGAGAGCTTTTGAGGTCGTAGGGAGCATATGTGGCTTTCTTACAGGAGACAAAGATGGTGCACTGGGAGCCATCTTCTTGGAGAACGATTGGGGGTTTAAAGCTGTCGGAATTCATGGCGGTAGCTTCGGTGGGTAGTGCTGGTGGTCTGGTCCTCGCGTGGAATGGTGACATGTTTTCGACTATTGATGAGTACATGGGATCCAGGTCTATATCGGTCCTGCTTGATTACAAATCCGGGGAAGGCAGGTTTCTGGCTACTTCAGTGTATGGGGAACCCGGGGGAGTCAGCAACGAGGCCATGTGGGAGGAATTGCGCACGGCTAGAGGACGGTTCCCGGACACACCATGGGCGATCGGCGGGGATTTCAATGTTACTATGTTTGCTCATGACCGCCCGGGTTAGAGGGGAGGGAGAGACCTCGGGTCGGGTGGTTTTGCTGAATGCATAGGCTGTTTGGGGCTTCAGATGATGGATGTTGGGAACAGAAAATTCACCTTGGCGTAGTTCCTCTACGCGTTCGAGACTGGATAGATTCTTGATTTCTGCTAAGATGATGGAGAGATTCCCTCTTACGGTGGCTCGGGCTCTTCCTAGGTCACGGTTAGATCACACACCCATTTGCTGGGATTCCAGTGGGGGGATGATCCCTCATTCATTGTTCAGATTTGAAAGGTCCTAGCTTTTGGAGGATGGCTTCAGGGACTTGGTTTCTCAATTTTGGGGATCCTTGAGGGTGGAGGGCCCGGCAACGCAGAAACTTGCTGGGAAATTAAAGCCGTTGCACGAAAAGTTGAGGACCCACAGTTTGGAGTTAAGGCGGAGTAGAGCAGAGAGACGCAAGGGGGCAGTGGCAGAAATTGCAAGGCTGGACGGTCTGGAGGACTCTCGTGAGTTGAGCAGTGAGGAGAGGATTGTGCTTGCGGCTTCGCATAGAGCGGTGATCGAGGAGGACAGATGCAGAGAGATAGAATGGAGACAACGTTCCAGGAAGAAATGGGTTAAAGAGGGGGACGCGAATACTCACTTCTTCCACACGGTGGCAAGTGGAAGGAGAAGGAGAAATATGATCCATGAGCTTAGAACAAATTAGGTACTATTCTTGGTGATAAGGAGATCGGACGGGCCTTGGTAGAGCATTTTCGAGGTTTCAGCAGGCGACTGCCATCTACAGGGGCTACCTGGTCAGGGAGAGGTTTTAGGTGTCTATCGGATGAGCAGCGGCAGACACTCGTGGTGGAGTTTTCAAGATTGGAGGTCCTTGAAGCGGTCTTCGATCTCAATGTTGATGGTTGCCCAGGGTCAAATGGCTTCCTGATTTGTTTCTATAGGGAGTTCTGGGGGGTGGAGGAGGAGAATGTCATGGCCATGTTGAATGAATTTAGGGGGGAGAACAGGGGGCTGGAGAAAATTAATAAAGCGTTGTTGTTCTTGCTGCCGAAGAGGGAAGGGGTTGTCGAGTTGGGGACTTTCGTCCCATCACCTTGTCTAACGTGATTTACCTCATTCTAGATAAGGTGTTGGCCAATCAGCTTCGCAGTGTGCCGGATGACCTTGTCCTTCCGCTTCAGTCTTCTTTTATTCATGGGCGACAACTTCTGGACGGGGTGGTTATGCCTTCGGAGATGGCCGCTGATTGGAAGAGAAGAGGAGTCACGGGCTTTCTTTGGAAGGTTGATTTCTCAAAGGCATATGACAGTATGTGCTGGAAATCCGTTTGGGCCTCCTTGGTGCGTAGGGGGCTTCCCAGATGTCTGGATAGACTGGATGAAGAGATGTGTCACTACCGCTTCGATGTCAATTTTGGTAAATGGGAAGCAGGATGGTGGCTTCTTCCAACCATAAAGGGGTGTGAGACAAGGGTGTCCTCTGGCCCCTCTATTATTCGTTCTGACGGTTGATGCCTTGGCTGTTATGTCCAGGGTGGCTGAGAAGGGCGATTTTTCAGAGGGTTCTCCAGAGAGGGTTTATCTGTTCCTCTTTTGCAGTATGCGGATAATACATTATTCTTTGTGGAGGGGGTGTAGAGGAGTGCAGGGCAGTAAAGGCGGTGCTTGATAACTTTGGTGATCTCTCAGGTTTGAGGATGAATGGCGCCAAGTCGGCGTTCGTACCCTTTAACTTGACGGTCGTGGATTCGGAGGCATGCAGTGTGATTCTGGATACACCAATAAAGGCTTTGCCTATATCCTACATGGGGCTGCCTCTTCTGACAGGGAGGTTGCGTCAGGTCGACTGGTTGTCGTTAGTAGAGAAATTAGAGAAGAAGTTCTCGGGATGGAAGGCGATGCTCTTATCTAGGGGTGGTCGCCTGGTTCTAACTAAGGTTGTTCTCTCGGCCATCCCGATCTCTTCATGTCCACGAGGGCCCTGCCTATGGGGGTCCAGTCCAAACTGGAGTCTTTGATGCGTAGATTTTTCTGGTTGTCATCTCGGAGAGACAGGGGCTTGGCTTTGGTTGATTGGTCATTGGTTTCTAAACCTACCAGAGAGGGTGGATTGGGTGTTCTGAATCTGGGAGTTATGAATAAAGCGTTACTAGCTAAGTGGGAACTAAAGTTTTGTGGTTCCAGAGGTGATTTGTGCTCCACTCTTATCAGGGCGATTTATAGTGTTTCTTCCAGCCTGACGATCCAAGCAGTCGGTGGGGGTGCAGGAACCAATTATTGGAGAGGAGTTTGATCAATCTTACCGGACTTATCGGGGTACTTGCGGCCAGTGCTTGGAGACGATCACTTGTTTCGATTCTGGAGGGACAACTGGACAGACGGAGGTGCTTTCTGTGACCGTTATCCGAGTTTGTTTGCGTTGGCTTCAAATAAGGATGCAAGCGTGGCTGAAGTGTGGGGAGACGGGTTCTGGTCTCCTACCTTTGTGGCAGAGTTGTCGGATCAGAGATTGGATGAGTTTCTATGTCTGTCTAGACGGCTTTCCAGCTGTGCGGGTCCGATGGTGGGGCGGGATGCTTGGGGTTGGCGGGACGGTTCCTTCTCAGTTTGGAAGGCGTACAGATCTGACTACCCAACCCTCCAATGTGGATTCCATGGTCTCGGGGGAATGTGGTATGCTCTGATCCTGGAAGATCCCCGCCAGAATAAAGGTCTTTTTCTGGCTTCTGAGGAGGGAGAGGATATTGACGGCAACAAGGAGAACGAGGTTCTTCCCCGGAGCTGTGGAAGAGTGATGTAGATGTGGTAGCGCGACAGAGGATGTGAACCACCTTTTTTTTAGTGCCCTAGTTCGGTTGATATTTGGCGGAGAGCGGCAATCATGGGTCTCGATTGGAGTAACAAGGCTTTCTTTTGGGACTCTTGCAGGAGATGGGGAGGGTCAGAGACAGATAGAATGAATTGCAGAAATAGTGTGATTGAATTGGAGCGATTTTTGCTTTTTGGAGTAACAAGGATCTCTCTGGTTGGGCAAAAATAGTGCGATTTTTGATGGGTTGAGGTTATGTCCCGAAAATGTACTTGGGCATGCTGGAGCCCTCTTGGATCACTGGTGTTTGTAAATATTATTTATTATTAATATTTTTTTTGGATGACCCTCTAAAGGAGGCCCATCCCACTGTTTTTCAAAAAAAAAGTCGGAGCAATTCTCAGTTGTTTGAGTTCCTTCATTTAGATATCTGGGGTCCGAGTTGTGTTCCTGATCACCAGGGACATCGTTTTTTATTTGGTCGTTGGAGATGATTTTTCTAGACTTTCTTGGGTTTTCCTTTGGAAGAATAAGTCTGTGTCTGGGTCAGTTATCTGCCAATGTCAAATATATGCATTCTTATAATTCCTTAGAGTTTTGCACCCTACCACTTGCTGAGTTTCTCAAGTCTCTTGCCATTGTAAAACAGACCTCGTGTGCCCATACATCTCAGCAGAACGGTGTTGCCGAGCACAAACACTATCACTAACTCGATGTGACCAAAACCCTGTTGATTCATAATCATGCTCCTCATGCTTACTGGGGTGATGCGGTTCTCACTGTATGCTATTAGTGAGCCGCATGCCTTCCTTTGTTTTGAGAGAAAAGATCCCTTTCTCGATTGCATTTCTCGAGAAAGATCTATTCTCCCTTACACCTCGTGTGTTTGGATATGTAGCTTTTGTTCATGATTTTTCTCCCGGTAGTGACAAGCTCTCCCCCAGAGCTGTCAAGTATGTTTTTGTTGGCTACTCTCATACTTAAAAGGGGCACAGTTACTTTGATCCGCTTCAATGGAAATACTTTGTCAGTATTGATGCTATATTTTTTGAGTCTGACATATTTCTCTCCTACAGGTGACATATTGGCCCCATCAGACTCTGATGACGAGATCTTCATGCCACCACCTCCTATAGTCCTACCACCACCTACACCTACTCTTACTCAACCATTACCCAATCCACCACCACCATTTCCTGTACCTATCCCTGCTCCTCCACCTACTCCTTGGTTGCCCCTGGACCACCACCTACATTAACTCAGCTTTTGCCATGTGTGTTTACTCGCAAGTCTTGCTTTGTCCTTCCTGCTTACATGTCTTCCCCATCATCCAGCACACCTCAGGTATGTAATGAGCACATTGTTTTTAATGATGCCACTACTGAGTTGTCTGTGCAGCAGGAATCACTACAGGATGAACAGATACCTTCTCAAGAGGGAAACTTATAGGTTCAGGACATGGTAGATGATCTTGATGTGACGATTGCTCTACGAAAGCAAAGACATACATATGTTACATATCCTCTTGCAGCCCATGTTTCCTTGAGCAGACTTTCAGAGGATTTCAGAAGACCTACCTTGACACTATCAGCCGTGGAGATACCACGGACATATCAAGAGGCTATTCAGGACAGTCAGTGGCATCTAGACATGGAGGAGGAGATGGTCGCGCTACAGTCGCGTGGCACTTGGAGTCTTGTTTCAGCTTTAGTTGGCGAATCCGTTGTTAGGTGCAAGTGGGTGTTCACTATGAATCATCATACAGATGGCAGTGTGGATCGCTACAAGGTGAGACTTGTGGCACGTGAGTTCACCCCGACATATGGGGTGGACTATCAGGATACTTTTTCTCCAGTTGCCAAACATTCTACTCTATGTATCCTTCTGTCTGTTGTTGTGATACAAGATTGGCCCTATATCAGCTTTATGTGAAGAATGCTTTTCTATATGGTGATCTACATGAGGAGTTCTGCATGCAGCAACCACCTGGAATCATTGCTGAGGGGGAGTGTCAGAAGGTTTACAGGCTACATAAGGCTATTTATGGTCTTAAGCAGAGTCCAAGGACATTGTTCCAGAAGTTCTCGGACTTGATAGAGCAAAAAGGGTTTGTACGATTGATTGCAAAAATCGGTCGACTAGACCGACTAGTCGGCCCGATTAGTCGAAGCGGCTACCTGACCGAACCGATTTGGCCTAATCGGCCTGTAGTCAGGTAGCCCGAGTAATCGGGCCAACTAGTCGGTCTAGTCGGCCGATTAGGCGGCCGATTTTTGCAACATCGATCCATTTGCCCGAATCCGAATAGCCATCGTGTTTTAGGTTACTGTCAGACAGTAACCTAAAACCCAAGCCTTCGACATTTCCAGTCCAAACATGAAACGAAAGCCACTCGCCTGAGCTCCCCAGTCGCCCTCATCACCTGCGTGGTCGGTCGCGTGCCGCGGCTCCTCTGATCGGCGACCGCTCTGGTGTCGCCTCCTTCTTCATCCGGTCGCCGGCTCCCTGCAACTCGGAATCCCTCTTGCTCCAACCGATTTCATCTCAGTTAGGGTTTTATATTTTTTTACCATTTTTGATAATAGTTTGTTTTTAGGTTATACTATGCATTTGTAGATTATTATGCATTTTTTGTCATTGTTGATAATGATATGTTTTTAGATTTTAAATTTTTTTAGGTTACTGTTGGGAAAAATGAATGGCTTGTCTTATTCCATAAGCCCTAGGCTCTCTTATATAGGAGAGTAGCCTATGGGTAAATTACATAAAGTAGACAACTGAAAAATAAAATAACGAAGAGGTACAGGTACTCTATATGCGTCAACAGTTACTATGCTCTTTTTTGTTGGATGGTTCATGGAATCATGGTTCTTAAGAATAGTTTATTTATGTTGGTTTAAATGCAAGTGTAGGTGGTCTAGCTAGTTTGTTTTTTAATGCACTTGTATGAGTTGTGATTGTTTGTCCTTATTTAAATGCAAATAAAAATTGTGTGTTCTTATGTGAAGTTGTAACTTGATATTGTGATATTTGTAGTATACAATTATTACTTACAAAAAATTTGATTTTTTTGTATATGTGAAGTTGTAACTTGATATATTTGTAACTTGTGTGTTCTTATGTGAAGTTGAAATTGAAATTGAAATTGTGTGTTCTTATTTAACTTGTAAGTTTCTGATAATGTAGATGGCAACCCCTCCCATGAACATTGTTTCTGGTAGCGACTCGTCCTTCTATGTGCCGCCAGGATCAAGTGATCCTGCGTGGCAATTTGGATACCTTTCAAACCGTGCGGATCCGAACACGGTTACTTGCAGGTTGTGCAAGAAGGTGGTGAAAGGAGGGGTTTTTAGGTTCAAGCAACATCTTGCGCACCGTAAAGGCAATTTGGCTGCATGTCCTAAGGTGGACGAAGAGACGAAGAAAATGATGATAGCATACTTGGATGATGTTGCTAGAAAGAAGAGTCAAAAAGCCATTGAGGTTTCTGAGATGAGAGATGAGATTGATATTGGCATTGCTGGAGATGTTGGATCTGCTAAAAGACATCGATCTTCCGAATCTTTGGAACAGAATGTCGTCGTTCAAGGAACACGCCAGATGAGCATAAAAGACGCTTTATCCAAGGACCATCGTGAAAGGGTTGTCTCCTATATATGCAATTGGGCATATACATCGGCAATCTCTTTCAATGCATTCACCACGAAACAATTCAAGCAGATGGTGGAGGCAATTGGAATGTATGGCCCAGGCTTGAAGACTCCTACGAGGTATGAGATAAGTGGTCCATTTTTGAAGAAGGCAGTCAAGAAAATATCTGATGACTTGCAATGTCATCGAATTACATGGAAGAAGACAGGGTGCTCTATAATGACTGATGCATGGACGGACATGCGAGGATGGAGCATCATGAACTTCTGTGTCAATTGCTCCTTGGGGACTTCATTTTTGAAGTCTATTGATGCTTCTGATGAGACACACACCGCCGACTATATCTTTCAGCTCGTTGATGAGTGCATAAATGAAGTTGGCGTGGATAGTGTTGTTCAAGTTGTTGCGGATAATGCTTCGGCAAATGTAGCAGCAGGGAGATTGCTACTCACAAAATATCCTCAGATATGGTGGACTTCCTGTGCTGCTCATTCTATTGATCTTGCTTTGGAGGAGATCAACAGAGATTCAAAAGTGAAGAGCGCGGTTAAAAAGGCGAGGACGCTCACAATCTTTATTTATGCTCACACTAAAACTTTGAGCTTGATGCGGAAGTTTACAAACAAGAGAGACATTGCTAGACCAGGGCAAACGAGGTTTGCTACTACTTTTCTCACTCTAGAAAGCATTCTAGAGAAAAAGACAAGCTCAGGTTGATGTTTTCGTCAGATGAATGGAGGGCTTGCAAATGGTACAAGACCATAAAGGGAGAACAAGCAGCATCCATTGTCTTCAGCGCTACTTTTTGGAACCACACCGCATTTGCAATCAAAATTTTTACACCTTTGGTGCGTCTATTGCATGTGGTTGATGCAGATTGCCGCCCATCCATGGGCTTTGTTTATGGAGGGCTTGAAGAGGCAAAGAGAGATAATTGCATCTTTAAATAGCATGGAGTCATCTTACAAGTTTTTTGTGGATGCTATTATCTCCAAGACCAAAGGCAGACTTGACACTCCATTGCATCTAGCGGCTTACTTTTTGAACCCATACTTCTTTTTCACGGAGTGTGGTGGTGATGTAGACATTGTGGTGAAGAGAGGTTTTATGGATTGCATGGAAAGATTTTATCCAGATTTGGATATACAAGATGCTATCACCACAAAGGAGCTTCTTGATTACAGACATAGTCGTGGGGCATTTGGGAAGCCATTAGCCGTGAGACAGAGGATGAGAAATGATGAAAATTTCGATCCAGGTATTTCAGGAATTATTTTCCATTAATGTCATTTTGATCATCGTTGATTTCATTGACTTAACCATTATATATTTTAAAAGTTAATTGGTGGTACAATTATGGAGATGACGCACCACATCTGAAAGACATGGCCATCAAGATCTTGAGCCTGACTTCTGCATCCTCTCGATGTGAGCGCAACTGGAGTACGTTTGACTCGGTAATGACTCTAGTGACCCACCAAATAGAAATACTAGTTGTAAATTAGTCATTAGTCTTAATGTTTTGTAATGTTGCTTACAGATCCATACCAAGAAGAGAGGCAGGTTGGAAACAAAGAGGCTAAATGATCTTGTGTACGTTCGTTTCAATTCCAACCTGATGGAACGTCGTCTTGAGAAAGGAAAAGATCCTCTTTCCTCTCGTGATCATGCATATTTACGTGAATGGACTGGAGAGGTCAACGTACAAGCTCAAGATGAGGAGGTCTTTTCAGGTTCCGGATTAACTTGGGGTGCTGTAGCGCATGCAAGTGGTGCAGAAGAGAATTTGGAGCTGAGAAGAAGTCAACGAGGTGAACGTGGCAAGGGAGCTTCATCTTCGAGCTCAAATGTTGCACCTATAAATGAAGAAGAGGAGGAATTTCAACCTGAAGACATAGATGATGGTGAAGAAGATGATGATGAAGATGAAGAAGAAGAAGAGATTGATTTGGATGATGACCTTGATGGAGATGAATGACTTTTAATTTGATACTTCATGCTTGTAGAAATTATTTTTATTTTGACATGTTGTATCTGTTAGTGAACATTAGCTAATAGCCTAATATTATGTAGCAAACATTTATTCTTAACTTGGTATTTTTTCCTTGAATTGCTTCTTTTTTTAGCTCTTATAAAATTGAAAATGGCTAAATCTATTCATATTTATGATTGAGTATATATATATTATATAATAATAAATTATATATTTAAAATAATAAAAAAACCAAAACCGACTAATGGCCGACTAAATCCGACTAGTCGCCCGACTGCCGACTAATCCTTAGTAGGTGACCCTGCCGATCGAGTACCGACTACCGCTTTCTGCAACCTTGGTTGCCAAACATTCTACTCTACGTATCCTTCTGTCTGTTGTTGTGATACAAGATTGGCCCTATATCAGCTTTATGTGAAGAATGCTTTTCTATATGGTGATCTACATGAGGAGTTCTGCATGCAGCAACCACCTGGAATCACTGCTGAGGGGGAGTGTCAGAAGGTTTACAGGCTACATGAGGCTATTTATGGTCTTAAGCAGAGTCCAAGGACATGGTTCCAGAAGTTCTCGGACTTGATAGAGCAAAAAGGGTTTGTACGATTGATTGTTGATCATTCTCTATTGTGCACAGGACCCAGAGAGGTACAGTTGTCATTCTTGTCTATGTTGATGATATCATTGTTACATGGGATGACGAGTAGAGCAGTCATGTTGCCAAGGATTTCCTAGGACAGCACTTCGTAATCAAGGACTGTGATAGTTTACGCTACTTCTTTGGACTGGAGTTTGCCAGGAACCAATGAGGTCTTGTGATGACCCAGAGGAAGTATGTTATAGATCTTCTTTCTGAGACAGACATGGCAGATTGCAGACCTGCCACTACTCCTATGGACCCGAGCATGAAGCTCTACGATGATGACACTGATGAGGTCGACAAGAGGAGGTACAGGGAGCGTGTTGGCAAGTTCCTGTATGTGACAATTACCGGGCCAGATATATCCTTTGTCGTGAGCAAAGTGAGTCAGTTTATGGAGCAGTCCAAACATGCACATATGGATGCAGTTCATATGATTCTGAGGTATCTGAAGGCATCACATGGCACTGAACTTCTATTCAACAGATATACATCCCTTTCAGTTACAGTATATGCAGATGCATATTATGATGGGTGTACCAAGGACAGGAAGTCTACTTTAGGCTTCGCAGTGTTTATAGGGAATTTCCTGCTGTCTTGGAAGAGCAAGAAACGGACCGTGGTTGTCAGATCTAGTGTTGAGTCAGAATACATGACTATGGCGTAGGCTAGCATAGAGATGATGTGCGTCAGATCTATTCTTACTGACCTAACTATCGAGGTTCCTCTTCCCATGCACCTCCAATGCGACAACCAGGCTGCTCTTTTCATTGCGAACAACCAGAGGACCAAGCACATAGATGTGGATTGCCACTACACTCGTGACATAATACATAAGGGTCTCATTGCCACTACTCACGCCAGCTCTGGAGACTAGACAACATATGTACTTACTAAGGCCTTAGCCAGGGGGCCTTACCAGAGATGTTGCTCCAAGCTGAGTCTGATTGATATCTACGCTCCAGGTTAAGGGAAAGTGTTGAGATATTAGTTATCTTTTATAGTGCTTATGTAATTTCTATTTTCTTTGTCTTCTTCGTGTAATTTGCCCAACATGTTTCTCTCCTATATAAGAGAACCCTAGAGCATCATCAATAATGCAATTCATTCTGTCATCTCCACAATTAACTATTAAACATTTTCTTTAATGTTAATCTTATACACGATATCTATGTCCTTCAAATCCTAATATGATTATTGATCGCTATTAACCATACAACTCCGAAGGAAGAGGATAGAGAATCAATGATACAGCTCATTCAACTGCATCAAAACATGAACATTGTTTACATATTGAAAAATTCTGTTGCATGTAGTGTTCGGTCAAAGTCATGGGAAAGAAATTAAATTGTACTTGATATGCAAATGTCATTCTCAAAGATATCAAAAAGCAGCATGCATACGCAAAAAATAATATACTTGTAATGTTAGAGTTTGAGTCATCGCCTTGGGAAGACCTATATTTCCGTTCTCTATAGTGAACCCTAACCCTAGTTTCTCTATATATAAAGAGGACTTGAGCTTTCTTTTCATAATTTTAAGTACTCCATTCCACATAGTATTAGAGTTAACATAACAGACTGGTCACCACTCAAAAAACCTCATTATTCCACCATGTTGCACACTAATAGTTCAGACGATGAAAAAATGTCACTCTTGTTCTCTGACATGATAAAAAGATTGTCAAAAATTCAGAACAAAACTAAGTAGAATACTCTGAGCGAGTCTACACAATCATATGGAGGAGTGGTTGTACGTGTAGACTCATACAACTATCCTCTTTATTCCTTGTTGTAGTCTAGAGTCAGAAAACGTGATTTGTATGTATGAAATCACAAAATCTGAGCAAAATCAGACCGTATAGGCCATCAAAAGCGGTCGAACTACAGCCCACAGAATGTGGAATGGCCCACAAGGCAGCTGTGAGCAACAAAACTACGAGGAGGGGGCAGTCGATGGTTGTGGCAGCCAACAGGCGACCTAGAGGGCAGTTGTGGCGGTCAGCTGGGGCGGGGGTTGTTGGCAGGCGACCCTGGGTTAATTACATAAGAGGTACATGAAAAAAATATAAATAAGAAATAAATATAAAGAGATACAAACATCTCAACAATTATCATTGTTCATCATATATCTTGTGGTCGTATACCTTCCAGCGAAACGGTGTTGCTGGATGCAAATAGTGCCACATTCTTGATGTTTTTAGGACCTTGCTTATTTACGCAAGTACTCAATCATCATATTGGAGTAATCACATCCTTATAGTTTCTTATCTTATTAATCACCTTCCATATAAAAAATAAATGCAAGAGCCTTCTCCCACTTTTAAGTAGGGTCGGCTACATGGATTCTTGTTCAAATCTATGTTGAAAGATTCGACCATTTTTTACGATGGTTATTGACTGCATAATGCATCCCCCACAAGGAGGGATTTGAACCCTCGTCTTTTGGATGGTAGACACTGCACTATCACTAGACCATTGAAGTTGCCTTCCATCTACATCACTTTATTACTAACATTCCATTAAGGTTTTGTACTATTATCATTGTGTTTTGTATCCCTCATGTTTTTTTATGTTGCTTTTATACATCATTTAAAGCATGGAAAGGGCAAGTTGACAATGAGGACTATAAAATGCATCGTTGTAGGTGTGCTTGGATTGAGAAGGTTACTGGTGTTTTGATCCTAACTCTCGTCTTCACTGTGTTAGTGATGATGCGACTTCTTCAAGTTTATTTCTTTGTTCCATATTATAATGAGTCAAGCATCTAACGATGCTCCAGAAGATGTGTTGGCCTATGCAACTCTTTTTTTTATACCTTGATATTGAGATATTAAAGATTTTCCTATACATGATGATAATAGATGTAAAGTTTAGTTTATATGATGTACCCTTCCTTTTCAACCTTAGTATCGTCCTTTGTCTTCACATGAGGTA
Organism: Ottelia alismoides; assembly: GCA_037367405.1. Lineage (NCBI taxonomy): Eukaryota > Viridiplantae > Streptophyta > Magnoliopsida > Alismatales > Hydrocharitaceae > Ottelia > Ottelia alismoides. The sequence goes on along the minus strand of JAZKJV010005341.1, from coordinate 319,770 downwards.
GTCCTTGAGCCAGAAGTCTTTCATAGATGTTATATCTAGTAAAAAATGTGCTTGTAAGGAGGCATATAGCATGGAGGATCTTACTCCTTTGATTGCACTCAAGAATAGAATCATTTTTGCATGTTGTACTCGATCTCCAAGACTGTCATTTGTTCACCTCAATGCTAATAGTACTGTTGGAGAAAAATAAGAGACTTGTTTATTCCTGTAACCCTAGGCTCTCTTATATAGGGGACAAACCTATGGGTAAATTACATAAGGTAGACAAAAAGAAATAAAATAACTGGATGTGAACCCCTCAGGATCCGGGTACCCGTTAATCACACATTCGCACTATTATTCACATGAGATCGCATGAAGTTATAGAAAAGCAGGGAAAATTTTTCGCGCAATTACGACATTCATTTCCATCACATAACCACAAAGTAAAAGAGATAAATGGCACCAAAATTTCTTTTCATTAATTTCCATATGATTTTACAACATGTACAATGTCTGACAGTACAAACAACATCCCAAAAATTTGACTGAAGAGAAGAAGCATTTTACAATATTAATTGAACTAAAAACTGTAACAAAAACCACATACCGTCTGGTATAGACCTTGTCTCCTGGAACCATGTATAGTTACTAAACAACAGACTCCTTTCTTGCCATGCGTGCAAGGAAGAAAAGGAGTCACAATTATGAATACAAATCCGTAGTTTTTAAAAATAAATGACAAGTAATTTATTATGTGCTAAAGAGAGCAAGTAGAAAGGTGGAACAAGTATAATTTACATCTACTTGCATAAGTAAAAGGGTTTTTCAGACTATTTGTAAGCGTCTCAAATGATTGCTCCATAACCCAACATTTCCCACATATGACATATTTATATAGTAGTTGAGTATTCATGAGTGTATGAGTGTAAGCATATATATCATTTTCTTCAGAGATCACGTTGGTGAGTGAAAATGGAAAAGTTAAGATTGGAAAGATCTCTTAATTTATTTAAATTCTTAGATAGAGAGAATAGTCATTTCCTACTAATCCCAACTTTTGATCGTAACTTCTCCAATTCTTAACTTCAATGTTTCAGATATGACTCCAGATGATGTAGATGTAGATATGGATGATCTAGATATAGAATCGCCAAGTCTGTTGGCGAAGTAAACTCAAGCGGTGAAGAAGCCTACAAATGGCTCTTCCGTCTCGCCCTCTAGTTGGAAGGACGGTCCAATAGAGGGATAGGTCTACTCCCCAACTACGCCACTGAGACGGGTGAGAGGGACTTCCCGGAAAAGTCACTCTAGAAAAACAGCCCGACCGGTAACGGGCAACCGAGCTCGTACGTAAAACTGAAAAACCAAGGATCCCCCTGCCTGGGTATCCTAAAACAACAGGTCAGCGGAACTGGTCTAAAGTCTGGATCCCAACGAGGCGTAAAAATACTGCGAGCTCACGTAAAAACCGTGAAGGGACTGGGATCCTAGACCCGCGCACTTGGCGGCCGCTGCCCAAACTGGGCTTCCTTTCCTTCCGCCCAGTTGAGGGTCACCGCGCCCTCGCACGGTCAGGTATAAGGATTACCATGACTAACAATATTGATTATTGATTCACAACCAACCAATTATTTCATAGACTTCGTAATGATGTAAGATATTTAACTTCCTTACTTTGATCAAATACTAAGCTTCTTGGATTTGAATGATTTGATCTAGAATTGAAATTAATTTCATAAATCACTCCATTGCTCTCTTTCTTAAGATCATGTGCTTATAAATCTATTTATTATGATTATGAAATTTAAGGTCTATTTCAGGAAGGAGTCCTCAATTATAGAAACTTATTACCATAAGTCTCCATTTTAATTCTTTTATAAACATGTGCATAATACCATGGTCGAAAATGCAGATAGAATCACATACCATACCCCTAAAAATCATCATAATTTCATATTTAGGCATCCTACAATGATCCCAACTTGTTTTTTTTTATAATAACAATATCACGAGCCACTTAATCAATGTGCTACCAACAACTATAAGCTATGATGAATGGAAACAATCATTGATACTGTAGTTGTGACAAAATGGAAACTTATGAAGATTTCTTCCCAATGATTTTGGAGTTCATCGTATTAATAGTTTTAGGCCTCCTCTGTAGTGGAAAATTACTATAAAAGTTCTCTTGAGATCCTGATAGCAACATCAATTTATACAGTAGTTGTAATAGGATGATGGGAAAAACCAAATCTAATAAAACGTGTTATTTTCATTTCATGTTCCTTATTCAGGATGATCATTGGAAAATGTAGATGTAGTTGAGATAGACTCCATTGATGATGCCAAATTGCTATCATATGTAAGTTCTTATCGAAACAATTGAAGTTTTGATTGCCTCTTGTCATAAAAATATGTCTATATATATATATTTAAACTTCATTCTCCAAAGTCCCAGTACTAGAAGTTTCTGCCTAAATACTAGAGGGTAACGAAGTTAGAGAGAACTTGAATGGGATTCTTGCAGAAATTTCATTAGTTGAAAGTTAAAAAAACATTTATAATGGTAGAAACAGTTCTGTCGATAGTTTCTACCACATCAAATATGTAATATTTCCTCGTAAAGAAGAATAGTATGCAATATCCTTTATAAAAGTCCTCATGTGTTAATATTCATCATGATTCTGTGCATTTAGGTAAAAATTTTCAATTTGAGATGAACTTGATCGAGCAGAACATCAATAGGACTAAGTACACATAGGTTTTGTTATAGTATAATACGATTTTATTCACTGCTTGAAATAATAAGATAATGCAGATAGGGTAATTTATTATTATAATATATATATATATTTGAGATGAAATTGATCAAGCAGAACATCAACAGGATCAGTTTAAATATATGAATTACTATTTCTCGGATCAAATGTCAATTTTGAATGATGAGACTTCAATCTTAATTTCTTAAGATAATATGATGAGGGAAATAAGGAATTACTTTAACCTTGAAAGAAATCGAGTATCAACAAAATGGTACAGACTTAGACACATTGTTTTTTTGAAAAATAAAATCAAACTTTTGGTAACCAGTTCTTATCAATTTAAGAATAATTGATTTTAATTTCATAATTGGAAACAAGAAGTGAGTATTTGATTGTACATGATGGCAGCAATAGGGAAATTAAGGATTTGTACATCTTTGATCTATAAAACTCATGCAAGGCATCAAAAAGAGGGGACTTATTGTACATGCATGGCAGCAAGGAGGAGGAAGAGGAGTTGTACTTAATTAGATCTTCAATTTGGTAATTCCAAGTATGTAGTGCTGGAATTCTGGAACATGAATGAAATGTTAAGAAGAAATGTTGATACAAAATAAATCCAGTGGCTAAATGGAGCCTTGATTATACATTTGGATCTTGGGATTAAGTGAAAAGCAACATGCATGACAGCAAAGAGGAAGGTGAAAAGGGATTGTACCTAAAAAAACTTCAAAACTTGAAGATAGAACTTCATGCAAGGCTGGAATTTGAGCAAAGAAGCAGCAGTTGCTCCCATTTTTCTTGGATTTGGAGCAGCTCCAAAGCTCCAGGCTGCAGCAAGAGAGGTTCCAAGAACTCCAGAACTGTTGTAGCAGCAATTCCAACAATTGAGAAGGCTCCAGAATTTGGTTTGGAGGCAAAAAGAGGTCTTTGTTGGAAAAAAAACCATTGAGAGAAAGAAAGAAAAGAAGAAAGAGGAGGGTTTCTTTGGAAATGGGAAATTGTACCTCTTGGAAGAAAAACCCCAAATTTTGGAGAATATGCACATGCAGGAACTTGAAGGTTGCTGGACAACAGTGAGTGTGCCTCTTGTTGTTTGGAAAAAGAGGCAATACAGTTTGGAGTAGATTTGGCAGAGAATAGAGGAGAAATTGGGGCCCTTTGGTAGAGGAATGGGAGAAGTAATCCCAACGTTGGGATTTATAGGAAGAAGACAGGAAGTGGGGATGTTGGGAAGGGGAAAACGAGAGAGATTTTGGGCGTTAAGGTTCAGATTAGGGGGGTTTTGGTGCTATTTATAAGGGAGGTGAGTCCCTTGTTTATTTCCACATGGATTGGAAAAAGATCCAAGTGGAAAGAGGTTAAGGAGGCAAGTGGAGGCTGCTAGATTTTTTTTCCAGCAGTCTGCTACCTCTTTTTTAAAAAAAATATTTATTACATTTTTTAAACCAAATCTCTCCTTACTTGATATACTTAAAATTTACTGTATTCGCGCATCAGGTGTCGGATTTCGACGCACAATATATCGATTTGATCGTCTCAAAATGACGATTAAAATGAGTATAATATTGATATACTTCCAGTCGAGTTTTGAATACCCGAAATTTCGGATACGGTTTTTGTTTAAGATTTTTGATTTTAAAATATCAAACGACCTCCGATTGACAAACGGTCGATTCCGTTGGTCTTGTATCGTCGAATCGGATCTAATAACGGTCTCGATTCGTTTTGCGGTTTCCGAACTTGCGTCGCGGCTTTTTCGTGGCGCGCATTACGAAGCGACCGATTTTTGGTCGATTTCGTTAGAACGGCTTTTGATTCGCGATCAATTGATCGTTTTAGGTTATCTAATGTCGTCAGATAACTTTATTGGGTCAATCGTACCTTAATCGGATCGAGTTCGGGTTTGTTGAAATCCGAATGTTACACTGGAAAGATACATGAGAATGCAGAAATATCTCAACACTCCCCCTCAAGATGGAGCATAGATGTCAATCATGCTCAGCTTGGACGAACACTTCTGAAATGACCCCCTGAGTAATGCCTTGGTAAAGATATCTGTTTTTTGCGCTCCTGAACTAACATGAGAAATAGAAATTAGACCCTTTTAGATATATCTCTAGTATAATGATAGTCTGCCTCAATATGTTTCGTTCTCTCATGTAATACGGGGTTGTTGGCAAAAAAAGAGCAGCCTGATTGTCACATTAGAGGTGCATGGGAAGAGGCACCTCTATAGTCAAGTCAGTAAGAACAGATCTGACCCACATTATCTCAGTGGTATCTTGTACCATAGCCCTGTATTCTGACTGAACACTCGATCTAGATCCATGAAATCAGGGAATTTCATAAACACAGCAAAGATCAAGGTAGACTTTCTATTCTTTGGACATCCAACATAATCTGCATCTGCACATGTAACTGAGAGAGAAGTGCCACTACTGAAAAGAAGTCAGTACCAAGTGAAGTCTTCAGGTATCTCAGAATCATATGGATTGCATCCATATGTGCCTGTCAGGGCTGCTTCATAAGCTGACCTACTTTTCTCACAGCAAATGATATGTCGGGTCTGGTGATGGTCACATATAGTAGTTTGCCAACAAGCTCCATGTACCTCCTCTTGTGAACCTCCTATGTGTCATCATCATATAGTTTCATGATTGGGTCAATAGGAGTAGTGGCAGGTCTGCAATCTGCCATGCCTGTCTCTAAAAGAAGATCTGCAACATACTTCCTCTGGGTCATCACAAGACCTCGCTGGTTCATGTCAAGCTCCAATCCAAGGAAGTAACATAGATGTCCAAGATCCTTGGTCACAAACTGCTGACCTAGAAAGTCCTTGGCGCCCTGAATGCCCTGCTTGTCATCCCATGTAACAATAATGTCATCAACGTACACAAGAATGACAATAGTACCTCTCTGGGTCTTCTGCACAAACAAGGAGTGATCGGCAGTCGATCGCACGAACCCATGTTGCTCTATCAAGTCCGAGAGCTTCTGGAACCATGCTCTTGGACTCTGCTTAATGCCATGAATAGCCTTGTGTAGCCTGCACACCTTCAGATACTCCTCAGCAGCAAACCCAGGTGGTTGTTGCATGTAGACTTCCTCGTGTAGATCACCATAGAGGAAGGCATTCTTCACATCAAGCTGATATAGGGGCCAATCTCGTGTCACAGCAACTGAAAGTAGAATACGCATAGTAGAATGCCTGGCCACTGGAGAGAAAGTATCCTGATAGTTCACCCCATATGTCTGGGTGAACCCACGTGCCACAAGTCTCGCCTTATAGCGATCCACACTACCATCTGCACGGTTTTTCACAGTAGACACCCATTTGCATCCCACAACGGGTGCATCAACTGGAGCAGAAACAAGACTCCACGTACCACGTGACTATAGCGCAGCCATCTCCTCCTCCATAGCCAAGCGCCGGCGACTATCCTTCAATGCATCCTTGTAATTTTGTGGAATTTCTACGCCAGATAAAGCCGCTGTAAATTTCTAAAAATCCCATGTTAGACGATGAAAGGAGACCTGAGAAGCCAGGGGGTAGGAAGCACAAGATCGCTTCTGCTTTCGAACCAATAGGAATATCCAGGTCACAGGGAACGTCCTCCATCTGTGTGTTATTTTCCTGCAATGATTCATGCACAGATATATCTCCAGATCCATCATTAGAAGCTATGTCATCAAAACAAACATGGGGCTCCGTGGATGATGGGCGATAACCATGAGCAGAAGCAGTCCGACGAGTGTAGAATTTAGGTAAAGATGGAACAAGTGGCGCATGGGACTGGGTAGTAGGAGGGGGTGGAGGGGATGGAGGGGGGTGGTGGTGATGGAGGTGGATGAGTTGGTGGTGTAGGTGGAGGTGGTTCAACAGGCACGGGAGGAGGTGGTATGTAGACTTCATCATCTGAGTTCGATGAAGCCAACCTATCACATGTAGGAGAGAAGTACATCACAGACTCAAAAAATGTGACATCAGCACTGATATAGTATTTTCTGCGCAAAGGATCATAACACTGATTTTTCCTTCTGAGTCTTGGAGTATCCAACAAACACACATTTAACAGATCTAGGAGCGAGCTTGTCAAGACCAGGAGTCAACTGATGAAAAAAAACAACAGATCCGAACACACGAGGAGTGGGTGAGAATAACTCCTTCTCAAGAAAGGCTATGGAGAAAGGAATCTTCTCACCCAAGACAGATGACAGCATACGATTCACCAAATAGCATGTTGTGAGAACTGCATCACCCCAAAACAAATGTAGGGCACGACTCTGAATGAGAAGAGTCCGAGTGACATCAAGAAAAAAACGATGCTTTCTCTCAGCAACACCATTTTGCTTAGAGGTGTAAGGAGAAGATATTTGATGAATAATCCCTCTAGATGAAAGAAAATGAGATAGATCACGAGTACAGAATTCCAACGTATTATCAGTTCGCACAAACTTCACAAAGGTAGAGAAAAGACTTTGCATTCCAGTAATAAAGGTTTTGATCACATCTCCTGCTTCAGATTTATTCTTCAAAAGAAACACCCATGACAATCGTGAAAAATTGTCCACAGCTACAAGATAAAATTTGTCCCTGGTGATCAGGCACATGACTCGGACCCCAGATGTCAACATGAAATAACTCAAAAAGAGAGTTATTGCTCCGACTGTGACGACTGAGAAAGGCAGACCTATGATGCTTTCCCAACTGACAAGCTTCGCACTGAAAGGAAGAACTAGGTGAAATATGCGGAAGCATATGACAGATCTTCTAAAGAGGGAGATGATCAAACCGGAGGTGCCAAATGAATGGAGAGACTGATCCAGACGAATGAGAAGATATGCCTGCATAGGGAGTCCGAATCAGGCGATAAAGACCACCCTACTCACGGCCACACCCATCACTTGTCCGTAAGAATGTCCTGAAAAACAAGAGACGATGTGTCAAAAATAACTCAACAGTGCAAATCCTTTGTAATCTGACTAATAGAAAGCAAATTCATAGAGAAATCTGGAGCATGTAGCGCATTCTGCAGACGCATCAAATGCGTCAATATGATCTCCCCCTGTCCTGTAATCGGGGAATGAGTCCAATCAGCTATCACAACTGTTCTCCCTGGCAGAACCTGTTTGTATGACGTAAGATGATGTCTGCCTCCACATAGATGATGTGTCGCACCGAAGTCCATAATCCACTATGTAATGTCAGATCCATGACAGGATGTAAAAGCACAAGTACCTAAGGTGTTGGTTGTAGTAGAGGTACTGGCAGAAGCTGAGGTTGCTACATCTAAATGATCTCCTGAAGATGGTGAAGCGAAAGGATGTATAATATCCCTCAATCTGGCTACGAGGTAATCAAACCTCTGATCTAGAGTAGAAGCAGCAGGAGACTCAATTTGTTTCTGTAACATGAGCTGATGCCAAGAACCCATGCTTGGAATAGCATGTCTCCTCGAAATGACTTGGGTGATGGCAGAAAGTACTGGACTGGCAAGTGTGACCTCCTCTTCCACGAGGTCCGCGTCCACAGAAGGTAGAATGGCCTCTTCTTCATCGAGAGGTTGCCATGGTCGAGGAAGTCTAACTAGAGGCTGTGGAAGGAATATTAATCCTGTTGAGCCTACAAAATGCTTCCTCCATAGGGGGAATAGGGGCATCCGCTAGCATCTGGGAGCGAGCAGCATCATATTTAAGATCAAGAACTGCTAGGAATACCCCTACAATGGTAGCATTCCTATATGTCTTATGCTGCTCTGGAGTTGTCGTTGGAAGCATGAAACTGTGGACAAACATCCCACGCAAGGACGTATACAGTGAATGCAGAGGACATCTGTTCTGCTTGATAGTGAATATGTCATGCTGGAGTTGAAGTATCTTTGTCTCGTTCCTCGCTTGAGAATATGTTACCGCAAGGATATCCCACATCACCTTAGCAGTAGGCTGATGTAGCACATCATTGGCAATCTCGATCGTCAATGTACCAGAGAGTCAAACTTTGGCCTAAGCGTCATCTGCCTCCCATGAGGCATTTACCCCAGTCTTCTCCACCGGCTCCTCCTCGGTAAGAATATGCTTTTTACCATTTGACTTCATAAGGCTCATGAACTGCATAGTCCAGAGCTCATAATTTGTCCCGTCCATTTCGACAATAGGCGTTGGACCTTTGAATGAATGTGCCTATGGCAGGTACATCGACTTTGTACTCAGACATGTTGGATGAAGAAAACTAGGATTTTGTAGACCAAAGATTGAGTGTCTACACAGACATATGTGGATTTGAGTGCATATGTAGACTTACGCACCCAAATCCATCATCCATACTAAGAGACCGACTCGTAAGAGGCTTAGGTGGCGCGCGCAAGACGGCAGTGCACGCATGCGCAGAAGGCGATGCACGCACGTGCTAAACGACGGCGCACGCACGCACAGGAGACAGCCACGTGCAGGCAGTGGTGCACGGGCACATGCGGTGCCGTGCGGGCTGGCTGCGGCGGCAGGGAGAGGAGGTTGCGCACGAGCGAAGGCGCGCGGGCAACGACACGGGGCGGGGGCTGCGGTGCGCGGAGGAGAAGGCTGGAAAGTAGGGTTAGGGTTTCAGGTTCGAGAGCTCTGGTCTAGGACCGCTACTTTGATACCATGTTGGAGAAAAATAAGAGACTTGTTTATTCCTGTAACCCTAGGCTCTCTTATATAGGGGCCCTAGGCTCTCTTATATAGGGGAGAGACCTATGGGTAAATTACATAAGATGGACATAAAGAAATAAAATAATTGGAAAGAAACATGAGAATGTAGAAATATCTCAACAAGTACAAATCCTTATGTCTCATCGTCAATAATTTTTTGTCCCCAGGGAAATAATGATGGAAGAGGAGACATCTCTCATATCTAAGGGAACTTGGACCTTAGTGGATCCACCCACTATATGTGGTATGGCTTCAATCCAGATGGATCTTTACAATGAAGAACAATCAAATGGATTCAGTCAAGTCATAAGGTCATCTTGGTTGCCACAAGGTTCATCTAAACATTAATCTAGATTAACTTGACACTTTCTCTTTGATGGCTCGCATGTTGATGCTCCAAATTGTATTTATTGGGTTGCAAGTATGCTCCGATACTACTTGTTGGGAATACAAGGGCTTGCTCTTACTCCACTTGTTGCGGTTAAACTCCAGTAAACCCGTATTGCGAAAGCGTGTAAGGACAGAAACTCAGATCCCTAACCAAAATGAGCAACAACCATGAATAGCTATCACAAGCAAATCAAACCACAAAGCATAGAAAACCACAGCAAATAATGATTTTAACGTGGAAACCCCCAAAATGTAAGGGGAAAACCCATGGGACCTTCTAGACCCAAACCATTCCACTATATTTGGTGGTAAATTCATTATACTCAAAATGGCACACAAGATAAGTCCTCTTGTTTGTGTATCAACCAAGGAACACCACCAAACAAGGATAACAAGATAAGGAAATTACCCAAAGTGGGAACCCATTCTGTTGCCCTCTTCCAAAGAGAGCCTCGTCGCTGCGTCGTCTTGCCTCCCCTACTCTCTTGCACGATTCATGCACCACAAGAGGAGGAAGCCACCGGAGATCTTCACCGGACTCGCACATAGATGATCAGAATGGAGTTAGGATACACAAGGTTGATGCTCTAACCTTTCTCTGTTGTGTCTCTATCGAATAAGATGAGTTCTCTCTCATCACATGGGTTTTGCTCTTTTGGAGAGAACAAATAAGTTGGAGTAAGCCGCAAGACATTTTTGGGGCCCTCCCACTTACTGTGGCGATAAAGACAAGGTAGCAACTCCTTTCATAAGTATTGGAAACCAATTTCTGCGCTTACAGACTGCCACCTACTATGGCGCGAACGTCATAGTAAGTCACCTACTGTACTTCCAGAGATCCACCTATTATGCTTAAATGCCATAGCAGGTCACCTGCTGCAGCATCCTGCGATGCACCTGTTATGGCATGAATGCCATAGCAGCTCACCTGATGTGCCTTCTGGGATGCACCTGCTGCAATTTCTGTTGTAGCGTCTTCTCCCACATCACCACCTATTGTAGTGGACCTGCTACACCTGATGCAGCATCACCATGGTATATGCACCTGATGTGCCTTAACCATAGATTGGAACCATAGTAGGTCTCCTACTACCAACAAATCTCCCCCTTCTAGCCCATGGGGTGATTTCCTGCTACCAAGCTCATAGGCATGCAATAATGGACATCATGGTAGGTGCACCTACTGCATGCCACCTACTATCAACTAATCCCCCCCTTCTCCAGCCCTTTGGAGAGATTGCTTGCTATCGAGCTAAAGGAGAGGAATTTTGCTCCAACCCAGCAAGGGAGCAACATACTTTAAACCTCCCAAAGGGATGAGGCTTGGTCATCATGATTGGGAACTTCATCACATCAATGCAACCTAAAGAACTCTCATTAACATGGTTGCCATCATCATCATGTGACGCATCCTCCTCTTCTCCTGCACATAGCTCTTGCTCAATAACATCACCTGACACAACATGTGTATCACTCTAAATGGGACCAGCCCCACATCATCTGAATGATGAGCTCTCTCTGATCTCCTAGCTTGAGTTTGGATTACATGTTCCCGTGAACGAGGATGCTCCCCTACTCAGAATGCTCTATAGTATGCATCCGTAGGATCTGCAACTAGCCCATGCTGCTCTAGCTGCATATCTTCTCCACATGCACCATGCATTGGAGAAGTATCTGAGTCATCATCCATACCTTCTTCTACAGGAATCCATTCAGCATCAATATTGTTGCTATCAACCTCACTCACAAACTGGTTCTCATAGAACATCACATCCTTGTGTCTAATGAGAGTTTCCCTCCTTGGATTCTAAAGTCCGTATCCATGTCCATGATCTCCAATGAAAATGCATGGCACTGCTTTGCCATCATGTTCCTTTGGTACATGCATGTACGCTTTGCATTACCAAGTACTCTTTGATAAGTATATGTTGGATCCTTTCATGTCCAAATGTGCTCAAGAAGCTGAAACCTCAAAGGAACTGACATATATCGATTAATTAGATAGCATGCGGTTTGAGCTACCTCCGCCCAAAACACCTTTGGTAACTTTGCAGTCTCTAGCATGCAGCGTACTTTCTCCATAATAGTCTTGTTTATTTTCTCAGCCACATTGTTGTGCTGAGGTGTGCCGGAATCTGTCCTTTCAAGCCTAATTCCATGATATTCACAGTAGCTTTAGAACTCATGAGAAGTGTATTCTTCTCCACTATCGTTGTGGAGGCATTTCAAGGATTTTCTGTCTCACACACTACCTTGGCATGAAATCTCTTGAAGCAATCTAATACTTGATCCTTCATCTTCAGCACATAAGCATACACCTTTCTTGACATGCCATCTATGAATGTGACAAAGTACTTGTTACCGCCTAGTGAAGCTATCTCCATAGGACCACAGACATCAAAGTGTACCCATTGTAAAAGTTGTGTCCTCACCTTTGATCTAACTCTCAAAGGTACTTTCCAAGCTCGCAAAAATCACACAGAGTTAGTGTGATATCTTTGCTATGTGGGATCAATTGTTTCGCACTCAAAAGCTATAACCCCTTCTGACTCATGTACCCCAAATGACGGTTCACAGATCGGAAGTATCAACCTCGCTTGCATGCACGCTTCCATCCACGACCTTCACTTGGGTCTTGTAAAGTGCGCAACACACCTTTCCTCTGTCCATGACAAGAGAACCCTTGCATATCTTGCATTTTGTATCACCAAATTTGAGATGATAGCCTTCCCTATCAAGTTGTGAACCGGACATGAGGCTAAGCCACATGCAGGCATATATCTCACATCATGCAAAATCATCGTGCACCCAACATCAGTCTCGATTGTGACAGTGTCGGTGCCAACAATCTTGGAGTAAATGTTGTTCACCATCTTGAATCGTCCAAAATCACCTTCTGTGTAGGAGGTAAGTACTCCCTATGTGGAGTCACATGGCGAGATGTGATGATATCAACCATCCACTCTGAGTCCTCGCTATTTGCATGTAGACATTGCTCTTGCATGATGAGAACTACATCATTATCATCGTCATTAGACACTGATGCGGATGTATTCTCATCTTCATTCTTATTGGCTTCATCTTGTTCTCTTTTCAAGATTTTACCATCTTTCTTCCAACGGCCAGGCTTCCCGCAGTGATGGCACTTTCCTCTAGTCTCGGGCTTGCCCCTGGATGTTTGCCTCTCATGTGTACCTCCTCTACTATTGGAACTACATCTTCTCTCAACTGCATAAATATGCGAAGAAGAGGAATGTACATCTCCAGAAGATCCATGTCTGATGATTTGCAAAGTTACCAAAGAGTAGTCTCAAGATCAATAGAGGAAATATGCTTCCATGCCTATGATGGTATGCCAGATGACTTGCATCCAAGGAGGCTTGCCTCTGTAAGGATATCCAAATGGTACTTTCATTGTGACAATTGTAGCCCCTCTATAATGTGGATAACTTCCATACCCAAGAAATATCGGATCTGACCAAGGTCTTTAGTAATAACCACCTTCTGTAGGAATGTGTTGGTCTCTTCAATGCCATCTTTGTCATCACCAGCTATCACCATATCATCAACATAGATTGCCAAAACTACAATACACGTAGATCGTCGTCTGATGAAAACTGAGTAGTCAGATGCCATTCTTTTAAAACAAGAGAGCCAATCTCTGTAGTGAGCCTATCAAACCAAGCTCGTGGACTCTGCTTTAGGCCATAGATGGGCTTGCGGAGTCGACATATACACCCCCTCGATGACGTACCCAGGAGGCTGCAACATGTAAACTTCTTCCTTGAGATCACCATAGAGGAAGGCATTCTTCATGGATAATGACTTGGCAGAAGGGTGGACAAGCTATAAATGTCAAAGAAACAGATCATAGGTGACAGACGATGCTCCAGCAAAAGTAGATTCGGTAGAAATATCCAAATAATAGAGACCATTCTTCTCATGCCCCCACCAAAAATCTGCATCGTCCGGATGTCCTGAAACTAACAATGAAGCTCATCAAAAATCACACGACAATTCGGCTCACTGCATAATTTGTGAATAGATATCAAGCTCAAAGGAAAGGTAGGAGCATAATGTGAACTCCGGTGAGATGGAGTTTGGGGGATAACCCCATAGTCCAAACTGAGGTGATGGGAGAATGAGTCCCATTGGCCACCCGCATCGACTTCACGATGGAAGAAGGTTGAGATGAAGACAATAAGCAACCTTCACCCGTCAGATGAGTTGATGCTCTAGAATCTATAATCCATGCAAGGGTTGTGTCTATGATTGAACTGGATATAGTACCTGATGTGGTAGCCAAATGTGTTGTAGGTGCATCATCATTGGAGGAAGCACTGGAAATATGTAATAGCTGCATCAGACAAGAGCAATCAGTGGCAGAGAGTTGTACTGTCTGTTCATGCTGAGGTTGATCTATGGCGGGCTCTGTTTCTGCAGCATCATAGTTTGTAGAAGTTGCATGTGCTCAAGGAAGGACATATTTGTCCCAGCAACGATCCGGGCGGTGATTCATTTATTGACAACGGATACAAGGAGGGTACATAGTACCATAACCACGCCCCTAAATGGATTCTCGTCTTCATCCATAACTAGATTCATGACCACATCCACATCCGCCATCATGGCCTCGTCCACCCTAACTATCATATCGACCTCCTTGCATAGAGTAAGCATAGAAGGCAGAATTTTCTGCAAGAGGCAAAGTAGAAGCCTGGTTAGCAGAACTCTCAATCTCCCGGAGGCGTCCGAAAATCACTTGAAGAGTAGGCAACGTATCAGATGTGAGGAATTGCTCCTTTACATATTGATAGCGAGGATGTAATCCTAATAAAAATCTGTAAACCTACCATTCAGACCTCTCTGAAACTTGTTTATCACAACAAGCTGGTTGGAAAATAGCAAGTTCTTCATAGAGCCCTGTGAGAGTCCAGTAGTACTCCACCAGAGTGGACTCTCCTTGGGAAACTGACCAGATCGGCATGTAGTTGTTAGCAAGCATGAACTTTACAGTCTTCTACGAATAGGTCTGGGCTAGCAGCTCCCACATCTCCTTTACAGTTTCCTTGAACAAGAGATTTGTAACGACATGAGGCTCAACACTATTGGTCATTCACGTCATGACATGGTAGTTGTCCTCGAGCCAAGTGTCATTCCTTGTCTGTCTCCTTCAGCAGATCTTTCGTGAAAACATAGATTTTTCGTTGTCCTACAAAAACTTTCAATGCTCGAGACCAAAGGATGTAATTATCAACCCTCTTGAGTTTGATGGTTGTTCCTTACACCATCACGTTAGATGAAGCAAAGAGGGGCTTGGTCTCGTCTAGATTGGAACTCATAATTGTCAGATATCATAGCGGGATAGACACCGCTAGTCGTGTTTTAGGAGGGATGGACACCTCCAATAACTATTGGATATGAGGATCTACGCCTCTCGTGACATCAACAGGTGGGATAGACACCTTCGACAATGAACATAGGGGTATGCAATATGCTGAGATGTGTTGGAAATGCGCTGCAGGGGATGACAATGTGCTAAACAACATGCCACAAAGATGATAAACACCGAACAATAGCATGCAGAGGTGGCTGAGCCTTAGGGCACAACTGAGAGGATCAAGACAACCTTGGAAAGGGTTGTTCCAGGCCTGGATTTGGCCTAATAGCATCACCCTAAGTCGGCCAACGCAGCCCAAGCATGGCTGGTGATGCCCAGCACAAGCCCGAGAATCATTGGCGGCTCCCTGGGATGGTGCCAGGAATAATTGGCAGTGCCCTGGGCTGCTGGTTGGTAGCGTTGATGGTGTCTGGAGAGGCAGTTGACGTTGTTGGAGAGGATCTGACAACACCGATGGCCAGCGGTGGCAGTAGGAGTGAGGATACGAGCCCCGATCTAGGATCGTTGCTCTAATGCCATGTAGAGAGAAAGATTAGAGAGAAAAGTTTGTCTTATTCCAAGTCTCTAGGATTTCTTATATAGAGGAGAACCTTAACCCTAGAGAGTCGAAATTAAGGAATTACACAAGTACCACTGAGGGGGTTACAACAGAGAGTAGAAAACAAATAATATCTAACAATACTCATTGAACTCAGCTGGTTGATAAGGCTTTGGAACTCATTCAGATGCTCTGCAACATTGGTCTTCTGCTTATAAAGCTCTATTAGCTTCTCCCAAATATTTTTAGCATTCGTCACCTCTGCAACATAGTGGAACACGGATAAGTCTAACCACTTTCTAATTGTCCCGACGACTTTCTTGTTCAGCTTCGTCTATTTTCCAGTAGACATATATTGTGGCTTGGCTATATTACCCTCCACCAGATCATGTAGATCCTTGCAGTACAAGACATCCTCCATCTTGGCTTTCCAAATCTCTCAGTTGCTGCTTGTCAGCTTAATCATCGCCCATTCATCATCTTTGTCCATCTCTCCAACCTAATGGCTCTGATACCCTTTATTGGGTTACAAGTACGCTTTGATACCACTTGTTGGGAATACAAGGGGCATCTCTTACTCTAGTTGTTGGGGTTAAACTCGAATAACCCCTGATTGCATAAGCATATGGGACGAAAACTCAAATCCCTAACCAAAATAAGCAACAACCAGGAATAACTAACACAAGCAAATGAGCAAATCAAACCACAAAGCACAAGGAACCACAACACGCAGGGATTTTACATGGAAATCCCCAAAATGTAATGGGAAAAATCATGGGGCCTTCAAGACCCAAACCACTCCATTATATTTGGTGATAAGTCTGTTCTCCTCACAATGGCACACAATCCAAGCCCTCTTGTTTGTGTATCAACCAAGGAATACCACCAAACAAGGATAATAAGAGGAGAAGAAGGAAATCACCCAAAGTGGGAACCCACTCTGCTACCCTCTTCCAAAGAGAATCTCGTCGCTGCGTCTACCTGCCTCTTCTACTCTCTCGCACAAGCCATGCACCACATAATGAGGAGAAACCCTCTGAGATCTTCACCGAACCCGCACACGGATGATCATAATGAAGTTAGGGAATACATTGTTGCTGGCCTGACCTTTCTTTGTTGTATCTCTCTCGAATGAGATGAGTTCTCTCTCACCACATGCTGGGTTTTGCTCTTTTGGAGAGAAAAATAAGTTGGATTAAGCCCCAAGACAGCTATGGGGCCCTCCCACTTGTTGTGGGGATAAAGACAAGGTAGCAGCTGCCTTTATAAGTACTGGAAACCAATTTACGCACTTACAGACTGCCACCTGCTATGGCATGAACGCCATAGCAGGTTACCTATTGTGCTTCAAGAGACCCACCTAGTATGCCCCGAATGCCATAGCAGGTCACCTGCTACAGCATTGTGTGATGCACCTGCTACGGCCTGAATGCCATAGCAAGTCACCTGTTGTGCCTTCTAGGATGCACCTGCTGCGGCTTCTATTGCTGCATCTTCTCCCACATCATTACATGCTGTGGTGGTCCTGGTGGACCTGCTACACCTGTTGTAGCATCACCATCTTATATGCACCTGATGTGCCTTCACCATGGGCTAGAACCATAGTAGGTCTCCTACTACCAATACTATTGTCTATCGTCATAAACAATAACTATGTGTTTCATGAAGTGCATATAAGGAATGCATTTGTATATAAAGATCTGCATGAAGCAGTATATATGCAGCAAAACCCAAGGTTTCAAGCTTCAAGAGGAAAATCATAAGGTATGTTAAAAGAGACCATTTATCTTAAGCAGAGTTCCAGAGCCTAGATTTAGAATCTCTCTGAAGTGTTGGGGAGCAAAGACTCCGTCAAGTCGTCGCCATATCACTCTTGTTTTCTTGGACATGAAGAGGCATATTTGGCATATTGATATCTATCCGAAGACTGTTTTCATCAAGGATCTAAGTTCAGTTTACGTATTTCCATGGGCAGGAGGTAGCCTGTAACATAAAAGGACTTGTTTTATCTCCATATGAAGATCTACGAGAAGTGTCGTATGTAAACATAGAAGATCCTAAATTTCGAGCTTTAGGAGGAGCGTCAAAAGTGTATTTGTTAATAGAGACTATCTATAGTCTTAAGTAATCCTAGAGCCTAGCTTTAGAAGCTATCGGAGGTGTAGAAAAGTAACTTCATTAGGTCGTAATCAAATCACCTATGTTTACAAAGATAGAAAAAGGCATGGTTGTCATGTTGATCTACGTTAACAACATTCATCTGATGGGTAATGATGAGAAGGGATTAGAGAGATGAAGAAGTTGCTTGTTAATCACTTTATACTCAAGAATCTGATGCTCGTTGATGTATTTCCTTGAGCTATAGGTAGCCCACAACATGAGAGGACTTGTTCAGTCTTGGAGCAAGTATGCAAGTGATCAACCATATGAGAATGGCATGTTAGGTGAAAAACCAACTCACATTCCAATGAATGCCGCGACTCGCTATCTGAGGACAAGTTGGTATATAGGGGACAATATTATTAACAAATGAGGAAGCTCCTATATCTCATTATCACAATACCTGATATTTCCTTGGCAACTGGAAGTCAATCAATTCATGAGTAAGCCGAACATGCCTACTGGGATGCAACCATGACGATATTTAGGTACATTAATGAAGCCCCAAGGAAATGGCTTTTCTTTGATACATGTACATCTCTAGGAATTATTGTGTATATGCCAATTATTCAGGATTGGAAGTCTATTATTGATTTATTTACATACCTAAGGGGCAACCCGGTCAACTCAAGGAGCAAGAAACAACAATGGTCTCTTGCTCCAGTGCAGAGAATGAAGACATGGTAAAGGTCAAAGTTACTGCAGAGAAGCAATGAATCTAGGAAATACTTTATATATATATATGTAATAAACCCTGATCTCTCCCTATATAAAAAGGACCGGGGCTTTCATTTTATATATAGTAGTTTATTCCATATATATAAATTAACTTATGCATCAAAATGCAAACCAAATAAACTATTTAACAATGCTCAAAATATATAAGGAAGATAACCAGGTCAAAGAACTCAATTCTGAATGAATGATTCCGATTAAATTGTATAAATCAAAGATAACCGACCTAGACTTAAAATCTATTATTAAATTATAAAACAGACATGCTAGTACCTTGAACATTATGACACTAGCCAGAATGGTAAGTGTGGTGAACAACACATAGTATATAGGAGATACAATAGCTGTATTGAATGTATCCAGGGCCTGAAAAACAATGAACAGCAAATTAGCTATGATGGTATTAGAAGAGAACAATTCAGAAATATGCTCTTAGCATATTTTAAGAAAACAATAAATCATCATGTAAACATCAAAATCATTCAGTTGCCCTCCTACATCATAAAATATTAGTCAATGTTACAATTCACTTGCTCTTTAATGGGCTTTAAAATACATGTCCACTGAAACAACATTTTTATTTATTTTGTTTGTTGATTACAGCAGTTCCTACAATAAAAGAAGTTAACTACAAGATTCCAGTCTTCCATTAAGGAACCCTAGGTCCCTGAACAGGCAAAAAACAAACAGTAGTTCCCAAAGTTTAGTGAATGGACAGAGAATGCATTACTTGTACAACGTAAGATATTTTTTGAAAGAGTACAGCTTAAAATATGACATCTTAAATCTCCGTAGAATGCTGCGAAGATTGTACTCCTGTTGAAATAATGCATGCCAAAACATGGCTAATTTTCATGCAGATAATCTTCCAATACACGGCAGCATCAAGCATGGAGGCATCAAGAAGGTAATGCAACATATAAGGCATTTAGTATGATAAAACTACCTTTGAATGTGAAAAATAATAAGGCACAACAATGAGACCTGCCTAACATACAGGGCCAAATGCTAGGTTGTAAATTGTAGGCAAGAGCAAGCTCTGTTAAGAGTTGAGGATGCTAGGTGGATGAATGAAAAGTTAAGGCCAATGGACAACGTTGTCTGATCAATGCTCCGCAACTGTAGCATCCTTTGTATGACCAATGCATTGTGAGTAAACCGACTTTCTATAATATCTAAAGGACTTCAAGGCTTTTCTATAATATCTAAAGAATATAATGCACAAACACACGTGCGCGCGCACGTGCGCACACACACATATAAACACATATATACACCCATGAAGTATGTGTGTGTGTGTGACATTCCACTTATTATATTCAGTGAACCAAATTGTGAAACGAAACTAAGATATAATCCATGGGTGTTTGTGCAGAAATTAATTCTAATCAAATGAAAAATGTTTACTCTTGTCATTCTTATGTCAAAATAAAACAGAAGCAAATAAGCTATTTAATAGAAATTTTTTATGGATATTTACGTGTGTGTGTCCTTCTAAGTTTTTCCCAACTTATGCCCCTAACTTTTTTGCAAATATTCTTGTGCCTTGTATTCTTACGAAATTCACAGTAAAGCCCTTCCATTACTACACTTGTGCCCCTATAGTACACCAATGCAAAAGAAATATTGTGAATTTTGTAAGATTATAGGGGCACAAGTGTAATTGCAAAAAAGTTAGGGGTGTACGTGTTATTGAAATAACTTGGAAGGGAACAAGTCCGAAAATACCTATTTTTTTAAAGACGTCTCAGAATACATGTTTGAAGAAGCAAAAGCATCTAAGTTCTCAGTGTGCAACCAATTGAACTCCTTTTCCTAAAACAATACACATATCTAGTAACCTCTGGGTCATTAAACCGATTCAAGAGATAAAATCCACTACAGGGAAGTAAACCATAGTATGTTGATTAACTGTTGAATGCACACGCAAGGGCATACTAGTTTTTCTGTTTATTCAGTTAGAAATAAGATGAAAGCTTAAAAATTTTGACTAACCTTGTTTAGGTAGTTCATCTGTGTTAATACACAAGTTAAAACTACTAGTATGAAAAACCATGTCTCTGGATAGATGAACTGATTTGTACCCTCCAATGTGAGCTTCAAAGCAGTTCCAACAGCCTTGACACTCATTACCTGCAATCAGATATAACAAAATGCATTAAATACAATTTCCAGAAACACAATAAGGCACAGCATCTGAAGGCAAGAAAATTAGTAGTATATCTGTAAAGATAAAGAAATTACAGAGAGTGAGCCCATTAAAGAGCATATGCCTGTGAATATCAAGACATTGTTGTGGCCATATTGAGGAACAAAATGGAAGATCAGCACAAATACCAACACCATTACTGATGCCACATACAGCAAGAAAGCTGAAAATTGCCAATTTGCAGTTAAATAGTGACCACTTGCAAAAAAATCTCAAAAGTTGCAAGACAAGCTAAATGCAGATAATTCAGCAGAGAGATTGACCTCTTTGGGTTGCCATATTCCAAACTTCTTGTATGGAAATTATCGCACGCTCTTGAGGTGCATGAACAACAATCACAACAGACCCAGCAATGCACATAATGCATCCAAGTATCCCTAAACTATGCAACCTCTCTTTTAACAGAAAGTGAGCCAACACCGCGCTATATGCAACAATGATATTTCATGTTAAGTTCATTGAAAGATCAAAAGGAAAAGACCAGCGAAACCAGAAAAATAAAGCAGAAGATAAAAATTTCACCTGACAATGATACTCAATGCGCCTAGAGGAGTGACGAGAACTGCGGGGGCAAATGCATATGCTACAAAGTTTGCAACTTCGCCCACAATCACTGGATGAAAACCACACAGGAATAGTTTTTCAGTGATAAGAAAAACTTAAACAATAATTGCTAACTGATAATTAATTAAAAACTTGAGATGTCAACTATCCATGTTGAATAGTCATCCAAAAACTAATTGGGATGAGGCAGGATGTTCAGCCTGTTAGACTAACTAGCTCTTTTGGATTTGAACTGTAATCAATGGAATGCACAAATGTAAAATAAGATCATCAACCAAATCAAGCATTTTAACAACACATTAAATCCAACAAATGAAAGTTGAGCATGTTAGTCATGGCTTTCAAGATAGACCTGGTATTCCTAGAGTTGTGCAAGAGTAAAGTTTTTTGTTTTTTATGATAATGTTAGTACTTTGATATTCCAAAACCCCCAGAAAAAGGCACTTTCAGTTCGAATTGAAATTAATTAAACTACCAAAATTTTGACCACACAAAAGACCAGGGTTCAAATCCAACTCTTGTAGGGGTTGCGTTAGGTAGTCGACGGCCAGCGTAAAAACTAGTCGAATCTTTCAACATGGGTTTGAGCAAGAATCCATGTAGCTGACCCTACTTATGGGAGAAGGCTTAGTACATTTTACCAATTTTTTGACCATAATCACCAAGAGAAACACTGTATTCCTGCAATAATTGCCAAAATTCACTAAAATTATCTGATTTTTAAAAATTTTCAATTAGAAGGCAAAAAATGTTCAATCATACGGAAACCATGAGTCACCAAAATCTAACATATGAACCCCGATTTCAATATCCTCATAAGCAGACAGAATGATGGTAGAAGCTAGTGAAGTTCTTACTTTATGCGGCCTGACAACATTGGACACGCTCCTACTTGCACACGTGATCTATAAAACTGTTATATCATTTTAGATGTCCTCAAAATAAGTTTATGATAGTTATTAATACAATCAGATTATCTTTAATCTAATGACTTTAATTTTCTTAAAGGTACGCTTTCCCTGCACATTGGTAGGTATTCAAGTAACTTTAGAAACTAACTTTCTAGCTCAAAACTACTTTTCCAACATTAATGTGTCTTTTCCCATCTCAAAATTAATTGCTCACATAAAAGTTAGAAAACCATGACCGAAGCATCCTTAAGCAAGTTTAGTAAATTCGCCCCTTAACAGCATTTGCAATAAATCCATGCACTATCAGAATCGATTTTCAAGATCTCAATATAGACCAACTAAAGGCAGGGCAATAAGTCCGCAGACGAACAAATTCATTTCAGATAATTTGCATAATAGGATGCCAAACACGCAGAATCTCCATGTTAAAACAAGGAAATAACAAAAAAGGGAATAAAGGTCTTACTTGTGATCATACCAATCCACCATAGGGGCTCCAAGAGATAAGAATACCCTCCAACTCCTGCAAACAAAAGAAAAGACCAATATTTTTCCTCTAAAATCCCCATAATTCAAATCTTACCCAATTCAACAATCGCAACAAATGTCCAGGAAACCATCAACTCGAAATTCCGACATGAGTTCTGCACACCTGCGCGAATCCCGGAGTTCGTAGCGGCCCTTCTCAACCCTTTTTTCTTGATGATGAAGCTCGCCCCTATGAAGCCACTGGAGGACAGGGCCAAGACGAAGCCCTTGAGGTTATCCGCAGAGAATCCCATGCCAAGAAACCTCCTCTGTGCCACCTCCCCCATCTACAAGAACGTACCGCGATTGCTGTGGTCGACCCGAGTCGTGTTTCGCATATGATTAGCTGGTCAAATTCGAGTTGTTGGTACCCGGGTTCTTGCACTGCATGCCTTAAAGGTGGCGCCTTTTGCGCGTGGGGATGGGGATTGGAGCGGGAGGGGAGGAGGGACAGTTGATGCGGATTGGGTAGGAAGGGAAATGGATTTGCTGGATAAAGGTTGGCGTCGTCTTCTCGCTTTCGTCCTCGTCCTCGTCGTCGAGAGACAGAGATATCTCAATTGCAAAATTAATTATAAAATAAAAAATAGGGCTCGCGCTCTTGACGTGGATTAGTCCGTACGGTCGTCTCCTCGCACGTGAGAAAATATTGAACTTTTTATTGGATTATGGGTGCCAACAAGGAGTGCAATTATACGGATATGATTAAAGTTAATATATTATACTTGTGTCCTTCGAGGATTTGTGCACTTACACTTATACCTCTACCTCTTTGAAATAACATATATACCCCTTACCTTCTTGCACCATTTGAAATACGGATATGATTTGTGTCCTTCGAGGATTTGTGCACTTACACTTACCCGGAGTACCCCTCCTTCCAACCCTCCCAATCCTCTTCACAGTTTACTATTCACAGGGGTACCCCAACCCAACCCAACCCTACAACCAAACGAACCCAAAGGGGTTAGTTGTCCATTCTTTTTACAAATGAATATCAACTTATGGACACAAGCGTGATTGGAAAATATAAAGAGGGATCCAGATGTATTTATCAATTCATCTTCCTACGCACATCCCTCTACCTCCACCTCCAGTCTCAAGCAAGGTTTTAAAAATCGGATCGGACAGTGAACCGATCAGTCTTTGATTTGATCCAACTGGGTCGGACCGCCGGTCCAAACCGGTCGGATCGGTGATGATGTAAGCATGACATCATCATTCCAGTCGGCTCGAAAAAAACCGGACCGGGCTTAATTTACTGGTTCAACCGGTCGAATCGGTTTTTTGAACCGATAAAATCGGATACATATATGTAAATATGTATTTATATATCAATGAAATAATCATTTAAAATGTCAAATCTTTCAATAGAATGACATGATTTTCTATTTTGAGCAAAACTCTACAGAAGGTAGTCCCATTTTCAAGCATTATATATTAATATAATATTATAATAATTTATTTATAGGTTCTTTTAGAAAATTACTCTAAGAAAGTAATTGCACAAGTTATATTCCAAAAAAGAGGACATAACTGAAATTATAGAAGTTAAGAAGGGCACAAGTGATAAAAATCCTATTATTTCATTATTTAAACCTTTATTTTTTGAAAATATACTAAACCATCAAAATTGGGTCAATCCGGTTCAATCCGGTCCACCCACCCGGGTCAACCTGGTCCGACCACTAGTCAGACCCCGTTTTTTATTTTCTTTTTAAAATAAATAATTACATAAAACCAGCCGAACCGGCCGGTTCGGGGTCGGTTCCCGGTCCAACCGGTCCAGTCTGATTTTTTAAACCATGGTCTCAAGTTGTCGCCTTGACCTCCACTACCCCCACATCTCTAGCACCTCACCCTTCATCCCCTGCTTCGAAACCTCTTCATCTCCTTGTAGCCCCCTCTTCCTTGAGTACACGTGGTCAAAGTGAGGGATGAGCGGGGCCATGGACCTGGATGAACGAGTCAAGGTTCTAAGCCCTCTGCTCCCAAACCAGGCCACCTTAGGCCATATAACATTTTTCTCTTCATTTGTTTATATTATTTTGATTGATATAAATGATTTTCCCCCACAAATTAAAGTGTATAAATCTATTTCAACTATTATATATGTTACTTGGTAGGTAAATTATTGAAGGGATTTTTACACCTATAACCCTGAGTAATTGCGTAATAACATTCATAACCCTACATAATCGTGAATTACGCTCAGGACCCTGAATAAGTATGTCGTCTTACGTCTATGGCCTTCTGTTACTTTACTTCGTTAACTCAACCAGATGATTGAGTTAATCTAACCAATCAACGATCTAACAGCTGGGATTAATCTAAATTAAAAATACATCCATCTTTTTCTCTTGAGCCAACACCTGCAACCAACGTGGCTTCCACGCGGGCAGGAAGAGGGATGGTGGAGGGTAGCGATGGGGTGGAGATCATGCATGCAGAACGCATGGTGGAAGGTTGCGATGGGATGAGGGTGTGGGGAGTTTGCAGAGACGGGAAGGGGAGAAGGGGGAGCTTGAAGAGAACGTGCAGAGGAGAGGTGGCGCTCCGAGGGGGGTTACAGAGACGGGAAGGGGAGAGGGGGAGCTTGAAGAGACCGTGCAGAGGGGGGCTTGCAAGGACCACGGTTGCAGAGGTCGACGACGGGGGTGGTTCCGTGAGGTCAGGGAGGCTTGCGGAGGTCCGACGGGGGAGGGGGGTTTCCTGCATAGGGGGAGGGGTGGGTTGCAGAGTGCGATCGGACCGGGGGGTGTTCCGGAGGTAAGGGAGGCTTGTGGAGGTCCGATTGGATGGGAGGGGGGTGTTCCTGCAGAGTTCGATCGGACGGGGGGGCTTGGGAAGGTTGGAGATGTGCGTGGGTTGGTGGAGTCCGAGTGGAGGAGCTTGCAGAGGAGGGGTGGCGGGGTCCGAGGGGAAGTTTGCAGGAACACCACAATTGCACAAGTCGACGGTGAGGAGGGTCCTGCAGGAGAAGCAGGGTTCCTGCTGAGTTCGACAGGGAGAGGCCACAAGGAGAAGGGGGACAGAGAGGGGCTTGCAGGACCGGCAGTGGGGGGCAGGGCTGGCGTGCAGAGGTTGACCCGGAGGGGGAGATCTTGCAGAGGTCGAGCGACAGGAGGATTGCTTGCAGAGGTCGACGGGGGGGAGGCGGTTGCAGGCGGGGTGGGGTGCCTGCAAACGGAGGAAGTGTGTGGACTGCCTGCGGCGTTAAGAGGCGGAGGCGTCAGGGGGAAGCTTGCACCCAGCCCCTCAAAGCGATGGAGAGAGAAGGCGATGGAATGATTTCGCAAATAAGAATGAGTATCAGGGACAATTTTATCTTTTTTAAATAGAAACCGTCAAATATAACGAACATCTCAAACTGAACATTGCACAGGGTTATGTCTTGTAAGACTTAAGCATTACTCGGTGATTCTCGTGTAATTCATTATTATGCATGGTTATGAATGTTATTACGAAATTACTCAGGGTTATGGGTGTAAAAATCCCATTAATTAATATCATATAACATTACTAATTGTTGAACACGAAAATCGAGAGGTCGTGTTGACTCACAAGGCGAATCAACAGTCGCTGATTTGACCTCCAGCTAAATCCGCAATTCAAACAACAATTAATCCACAACAGAAATCAAGGAATGAATAACAGTGCGGAGTTAAAATTTATTATAACTCTACAACAAAGATGTGTATAGGTGCAAGTATGTGTAGAGGTCGGACACAGGGAGCAGACGGGTAGAACGGGGCAAAATGCTCAAAATGTGTGTGTGATTAAGTGTCTAACTATGCTATTTTTTTGTGGGTTTTAATTTTTATATTTTTTATTTAATTTTTAATTTTCTATTTTTGTATTTTGATTTAATTTTCTGATTTTATATTTTCTTTTTATATTTTTTATTTTTTTTATTTTTTTCCTTTTCAAGAAATAGAATATATATAAAGTAAGAGAGAGAGGAATAGAGTATTTATAAAAATAGGGAAAATAGGGAAAATCAGAAAATAAAGTATTTTTGGTCTTTTTGTATTTTTCTAATGTTTTTGTGATTTTTCTTGATTTTTATGAATTTTTTTGGTATTTTTAAAGGTCAAAAATACTGAAAACAGTGAACAACAATGCTGGCCGAAATTAAAATGGGAATGAAAAATAGCAAACAGCATCAAAATTTTCCCGAATTAATTTTAAATTAAAGATGACAAAATAAAGAAAATTTAGGAAAAGAAAACATAATTTTTAGAGTTTTTATGAATTTTACATATTTTTATGAAAGTTTTTAGAGTTTTTTATATTTTTTGGAGTTTTCTTTTATATTTTTTAGTGATTTTTGGCCTGAAATTAAAACACACAAAAATATACAAAATATATTTATTGGGAATTTTCTGGGGTGTTTTTATATTTTTATGGATTTTATAATGCAAACAGTGCTGAAAATGGATGTTTTTGAATTTTAGTAAATATTAAAATGCAATAAATATGGAAAATAAAAATATGGCGTAATACTAAAATGCAACAGGAGTCTATAGAAATTTTTGTGGATTTTTTAGCATTTTCTAGAGGCATGCAATAAATAAAGGAAACATAAAGAAGCTACATGCAGGCCATGGGGCTATTTCGTAATACTCAAAAAGTTTAGGGGCTCAAACGTAATTTGCCCACAAAATATACATCTAAATAATGAACTTGTTGAACTGACTAGAAATACCCAAAGCTGCTAAGTCTCTTTTGCAAAAACGCCAGGGCGCACGTGACTTGCACGCGCGCCTGGCAGGGTTATAGAAGCAATTCTCGTAAACTACGGGGCTAAGATGCAAAATTTACACAAAATATAAAAGCGCAGAGGAAAGTTTATAGTTCGAATATTAAATACACAAAATGGTGGGGGTTGAATTGCAAAATACCCCTGCCTCACGATCGGACGCCTGAAAGTGTCGCACTTATGCACGTGTCACGATCGCAACGGCCGGTACCCCTTTGCAACGGATGCCTGCGATTAGATCCCGGCGGAGATCGGACGGTGCTGGAACGACACGATCTAACGGAGGCTGTCCGTCGCCAAGAACACGACCGAGATCGACGGCGGAGAGCGATGGAGGACGAACTGGATAAGAACTCCGGTGTGGCGAAGTTCCTCCAGTCGGTTCTTGCTACTCCGACGATCGTTGAAGCTGCAAAATGGCCGCGCGGCTCCTGGAAGCTTTCTCTATCGAGTGGTGGCCTCAAAATCGCGTGAGAAGCACAGGAGGACCACCGTGGCGTGAACGGTATGGAGCTGCACTCAAGAGCCTTCCCTACCAGAACTTAACCCCCAGGTGGGGTCTCGTGACCCTTGGAACCTGCAGAGATAAAACATACGCGACGAGAGAGGGTTCCTAGGGCTCACAACAGTGCAAAGAGTAGAAACGCGTGCGAGGGCAGGTTCACCGGAACAAGGCTCCGGTGAACTTCGAATTGTTGGATCTAAGCTTTTGCAATCGACAAAATGTGCAATAAAAAGGGCAGACTAAAGTTAAACCTACAGCAAAGAAAATACAATTAAAAGCAACCTCGATTGGTTGGAAAACCAAAAGGAAGGGACCTCACAGCGGTGACCGGAGATGAAGGGTGGAGACCACTCCTCGGCCCTCGCCTGGGCTCGCGCACGGCTGGAGAGCTTGTTGTCACCAAGTTCTATCCGGAGCACGGCGACAAGGCTCGAAACCAGGGTCGAAAAGGGTTCAAAAAGGGAATGGAGGTGACGGGCATGTTTTGAAGAAGTGGCTGGGAAGGCGTGAAAAACGAGGTAGACAGGGCGATTCAATGACCCGAAGGTCGAAAAAACCCTTGGGCGTGCATGCAGGATTGACAGGGAAGAAGTTTGCAGAAGGATGCCATGTCGTTTGGTGAAAGCATCGGCTTGGAGAAAATCGAGAAAAAGGGGACAGACACATACCTCGCGGGTACTGAGCTGGGGTCATGGAGTTGACCACCGGTCAACGGATGGTGTGGCCTGATTGGGCCACGTCATCCGAAAAAAAGACAAAACTTAAATAAAAGTATTGTAAATTCTATTAAAAATAATAAATGATGTAATTAATTTTAGGTTAATTAATAAAAATTGTTTATTATTTTATAAATTAGTTTATTATGATTTTTAATTATTTTTATGAGGTATGATTTTATAAGTTTCCTTTTATGCCCTTTATAGGTATCTTTACCTACATATTTTATTATTTTATTTTTTGTAATTTTAATATATTTATTTTTATTTATTGTTTTATAAATTTATAAAATACTTTTATACACTTGAATATAATTTTATTTTATTTTTCTGATATGTTTTATACACTTAATAAAATATAAGTATGTATTATATACGTGTATATACAGGTATTAGACCTATGTATTGTAAATATACAAGTATTTTATTTTGTGTTTCTTTTGCATTTCTATTCTGATTTTAATATACAAATATATTATAAATAATATTTACAAAATTATAAAAATATAAAATTATAAAAAAATGAATAAATAATAAAATAAATATTTTAACCTGTACAAGTATACAATAAGGGTCCAAAACTCAACTTTCAAATCGTAGCTCTGCCAAATGCGAAACCACCGCCATTAAATAGCTTATTTTTAACCATATACAATTAAAGGTGAATTTGATGCATTTGGAGTTTTCATTTATGAGATACGGGTATGGGAAGTTGGGATTCTGGATTTTTATTCAGACCATAACTTTTTATCTGTATATTATTTTTTAGTGAAATCAATTTTGTATTTTTGTTTGTTTAATTATCTACAACTTTCATGTACAAAGTTTCTTTATTTGATGTATAAAAAGTAGAATCAAAAATAGGTCCTAAAATGAATAAATAATGAATGAAATGAATAGGTATTTATACTATATTTTTGACCCTTATCTCCCCCTACTTTATTCCTTGTCGACCTATTCATCAAGATGCCTAGGTCTCGGGGTTTCGGATCATAAAATATTTACAATATTTTATTCTTTTTCTTTTCTTTTATTTATTATATAATTTTGACTTCAATTACACTATTTTATACACTAATTACATGCACATGCATGAATGCTAAGATGCCCTAATTAAGGGTATTTACATGCATTTACTAGGGTTTTTTAGGCCAAAATGATAGAATAAAGATTATGAAATGTGGATTCATCATCTCCCTATACTTTACATTTGCTAGTCCCTAGCAAACACTTATGCTATAAGTGCAGAAAGAAAAAGAAAAAAAGAAAAAGAAGAACTTGGATTTAGTTTAATTATCAAACTTGTCTTCACAAAATCAAAGTTTGGAGCTTAAGTCGGACCTTTGGAATTTTATTGCGGGTGGAACCTTAATGAGAACCGAATTTGAAATCCAACAGTCTCGGAGAATCCCAAAACTCTGTTCAAGTCTCCTCAATAGCAAGGTCAGAAATATCTTAATTCATACGCAAACCCTTACGACTATGAATCTGACTCGTACAGTGTAAGTGATGGTGGCTCTCCCCAGCTAGAATGACAAAGAGACTGACTTCTCCAGTATGACAACCCAATGATTCCCCAATCCAAAAACTCCATCCTCGAGGAGAGGGTATTCCCTTCTAAGTTCAAGTGGCAACCAGCTCAAGAGGAGGGGGCGAAGAGAAGAATGGACAGTAGCCAGTGTAGCTACCTATCCTGGGATGCAAGACCAGTGTAGTCAAGTCATCCAGCTGCAGGCTCACATATTTGACTTTGAAACTCAAGCTTGCTTATTGACTTTACAGCATATGTACACACTTTGCAGGCATTTTATTTTTGTACAGGCCTGACTTTTTTTTTGAATACTATTCACAACAGCATTTACATAAGGAGTTTTTCCTCTTGAGCCAGTAGACTATCCCTCTTTCGAAGCTTTATTGCAACCCACACTCTCCTGTCTTTAGACTTCCTCATCACTGGACGGGTTGGGGTGCACTTCCCTCCCTAGAGGAGGACAAATGTTTCCACTTGTGTGCGTCTCATACCGGCAAATCCAATCCCCTCACCACTCCAACTGAGTTGAGCCATGTAAAAGGTGCAGGTGTCCAAGTTAGGTCATTATCAACAAGAGTCGTGCGTGTGCTCCGAAATACCCTACTTAGGCAGTCAAGAATCCATTGAACCAAGTCTCGTGATCCTCAAAGAATTAAGTCAACTGGACCTGAAGTACCTCAAACCCAGTTCCTATAAGGTTCCTGTTATTAGGTAGATTTTAAGGTCCAATCAAGCTCCAATCTCCGGATTTTACTTAGACTTGTTCAACCATCAAACTCAATCCGAAAAATGCTAATGCTATGCAATGCAGAAAATATTTTTGTGATGCAAATTTTTAAGATTTTGAACTTTTTATGGATTTTTGAAAAGATGCTGATGATGCATATGCATTTTTTGTATTTTTTGTATTTTTTCAACAGATTTTTCAAATGTTTTTGGATTTTAATTTTTCAATTTTTTTGGGATTTTTGAAAACAAAAAGTTTTTGGCTGAAAACTAGGTACAAATATTTACACGGGAGTGCTTCTTATATATACAAGAAGTGGATTTTAAAATTTTCAGGGTAAGTTATCAATTTTATACATAAGCATATATATAGTGGATTTTGGTGTGATGTCTGTATTCCTCAAATTTATTTGACACATGTTTTTCAAACACTTTTTGAAAACTATATTCCAAAATAATTTTTACAAACAATTTACAAACATGTACACACATTTGAAAGTCATTTTGCAAAGGTTTTCCAAACAGTATATATAGATTTTTCAAATATTTTTGTAACCATTTTTCAAACACTTTGTTTCACACAAAGAAAATAAAATTTTACAAACCACACATTTTTTACAGGTTGAAAACATGTAACAAAATATTTTCCAAATAGTTTTCAAAATATTTTTCACAAGGACTTTCAAACTATTTTTCAAACATTTTGCAAAAAATATTTTCACCGGATTTATTAATCAGTATATACAAAAAGAATTTGAGGAATGGTAACATCTTTTTATTAAGGCTTTTAATGAATTTTAAAGAATTATTAGCCATATTATTAAGAAAAATATGAAAGTACGAGTTATGGCTAAAGTATATACGCAGTATATACAACCCCCCTATACTTAGCTTGAGCTATGTCCTCATAGATCAGAGAGAAAAAGAGAGGACATAACTCGTACTGAGTATAGGAAAATCTAAAGAATAAACGAATAAAGAAATGAATGAATCAATGAGAAATTGACCGTCCCCCCTATACTTAGGATCAAATAATCCTAAGTATAGTAGACTGTACACAAAGCAGGGAGGGTCAAGGGTGGGAATGAACAGATCGTACTCAGATTGTCTCCCCCTATACTTAGGTTAGATATCCCTAACTATAGACAAGGAGAGGAGACAATGGAGAGGATCGAAAAGAATAGAAGAAACTCGGGGTGCACACCCCTATACTCAGGACAAAGTACGTCCTAAGTACGGAAAACTGTCTACAAGGGCGGTACCTTTTTGATACAAAAAGAAGATAGAAAAGGAAAAGAAGAAAAGAAGAAAAGATGAAAGATCGTGAGGATGTACACGTCACTCCCCCTATACTTAGGGTAAAGGAAGCCCTCAGTATAGGCAACAACAAGAGTGATGACACGGAACGACGAAAGAGCACTCGGCTCGTCCACCCCTCCTAACTTAGGACAAAGTACGTCCTAAGCAAGGCAAGCACGAGAATGGGTGGATGAGCAATACGGAAGAGAGAAATACACGAAAGAAAATATACAACAGAGATGGATATACACAGGATCAAGAAGGTAGGAAGCAAACCTTTTTGCAGGATCGCTGAGGAATAGATCTAGTGTGGTGCAGGTCGACATCGGGGTCCATGGTGGACGGAAGCCGATCAGGGTCGACAGAGTGAAGATCCTCAGGGGCCCTAGGGTGTAAAGGCACAGACGGGTGAGAGGAAGAAGTATGGCTAGGTCCGGCCTTGGGAGTCTCGCTGATATCGAGGTGATGTGGGACAAACTCATCATCATCGGAAGTAGTGTAATCAGTGTCGTCCTGCGAGGTGTCATCCAGGTCAAAATCAAAAGGAGCGAACTCATTAGTGGAAGTAGTCGAACTCTGTTCGTCCTCTACAATCTCAACCGGATCATCTTTTTCATCAAAAGGTCCGAATTCTCGAATAAAAGCAATCAGATCAAATTCGGCCTTTGGCTCATCAGTATCTAAATGAACAGGCATGGACCCATCAGTGAAAGTAGTCGAAACATGTCTGTCCTGTCTAGTCTCTACATCTGCCCTCCGCTCAATGGTATCGATCGTGTAGATCCCGCGGATGTCATCAACACAACGCCAAGTCCCAGAAGAAGGAACGTCGAGGTCCATGCTTTCCGAGTTTTCCTCAACAGGAAGGAATTCTCGGGTCTCAGTGGAATCCAATAAGCAGCAAAATTCTCTGATAGTATCATCAAGGTCATGGTCCTCGAGGTCAGCCAGAATAAGTGTGGTCGCATCAGGTGCAGGTCTCTGGTCGACAGTGTGTGCGGTGATCGACACTTCACTCTCGTCAGCAGGACGGAAGCGAATCTCTCCTGATCCATAGTCAATAACGACCCTCGCAGAGGCGAGGAATGGTCGTCCCAGGATGATTGGAGATGGCTCCCTTGTGGAGGCCTCCATGGGCAACACGACAAAATCAACATGATAGCTCGTGCCCTAAATAGAAATGACGGTGTTTTCAAGGATACCCTTCGACCTCTTGATAGATCCATCAGCAAACTGAACGATCATCCTGGTTTTCTTGAGAGGCCCTAAGTGAAGAGACTGTACCAGCGAGAAGGGTAATATGCTAATCGAACCGCCGCCGTCCAGGAGAGTGTGATCACAAGTATAGTCAGAGATGGTGCAAGTGATGAAAGGTGTAGTTGTGTTCTTCTTTCTGGGAATGGGACGGTGTGTGATGGCGTGGGCAGTGGCCAAGGTCAAAATATGACGCTCGGATCTGCTCCTCCGCTTTCTCTTCTTGGGAAGAGGAGTAGATAACTCAGTCATGGCCTGCTGAAGTGGGGCAGGATAATCTCATGAATAGAAGCCACCACTTCGGGTTCAGGTGGCATTTTTTTGAATTTTTGGACTTCCTTCATACAAGAGAGGAAGTCGGAATCAACATGTACACGAGGCATGCCAAAAGCAGTCTGTACAGCGGCATCCTCGGGGTCAAAGGTGGGACTAGGTATGAATGGATGTGTGGATGAATGATTTGGCAGATGGGCGCTCTCCTCATGGTCTGAATCAACCAAAGGTCTCCCGAACTCTTTTTGTGTTTTTAAATTTTTCTCATTTTTTTGTATTTTTGGCGATTGCAATCTCCCATGATTCTCCACAAGCCAAGCCGTATCCTCGACGAAAAGAGCACTATTCCGATATTCTCTCAAAGTGGCAAGATTCTCCTTCATCAAATTGATGTGCTCTAGCATTAGGTTCATGACAACACTCATGGAAGTCGCGGGAGGTGACTCCAACGGGTCAGTCTCGGGTGGATGTGAAGGTGGAGGTGGATGATATACAAGCGGAGGTGGGTGTGGATAGAAGTCCGAGTCATGATACTGCGGCTGAGGTGGATATGTACAAAAATCAGAAAAAGTAGGAGGAGGGTCCTCCTGATAAAAGGGAGGTGGACCGGCTGGAGTGAACGAGGGATCCGCAAAGTCCGGATAAAAAGCACTCCAGGGGTCCATCTCGAAATCAAAAGGAAAATAATTCGGGGGAGCACGATGGTCAAATCAAGAGAGCGAAGAAGAAGGTGCAAGTGCGCAGAAGCAATCTAGGACACACACAAAACAATCACAAGCAGAAATAAAAACAAGTCAAACCCTCAATTCACCTACTCAACTCGGTATAGACCGAAAAGTCGGTCTTTTTATCTTGTCTGTTTTAGAGTTAGGTGAGAAGTCCAAAATTGCGCAAACACTTAGGGGGCTGAATGGGATTTGGGCACTAACCTTAGTGTGTGCGCAAGCAAATAAAAGCGAAGACAATGAGGGGATTACTCGCCCCAAAAAAAGTATTTTTCTTTTTGGTTGGTTTTAGGGTCAAGTAATGTTAACATTCCCAATTTTATTTGATTTTCACTTTTTTTTGGATTTTTAGTAAGAATGCACGATCCTATCGGGGATTCAATTCCTTTAAGCACCTAAGTTGGCAAAATTAGAGGGAGAGTTGGAAAAAGCAATGCAAGCGGCAAATCAATGATGAATGCTAAAGAGAAATGCTCACCTTGCCTCCAGCACTCTACATGCAAAGATGCTCAACAGAATTGAAACCTATCTATATGCAAATGCAAAGCCGATGAAATCGCCCTAAGGTTCAGAAATTGCTATTATCATGAAGAACCATAAGTTGACCACAAATCCTCAATCCTAGAGTCCGGTCTAGGCTCACCCCTCCTCCTCTCGACAAATCGAGTTCAGGAGAAGCGCTTGGCAGGGTGAGCTTGCGGCGCGACAGCTCAAAGATAGTGAATCAACCGTTTAATGATTTGACTAAGTCCAAACGATACGATAGGCACATGCGAAGATATTAGGTGTTTGGCCTTAATCTATCGCAAGCAATCCTAAAACTAGGGGCTCAATCACACAAAATAAATAAAATAAAAAATCGGGAATCAAAATAAAAAAAATGCGATGAAAACCGATAAAACCGCGGTGAGCCCCCAAGTGAACAATCACTTGGAAATTAGGCTCGATAGTCCAAAGTCCGAGTCCCTGTATTATTACAAATAAATAGTCTCTCTCTCTCACTACAAATTACAAAATAAATACAAGAAAATAAAATGCTCCAAAGCTATCTTCAGACACTCCAAGTCCTCCTCTGTGCTAGGTCAAAGCCGCCTCACGTGGGTGCGTAGTGCTCTAAAGAGGAGCTCCTCCCTCGTTCCGCGTACCTCGCAAGAAATCCAAACAAGGAGAGTGGTTAGATAATTCAACAATGTATATCAATAAAAATAAAATAGCGAAAAGAAAAGTCGCAGAATAAACAACCAATCACAATCACAAAGTAAAAACTGATCTACGCGATGTTGCTCCCCGGCAACGGCGCCATTTGTTGAACCCAAAAATCGAGAGGTCGTGTTGACTCACAAGGCGAATCAACATTCGCTGATTTGACCTCCAGCAAAATCCGCTATTCAAACAACAATTAACCCACAACAGAAATCAAGGAATGAAAAACGGTGCAGAGTTAAAATTTATTATAACTCTACAACAAAGATGTGTATAGGTGCAAGTATGTGTAGAGGTTGAATACAGGGAGCAGACATGTAGAACAGGGCAAAATGCTCAAAATGTGTGTGTGTGGTGTCTAACTATGCTATTTTTTGTGGGTTTTAATTTTTATATTTTTATTTAATTTTTAATTTTCTATTTTTGTATTTTGATTTTTAATTTTCTGATTTTATATTTTCTTTTTATATTTTTTCTTTTTTTTATTTTTTTTCTTTTCAAGAAATAGAATATATATAAAGTAAGAGAGAGAGGAATAGAGTATCTATAAAAAATAGGGAAAATAGGAAAAATCAGAAAATAAAGTATTTTTGGTCTTTTTATATTCTTCTAATGTTTTTGTGATTTTTCTAGATTTTTATAAATTTTTTTGGTATTTTTAAAGGTCAAAAATACTGAAAACAATGAACAACAATGCTGGCCGAAATTAAAATGGGAATGAAAAATAGCATACAGTGTCAAAATTTTCCTAAATTAACTTTAAATTAAAGTTAGAGTTTTTATGAATTCTATATATTTTTATGAAGGTTTTTAGAGTTTTTATATTTTTTTGGAGTTTTCTTTTATATTTTTTAGTGATTTTTGGCCTGAAATTAAAACACACTAAAATATACAAAATATATTTTTTGGGAATTTTCTGGGATGTTTTTATATTTTTTATGGATTTTATAATGCAAACAGTGTTGAAAATGGATGTTTTTTATTTTTAATAAAAAATAAATGCAATAAATATGGAAAATAAAAATATGACGTAATACTACAATGCAACAAGAGTCTATAGAATTTTTTGTGGATTTTTTAGCATTTTCTAGAGGCGTGTTATAAATAAAGGAAACATAAAGAAGCTACATGCAGGCCAGGGGCTATTTCATAATACTAAAAAATTTTAGAGGCTCAAATGCAATTTGCCCACAAAATATACAACTAAATAACGAACTTGCTGAACTGACTAGAAATACCCAAAGCCGCTAGGTCTCTTTTGCAAAAACGCTAGGGCGCACGTGACTTGAACGCACGCCTGGTAGGGTTATAGAAGCAATTCTCGTAAACTACGGGGCTAAGTTGCAAAATTTACACAAAATATAAAAGCGCAGAGGAAAGTTTATAGTTCAAATATTAAATGCACAAAATGGTGGGGGTTGAATTGCAAAAATACCCCTGCCTCACGATCAGACGCCTGAAGTGTCGCACTTATCCACGTGTCACGATCGCAACGGCTGGTACCCCTTCGCAACGGACGCCTGCGATTAGATCCTGGCGGAGATCGGACGGTGCTGGAACGACACGATCTAACGGAGGATGTGCGTCGCCAAGAACGCGACCGAGATCGACGGCGGAGAGCGATGGAGGACGAACTGGATAAGAACTCCGACGTGGCGAAGTTCCTCCTTCCGATTCTTGCTACTCCGACGATCGTTGAAGCTGCAAAATGGTCGTGCGACTCCTGGAAGCTTTCTCTATCGAGTGATGGCCTCAAAATAGCGTGAGAAGCACAAGAGGACCATCGTGGCGTGAATGGTATGGAGCTGCACTCAAGATCCTTCCCTTCCAGAACTTGACCCCCAGGTGGGGTCTCGTGACCCTTGGAACCTGCAGAGATAAAACATACGCGACGAGAGAGGGTTTCTAGGGCTCACAACGGTGCAAAGAGTAGAAACGTGTGCGAGGGCAGGTTCACCGGAGCCAGGCTCCGGCGAACTTCGAATGGTCGGATCTAAGCTTTTGTAATCGACAAAATGTGCAATAAAAAGGGCAGACTAAAGCTAAACCTACAGCAAAGAAAATACAATTAAAAGCAACCTCGATTGGTTGGAAAACCAAGATGAAGGGACCTCACAGCGGTGACCGGAGATGAAGGGTGGAGACCACTCCTCGGCCCTCGCCTGGGCTCGCGCACGGCTGGAGAGCTTGCTGTCACCAAGTTCTATCCGGAGCATGGCGACAAGGCTCGAAACCAAGGTCGAAAAGGGTTCAAAAAGGGAATGGAGGTGACGGGCATGTTTTGACGAAGTGGCTGGGAAGGCGTGAAAAACGAGGTAGACAGGGCGATTCAACGACCTGAAGGTCGAAAAAACCCTTGGGCGTGCATGCTGGATTGACATGGACGAAGTTTGCAGGAGGATGCCATGTCGTTTGGTGAAAGCATCGGCTTGGAGAAAATCGAGAAAAAGGGGGCAGACACATACCTCGCGGGTACTGACCTGGGTCATGGAGTTGACCCCCGGTCAACGGATGGTGTGGCCTGATTGGGCCACGGCATCCACAAAAAGACAAAACTTAAATAAAAGTATTGTAAATTCTATTAAAAATAATAAATGATGTAATTAATTTTAGGTTAATTAATAAAAATTGTTTATTATTTTATAAATTAATTTATAATGATTTTTAATTATTTTTATGAGGTATAATTTTATAAGTTTCCTTTTATGCCCTTTATAGGTATCTTTACCTACATATTTTATTATTTTATTTTTATTTTGTAATTTTAATTAATTTATTTTTATTTATTATTTTATAAATTTATAAAATACTTTTATACACTTAAATATATTTTTATTTTATTTTTCTGATATGTTTTATACACTTAATAAAATATAAGTATGTATTATATATGTGTATATACAGGTATTATACCTATGTATTGTAAATATACAAGTATTTTATTTTGTGTTTCTTTTACATTTTTATTCTGATTTTAATATACAAATATATTATAAATAATATTTACAAAATTATAAAAATATAAAATTATAAAAAATGAATAAATAATAAAATAAATATTTTAATCTGTACAAGTATACAATAGGGGTCCAAAACTCAACTTTCAAACCGTAGCTCCGCAAAATGCGAAACCATCGCCATTAAATAGCTTATTTTTAACTATATACAATTAAAGGTGAGTTTGATGTATTTGGAGTTTTCATTTGTGAGATACGGGTCTGGGAAGTTAGGATTCTGGATTTTTATTCAAAAAATAACTGTTTATCTGTATATTATTTTTTAGTGAAATCAATTTTGTATTTTTGTTTATTTAATTATCTACAACATTCATGTACAAAGTTTCTTTATTTGATGTATAAAAAGTGGAACCAAAAATAGGTCCCAAAATGAATAAATAATGAATGAAATGAATAGGTATGTATAATGTATTTTTGTCCCTTATCTCCCCCTATTTTATTCCTTGTCGACCTATTCATCAAGATGCCTAGGTCTCGGGTTTCGGGTCATAAAATATTTACAATATTTTATTCTTTTTCTTTTCTTTTATTTATTCTATAATTTTGGCTTTAATTACACTATTTTATACACTAATTACATGCACATGCATGAATGCTAAGATGCTCTAATTAAGAGTATTTACATGTATTTACTAGGGTTTTTGAGGCCAAAATAATAGAATAAAGATGATGAAATGTGGATTCATTAGTAATGCAAAAGAACAACTTCGAATATATTATATTAAATATTTGTAATATCATATATGGGATAAACGGGACTCCTCTTTCGTTGCTGCCCTTATTTTTCTTATTTTTGAAGGTATTTTCTAATAACACCTAGGGGATTGTAGATCACTATATGAGAAGATGTTTTCATTCAAATTTCATATAAAAATAGGTATTCTTAACTTATTCATATAGAAGGGATCATTTTCAAATATTAGGAGACCAATAAAATTTAACAAGGTTGATGGATGGGATATGAGTTTTAAATTTAATTGAATTTGAATGAGAATATGTTGTCATATAGTGATTTGAATCCCCCTAATATTATTTTAAAAACCCTTAAAATAAAAAATAACAATGGGTGATGAATACTCATTCATCACTCTTTATTCTTATATTTTAGCTACAAAAACCTTTGCAAATGCATGTATGTTTGCAAATACATATAATTACCAAAAGCATGCATAGTGTAAAAAGTAATAATTAGCATGTTTTTGTGCAAAAATAAAAGAATAAAGAACTAAAAGAAAAAGAGGGAAATATTTAGAATAAATATTGAGCGACCTAATCCCAATGGAGGGCTCAGCATGGGCCTGACCGCATAAAAACCAAAGTAGAGAGAGATAGGGGCTCATGTGTGTAAATATACCTGTAAATATTACAAAAATATTTTCCTCAAAAAAATAAAATAAAATGGTTTTTGTATATATTTGTAAATATGTGTAAATAGAAAATCCAAATAAAAATTGAAAAAAATTAAAAAGAAAATAAAAAGAGTCACTTGTATATATTCACCTTGTACATAGAACACTTATCTATATTTATTTAGCCTTGTAAATAAATAAATTAATTAATTTCCATAAAATTTGTATATATTCTATCTTTTATGGTGTAAAAAAATAAAATAAAAACCATAAAAACAAAAATCAAATAAAAAGAACAAAATTAAAAACCAAAAAGAACATTGTACATATACCATGTAAAAAGATATATATATATTTATTTATTTATTTTACCCTTGTATATAAATAATAAAAATAAAATAAAAATACCTTTTTATTTCTAATTTTATGCTATAAATAAATAAAATATAAAAAAGGGATAAAAATGTACAAAATAACTAATTAAAAATCAAAAATCAAAAATTAATATTGTATATATACCTATATATAGCTCTATAGTGTAAATACCTTGCTTTTATTTTGAAAAATTAATTAAAAATCACAAAAAATAGAAAAAATTAAAACAAACATTTTTTATGTTTTGAGTTTTTAATCATTCGGACATTTCCTATTTTAAATCGGTTTTTCAAATCTTTTTGACGTGGCCTTCTCTGATTGGTCCACAGGGGATGTTGACACCCCGGTCAACTCCCCCCCCCCCCGGACCACTGCGTCTCGGATCTGAGTGCCCGACCCGATTTCTACCTTTTCTTCCCACTCGATCTGACAGCCAAATACCCTAACCCCGGGCCCCATTGATCCTTGTTCATCCCCGATCCACGCCCGGGGTGGGTCTGAGGGATCCGAGTTGCGAGCTACTCGCCCGATTCATTTCTTCTCGGACCCCTGGACATATAAAGCATCGTCTCCGCCAACCTCGTACTTTATCTCTGGACCTCCCACTCGCAGCCAAGGAGCTCCTCCAGTGTGCCTGAGTGACAGTTGTGCTCCCCGGAGTGGAAGTGAGGCACGAGGACCTCGGGAAGCCTTTGATCCGGTGGCTTCGCCGCCGTGCGCCGCCGCGAGCGCGCCCAGCCTCGGGAAGACGACGGTCCCTTGCAGGCAATGACCCCGGAGCACCAGCAGCTCCAGCCCAGTCGATCTCCTCCGCCAGGTAGCCTCTTTAGCCCTTAGTTTAGCGTAGATTTGCATCTTTCGATTTCTGTAGCCGTAGCTCCGCCGCCCCCGCCCGTCGTCTCCGTCCATCCATTTGCCCATCCGACACCGCCACCACCTTCACGAGCCTCCTCCGCATCTTCTCCACCTACCCATTCCCCCTGGCTCGCCCCGGAGCAAGGACTTCGGCCCTCCACCTTCGCCGCTCGCCGGAGGACCGCCATATCGCCATACCGCACCGGAGCAGGGACAATGGGGTAGCCTCATTTTACCCTAAATATGAAGCATTTACAATGAGTCTTGAGCTCATTGACATCTTGGTGAGCATGAAATATAAGTTGTCCATGAGTATAATACATGAGAGGTAACCTATTTTGAAGGCTGGTGGTTTTGGAAGGACATTAACATGATTGGCGATTTTATAATAACTATATTTCCAATTATACATTATCTTTAAAAAGCGAAGAGGGTTTTGGAAAGAAAAATTCGAATAATTGATTTCGTGCAGAAGATTGAGATCCAAACACTCAATACTAAGTAAAACTACTGTTAAAATTGTTAAAACTACAAAATCCATATAAAAAATTACTGATTATGTGTAATTTCTTACTGATGTACTACAAAAAGGATTTTTAATTAAGATCAGTACTGTACGTACAGTACTCAAGCAAATGATTGTCACGACATCAATAAGACCAGAACAATGGTCAGTAATTTACATCCGCAATACTACCTTGTACAAAAGTCAGTAATTCGTGGGCATTACTGACATGTCTTAGACCACCCTTGTTAATTCGATCAAATTAATGGTCAAATAAATGTAAGTTCGTTGTAGTCGGGTAATCAAGGTTACGTCAAAAATAACACTTTAATTAATGTTCAACTAATCGAGAGCGGCAGGTTATTCTACTTGGGCAAGCCCAAGGTCGAACTCAGGGAGGCAGCTGTCTCCTTAGGTGAATTTGAAGTGAATTCAGAGGTCATATTTTCAGAGGATGATTTTTGGTATTTTTTAGCAATTTTTATGCATTAAAAGAGAAACGAATGCAATTTCAGGCCAGTTTTACAAGTTAAATCAAAAATATGATCAAAAGAAGTCCAAAAATTATGAAACTTGGCCAGAATATGAAATGTAATGAAATTAAGCTACACTAATTTGAAATTTTCTAACACTTTATGAATTTACTGTGATAAAATATGAGTGCAAGGTGATTTTTACAAAATTAATTTTAATAAATACCAAAACACATTATTTTTAGATATAAAAATTATCCTAGATAGATCTAAGTATGATGAATCCAGGAAAATTAATAAACTTAAAATTCTATGTGAATTGAACCTATTAAAAATCAATTAAGAAAATCACTATTTAATTTATTCAGGCCTCGTGATGCATGCAAATGCAATGATTTTTGGGCACAATGTAGAATAAATTATCCTATGTCTAATATGATTTTTTTGGTAATTTTTGGAGTAATAAGGAATTTAATATGAATTAAAAGGCACTCAGTGCACAAAATATAGAAAATTACACCAAATTAATAATATTAAATTCCAGAGATCTCACAAAAATTAAACACGTATCACATGAGATAAAGGACAAGTTGGGCTACAACACACAAATTTTTAGAAATTAAAAATGATGCCAAATGGACACCTAGATATACGTGCAAAGACATGGACTAAATTGCAAATACAGAAAATAAAACTTCTGAAAATAAAACGTGTTAACATGGACTTAAATGCAATTACCTATAATGCGGGGAGGTGGATGCAAATTTCCCACAGAGTCACACACTCCTCACGTGACATGCCTGGTAGGGACCAAATTACAATTTCCAAAACCTTCGAGGGTCTCTATGCAAATTACCCATCCCTCACGTGGGAGGCATGTGCAGGGCTAGGCTCAGACGTCGATCGAGGCTCGAGAGGCTCTGGAGGCTCGGATCAGCTTCAAGTGCTCCGAGCCAAGGGTCGAGGAAGAGGCTCGGAGGAGGATACGTGGCGCGATGTGGACTGTTGGATAAATGTGTATCCAACGGTTGTTGGAGCTACTAGCGTGGCGCCTCTGGAGTCGTCAGATCGCAATGATCCAATGGTGATGATGACGTCGACGTGGCTGACTATTGGTCGTTGGATTGAGATAGATCCAACGGAGACTGGAGCTCAGGGCATCGGCTACGTGGCGCAACAAGGGCCACTTGATCTGGATGATCTAACGGCCACGGGCTCAAGGGGACGTGGCGTGGAGAGGGCCGTCGGATCGAGGAGATCCAACGGTGGTTGTACATCTTCTTCTCCGATCTGTCGCCTCCTGTGGCGGACTTGGCGGGGCTCCGACGTAGGGCTCCTTGCTCCACCTCCTCTTCTCGTGCTCGGTGTAGCTCGTCGGCGGCCCCCAAGTAGCTTGGATTGATCGTGGGAGTGTCGGGGATCCACCGAAGGTCCTGGATGAGGCTGGAGAGATCTGAACACCGGTGGCGATGAAGCTTTAGCTAAGCTCCGGTGACGTCCTGACCAATGAAGCGTGGGGTACCTGCAGGGTTAGCTGGGGCCAAAGAATGGAGCATGTGCTCGTGGGAGTGCGTACGAGTGCGGCGAGGCCTAGGGGGTGAAGTGGCGATGGCCGGCGGTGGAGTTCCTCCGTCGTGAAGGCGGACTTTGGTCGGAGGGGGTGATATGCATCATCGGGGCGATCGAAGGGATGCGCGAAGATCAGAGCTTCAAGGTGAAGCTCGATGGATGGTTG
This sequence comes from Ottelia alismoides, assembly GCA_037367405.1. Taxonomy (NCBI): domain Eukaryota; kingdom Viridiplantae; phylum Streptophyta; class Magnoliopsida; order Alismatales; family Hydrocharitaceae; genus Ottelia; species Ottelia alismoides. The sequence continues at coordinate 275,597 of JAZKJV010005341.1, read as the reverse complement.
GGTGAGAGCGGGATTGATCGGAGGAGGCAAAAAAACTAAGAGAAAAACAAAAGGAAAGAAGAAGAAGATCGGAGGAGGAATGGAGGTGTCTACCTGGGGATTGGAAGCTCAGATGATGCTCCCGATCGTCGCTCGAGGGACATAGAGGGCCCGAGCTCAAGCAGCACGTTGGAGGAGCTGCAGCACGGTGTGGCTACGCCGTGGATCTCGCCAGAGGTGAAGACCTGTCTTCGCTCGATTTCACACTCAATTGATGTCACCAATGGGTAGCTCTGAGCTCTAGGACACCTCTTGCTATGACGGATGGGGTCGAAGGTGGCCAGAGGTGGGGTATTTATAGGAAGAAGGTGGAGGTGGCAGTGATGGAAGGCGAGGTTCCGTGGGGTTCGTAAAGCGACGATGATGGACTTCGTGGAGATCGTGGTGGCTGGCAAGGATACGGGAGTCATGGGCTACGAGGTGGAGGTGCTAGGGGGTGGAGATGGTGTTGTAGTGGTGGAGAAAATAGGAAGGGGGCAGCGTGCGTGCGAAGTGGGCGACGTGCGCGAGGAAAGCGGCCCGAGGTAGAAGACGATCTCTGGACCGTTGGATCGAGTGATCCAACGGTCAGAAGAAGGGCGCCAGAGAAGGGCCCGGATTAGATCCTGGAGTCGAGATCGGATGGCGCTGGGCGTGATCGAAGGGCTAAGGATAGAGCGGAAGTGTGCGATGGGGATGAAGGTTTCTGGAGAAGATCAGATGGTTCGCAGGACAACACATGGTGTGCTGAGGGTGAGGCGCTAGCGGACGGAAGGGATTTGATCTGGAGATGATCGGAGGGTTAAGATTAGCTGGAAGAATGGATGGCTCAAATCGAGAGAGAAGGAAAGGGATCGGACGGCGGAGAAAAGGGGACAACCCATCCCTTTTTTTAATTAAAATATGCAACTCTCCTTTTTTTTCTTTGGGCTCACGAAATATCCCTGCATTTTTTTAAACCCGTCGGATCCTTGAGTCTGAAAACTAAGCCCCCCTTTTTCAATTTTTTTAAAATGGTGGTTCCCCAATCCCTCCTTCAACTTGCACCGCAGGAGATGCATCGGGGCATCCATAGGATCCGCCGCACAGAGAGGGCTGCCGTCGCAGCCGTCGATCCACGATGGGGATATGCCCTCTGCCGCCGAGCCATCGGGGCATCCGAGGCGGCCTGAATGGCACCGCTGAAGGCGAGGAGGCCAAGACTGGGGCTCCGGAGGGAATCGCACTCTAGGGAGCTCGCGCGGGCAGGAGATTAGCCGCAGAGATGGAGCGCACGAGGGGCCCTAGCTGGCGGCACGTGGGGGTGTGCCGCCTCGATTGTGAGATATGGGAGCCACCGCTGTGGAGTTGGTCCATCAGAAAGAACATCGACATCGACATGATGTGTAAGGGGTCTCGGCCACCTTGTATCTTCTTCTTCTATGAACTGGGAATAGGGTTTCCAGCTGCCTGGATCTGATATGGTTCGCACGAGGATCTGGATGCCGAGTGGAGGCTTTGCACTTGATGCTCTTCTTTGATGAATAATGAAGAAACCTCGCTAGAGTTCCATAAACAAAAAACTAAGAACAACTTCTCTCGATTTTGCAGAATAACAATCAAACGAGTCTTGATCATTGCAAAGTAGGATTTCAAGAAAATCCTAAAAACATAAACTCGAACTTTAAATGATTCAAACGAAAATTCAAGGATAAAAATCAATCAAGAACGAACCCACTCTGATACCATGTTAGAAAATAGGAATGAGGAAGTGATAATGATAAATGGAGCATAAAGAAAAGCAATATGAAATATGAACTCAAAGAATTTTTACGTGGAACCCTACTTCTTAAGGAGCGGGATGAAACCACGGGAGAAGGCCTCAAAGGACCATATGTGTCTATTGATTTTCTCAATGGATACAAGAGGTCTGGGGCTCTTTATATAGCCTCCACAGAGCCTCCAAGTCTCACCACTGATAGATCTAGGATTAGACATATGGATGTGGTAAATGGATCCTGGAGGTATCAATTTACCCATCTACAACTCAAGTGGCGCACAACCAAATACTCCAACAGTTTGTTATATGACATCATGTTCTTATTCAAATTTCATGCAAAAGAGACATTCATATCCCGTTCATCTACAAGGGGTCAATTCCAGCAATTTTGAGATCATTAAAATTTGACAGGCTTGTGGATATGACAGGACACTCGAATTGAGTCAAATTTTGATTGATTAAATGCTAAAGTTGGTTCTGACATACATATAAGGAGGTTCAAGAAGTAATTGTTGAGTCTCATGTTTAAGTTACATGAAATGCTAATATCAAGTAAAAGAGAGGATAATAATATGAGGGATTCATTACTTCGAGGAGCTTGCCTAAAAGTGTTGGTTTCAGATGATGGAATGTCTAATATTCACAAGGAGAACTAATTGGGTTGTTGCGAGCAGAACGAGCACGACGTGCTCTGAGTGAAACAATATATTATCGGACAATCTTATTATGGATAACTAGATCATCTTTAAATACTCAAAATTTCATAATTGAAGCTAGTTTTCAAGAAACTTTTTGAATTTTATCAAAAGTTGCTCTACGAGGTCGTATTAATTGGTTGAATGGTCGGTCTAAGACGAACCATGTGATTGGGTAGCTAATGTTGCATTTAAAGTGGGCAACATCACGTAAATGAATGCAAAAGGAAACACATAAAAGAACTTGAAATGAAGCTTCAATATTGTTGGATGGATCGTACCTCGAAAAACATGATTCTTACGACACACATCTACGAGGAGATTGTAATGGTTCTCCTTAAGCTAAGACAGCCCATCCTAGTTGTCATGAGAATTTTAAACCAAACCAAGGATATTTTGACAAAAAAACTTGAATAGAAACCGTATTTTAAATCACAAATTGTGAATGAATTATTTATATTATGAGATTAAGTTTTCGATGCAAGTATTGTATATTACACACATATGTGTAAAGGATGAGGTAAGAGGTTAAAAGAGGCGAGTAGCCCCCCCTCTCGAACCCAACAGATGATGCTAAAAGCCTAACATATGGCAAAATTATGAATTGCATCTAGATGCAGATGAATCACAGTTTGGCATATGAAATCTGACCATGAACTTGATGACTTAATTTTTATAGCTGTATCTAAATGTGTACCATGGCTCCAGTGCATTCCTGGAATTGTTTATGCTAATGAAAATCTAGTATTTGCCTAAGAAGATTAAATGGATCATAAGTATGCTTAGTATTGTTCATGTTCCTGCTATGATAACTTAGGAGAATATGGTATATAAATGATGGAAAACACTTATAAAGCTCTATAATTATACTCCAACAAATAATATAAACATGCATCAACATAGATAAAAGTGTTCATTATTGATAGTGGAAGGGTTACATACAACTGCAAGGCCTTAGGTGCATAAGGGTTGTGGATACTTGACTCCATATCAACCCTCGTACTTGAAGACCATATTTGAGAATTCATAGTTCAATAGCTGCTGTTTGATACTCTAGTTGAGATGGGATCAACATAGCAAACTCACATGTTCTAGGATCTTTATTACAGTACTGGGTAAAATAGGTCATGCTCCCATAATTGGTTGAAAATCTGCTTAAAGTACTTATTAAGCCTAATTATACATCTAACCTTGTCTGTTGCAGCCTTGTTTACTCTACTGGGATATTAATCTCATGTTCGTATTTTGTGACCTATTTAGGTGGCTTATGATAAAGCTGACTCGGGTTTTGCCTGACCAAGGATTAATACATAATGATGCGAAAAATGGAAGTGAAACCAACCTCAAGATGTCCATATAGGTTGATGGCATGGCAAAAATAGACTGAGAGATCAACCTGGAAAAGGAGATGGTGCCCTTAACAGAGAGTTGGTGGTTTAATTCTAGTATTTTGGAGAGCTTTGAGTACTTGAGAGATGTATTTTGACCACTTTATTTGGTTTGAGCTGATGCGGCTTGTAAAAAAACAAATCGTCGCAACGAACATCTATACTGACTAATGAAGTCACATTCAGGGCAATATCAATTATGTAACAGCAGAGAAAACATGATGTCTGAACTTCATCAGCATCCATGTCCCAGCTAGTTTGCAAAAATTTTCTGCGAATCTCAAGGCTCTCCCTGGTACAAACAGAATCCAGATCAAAACAAAGACTGTTGCTTTAGAAAGTAAATACATTTATAAGTAATAATAATAGGATAAAGAGTTGTTGCATTTAAGCAGTTGGGTCGATAAACGTGCTCAGAACCATAAATATAACAAGAGAATTACGGGCCACCGCAAGTAATGATATTGGCAACTCAAAAAATAGAGAACAATGGCAACAATGCCTCCCAGAAACTGAGAAACCATGGAGTGCTGAAGAGTGTACCTAACCACCGAAAGTTGTACCAGCATTTCACCCATCCGATTGCATTGCAAAGCATAAATGATACATAAGAGGACATGTATCACAAATCACGATCATATACAGGCTTTGCCTTATGTTGAAAGGGAATGAATGAGATAAAATTTCATCTAACCCTAGAGCTCTCTTACATAGGAGAAAAGCTCTATGGGTAAATTACAGGAAAAAGGACAATTAAAAACAAATAACATAATTACTCTAACACTCCCCCTCAAGCTGGAGCATATATATCTAACATGCTCAGCTTGGAACAACATAGATGAAAAGGACCTCTAGCAAGAGCCTTGGTGAACATGTCTGCAATCTGCTCTCCTTATGATACTTAAGAAGTTGAAATAAGCCCCTTTTGAATTAAGTCCCGTGTATAATGACAATCCACTTCAATGTGCTTTGTCCTTTCATGGAAGGCTGGATTATTGGCTATGAACAAGGCTGCCTGATTATCACATTTAAGATGCATAGGAAGAGGTATTTCAATAGTTAAATCAGTTAAAACCGATTTAACCCACATCATCTCAGCACTACCTTGGGCCATTGCCCTATATTCTGACTCTGCACTGGATCGAGCCACGACAGTTTGTTTCTTACTCTTCCACGCTACTGGTGAGCTGCCAACAAATACAATAAAGCCTGAAGTAGACTTTCTATCATTAGGGCACCCAGCATAGTCTGCATCAGCACAACCTGTGACAGATATAGAGGTATCTTTCCTAAACAGAAGACCTGCACCTGGAGACGACTTCAGATATCTCAAGATCATAAAAACAGCATTCATGTGAGCCTGTCTGGGTTGCTCCATAAATTGACTTACCTTACTAACAACAAAGGATATATCTGGTCGGGTAATAGTGACATATAACAACTTCCCCACAAGCTCTCTATACCGTCTCTTGTCCACCTCCTCAGAGTCATCATCATAGAGTTTAACATTAGGATCCATAGCAGTAGTAGCTGGTCTACATCCTGCCATTCCTGTCTCAGATAACAGATCGGTAACATACTTCCTTTGTGTCATTACCATGCCTTGCTCATTTCTTGCAAACTCCAATCCCAAAAAGTAACGAAGTGTACCCAGATCCTTCGTAACAAACTGCTCACTAAGAAAATCCTTGGTTGTTTGAATGCCCTGCTTATTACTACCAGTGATAACAATATCATCAACATACACTAAGATGATCACAGTACCTTGCTGGTCTCTCTTTACAAAGAGAGTATGATCTGTTGTAGATCTGACGAAGCCCTTTTGTTCAATCAACTCCGAGAGCTTCTGAAACCAAGCCCGTGGACTCTGTTTCAGGCCATATATGGCCTTATGAAGACGGCACACCATACTGGACTCCCCCTCAGCAGCAAACCTTGGTGGCTGCTGCATATAGACCTCTTCCTGCAAGTCACCGTACAAGAAAGCGTTCTTGACATCTAACTGAAACAAGGGCCAGTCACGGACAATAGCAACTGCAATGAGAATCCGTAAGGTAGAATGACGGGCTACTAGAGAAAACGTCTCCTGATAGTCCACCCCATATGTTTGGGTGAACCCACGAGCAACCAACCTAGCTTTGTATCTATCAACCGTACCATCAGCCCGATGCTTAACAGTAAAAACTCATTTGCTTCCGACTATTGACGCACCTGGTGGAGGATGCACAACACTCCACGTACCACGTGACTGCAACGCCGCCATCTCCTCTTCCATAGCCAAACGTCATGGACTGCTCTGTAGTGCCTCCTGATATGACCTTGGGATTTCCACTGCTGATAACCCAAGGACGAACTTGCGAAACTCCGGGGATAACCGCTCCAAACAGGCCTGTGATGCAAAGTCCATCCCATATTTGGGATTCATTGTCCGCGCACGCTTTTGCCTTCTATGGGCAATAGGAAGATCGAGATCATCAACTGGAGTAGTGGTAGTATCATTTGTGCCTTGTACATCTGTCTGCGCGTGCAAATCACCCGTGCCATTAGTAGTACTCAAATGTTCATTACATACCTCGGGCGTGCTGGATGATGGAGGAGGCACATGAGCAGAGGGTCGACGCTGATAGACCTGAGGATAAAAAATAAAAGGTGGTGGTGGAGGTGGTTGTATAGGCTGTGGTGATGGTGGCGGCAGAGTAGAGCATGGAATAGATGGTGGAGGAGGCACATAGATATCATCTCCTTCGTCTGAGTGAGTGAGGCTGTCACCTGTAGGAGAGAAATACATAATGGATTCAAAGAAGGTAACATCAGCACTAACATGGTACCGTCGTCTAACTGGATCAAAACACCGATACCCTTTTTGGATTTTGGAATAACCCACAAAAATGCATTTGATAGCTCTGGGAGAGAGCTTGTCAAGACCAGGAGAAAAGCAATGAACAAATGCAACGGAGCCAAAGACGCGAGGTGTTAGGGAGAAAAGATCCTTCTCGAGAAACGCAGTCAAGAACGGGATCTTCTCTCCTAACACTGACGAAGGCATACGGTTGACCAGATAACAAGCAGTTAGAACCGCATCCCCCCAATAGGAGTGAGGGGCACGGCTCTGAATCAATAGGGTCCTGGTAATGTCCAGCAAATGATGATGTTTCCTCTCAGCTACCCCATTTTGTTGGGAGGTGTAAGCACATGACTTCTGATGCACAATTCCATGAGACATGAGAAATTTTGAGATATGAGAGCTACATAATTCAAGAGCATTATCAGACCGTATGAACTTCACTCTAGCAGAATAAATAATTTTTATTTCAATAATGAAAGACTGGATAACATACGCATCATCAGACTTATTTTTAAGTAGAAAAACCCAACATAACCTAGAAAATTCATCAACGGCAACAAGATAAAACCTGTGTCCTTGAAGATCAGGGACACAACTGGGACCCCAAATATCAAAATGTAGCAGCTCAAACAGACCTTGACGACTTGGACCTATACGACTCGGAAATGACGACCTGTGATGTTTGCCAAGTTGGCATGCCTCACACTGAAAATTAGACTTGGGAGAAATCTGTGGAAGAATATGGACCATCTTTTGCAACGGAAGATGGCCAAATCGAAGATGCCAAGTGTAGGGTGACACCGATCCAGCCCTCATAGAAGAGACACCAGCATAAGGAGATTGCACCAGTCTATAAAGACCCCCTTGCTCACAGCCAGTTCCAATCACTCTGCCCATTAGGATGTCCTGAAACACAAGAGCAGATGAGTTAAATATGGCACGACAATGTAAATCTTTAGTGATTTGACTAATGGATAGTAGATTCATGGAAAAATCAGGAGCATAAAGAACGTTCTGAAGTCGTATCCCAGGGGTCAATTGCACCTCCCCCTGACCAGTAATGGGAGAATGTGTTCCGTCAGCAATTACCACGGAGCGTCCTGTTTGAGTCGCAATAAAATCATCCATTTGCTTTTTGTCACCACATAAATGGTGAGATGCTCCTGAGTCCATAATCCATTCTGATAGATCTGCTCTGTAACAACTAGTAAGTGCATACGTTGTACCTGAAGAGGATGCTGATGCTGAGCCGGCTATCTCTGAAGATCCTGAAGTACTAGCTGGTCCCTGGCCAGGCATGATCTCCCGAAGTCTCGATACTAACTCCTCAAACCTCTGATCCGTGACAAGGGAAGGACCTCCTTCCTGCTGAGCCTGCTCCGCCACACGTGCTGTAGTAGTAGGAAACCCATGCTTAGAATAGCATGTTTCCTCAATGTGTCCAGTCCTGCGACAGTAGGTGCACGGCTGTCTAGGAGGTCTGTTACCTCCTCGACCACGACCACTTCTACCTCTAAAATGGGAATAGCCTCCTCTGCCGCGAGAAGATGCCATGGCTGAAGGTGTCGGAACTCCACCATGAGATATGGAGAGTCTACTCAACCTGCGATAGGCCTCTTCCATAGATGGTATGGTGGCATCTGTAAGAATCTGTGCTCGGGCGGCATCATACTCCGGATCAAGGGCTGCTAGAAACACTCCAGTCATCACCGAGTCCCTGTATGCTTTGAGCTACTCCGGTGTAGTTGTCAATGGAATGTACCCGTGTAGCTTCTCAAACATACCCCTCAGAGAGGTGTACAGGGTATGGAGAGGACGCCCGTTCTGCTTCGAGGTAAAGATGTCATGCTGGAGTTGTAAGATCTTGGACTCGTTCTTTGCCGGAGAATATGTGGCTGCCAGGATATCCCACATAGCCTTCGCAGTGGGTTGACTCAGAATGTCGTTGGCTATTTCCATGGAAACAGTACCGGATAGCCAAACACGCGCATAAGCGTCGTCAGCCTCCCATGAGGCGTTAACCCCAGTCTTGTCAACAGGTTCCTCTTGTGTGAGGATATGCTTCTTGCCATTGCACTGCATAAGACTCATGAACTGCATGGCCCACAGTTCATAGTTCGTACCATCCATCTTCACAACGGGTGCTGGACCTTTGAAGGCACCCAGAGATGGAAAATCTACCTTGTTGTCTGACATGACAACAACAATAACCTGTAACTGGGGTTACACAATCTGAAGACAATGTCTACTTGTTCATAGAGTCAACGCGGTCACGCGCTCTAAACATGTGCATTCAAGGAAGCACGACTAGGGCATATGGTGCACACGCACATGACTTGCGCGCACAGGAAGGCGCGCTACAGGAGTCGACTACACGCTCCAGCCTTACGCGCCACAGGAATGCACGCTACAGGACTTCAGGCGCTACAGGACTCCAAGGGAGAGGACTCGCCAGGTGAGAGCAGCCGCACAGGGCTTCGCGTCACACAGGACTCGCCAGGCGCGCTACAGGAGGCTTCGCATCGCACAGGGCTTCGCGTCGCACAGGACTTGCGCGTTGATCGCGCACAGGTGGCGCACAGGGCTCGCGCGCAGATGAGATGGCGATGAGGGCGCGCAGGGCTAGCAGCGATAGCGATGAGGGACGATCGGCGACGCGAGGACCAACCTTTGCACAGGCGATGGTCGGTCGGAGGGTGGCGCCGATCTCGAGATAGAAGGAGAGAGAGAAGGGCGGCGGGTGGGGTAGGGTTAGGGTTTAGGTTTCAAGAACTCCGGCCTAGGACCGTCGCTCTGATACCATGTTGAAAGGGAATGAATGAGATAAAATTTCATCTAACCCTAGAGCTCTCTTATATAGGAGAAAAGCTCTATGGGTAAATTACAGGAAAAAGGACAATTAAAAACAAATAACATAATTACTCTAACACCTTACATTTATTGAAGAGGTCACTGTAAACTTCATGAAGCTTTCGCGATTTACACCATGGCACGAGGAAACCTACCATCCTCAGTAACAAGCTCCCATGTCGGACAAGAGACACTGCTTCCATGCATATAGTCCACACCCAGAAGTCTGCAACTACAATGATATCATGGATAAGAAGCAATACATCCGGATCAGAAGCAAATGCATTCCAAGAGCTGGCAGATAGCACCATGAAGTCTGCTAATTTTCCTGGAGATAGCGAACCTAGATCTTTATCGAGAAAACCAGCATAAGCTGCAATGTTGTAGACCTGACAAATACAAGATGGTAGCTCAGTTCTATCCATTTCTGTGAGATGAGAACATACAATATTTAATTCAACCAGTAAAAATGCAAGTAGATCTGACTTTAACAAAGGGTTGAAACAAAAACGATTATATCTTCTGTAATTAAGCCAGTCTACTTCAAAGAAAAAAATCATCTTCTTAAACCAAGGCATTTTTGAAAGAATGTGATAGATAGTGTACTAAGGCTGAGAGTGTTCCATGCATCTAGAGAAAGAACTTGATAGGCCATTTTGACCTCAAATTCAAATTAAAAATTTAAAAGGACTATATCTAGAGGTTCGAGATGTAGAACATTGTGGGCTGAACAACACGAGTTTGATTTAACTTTGTAATAATAGCAGTACCAATGAAATGATTGTATATGTATTCCTCTATTTTAGTCCCACGCCGCTTACATAGCCTTTTCACCACCATTCATCATCCTATAAAAGGATGGGCGGGTCTCTCATAACAAGAAAAGTCTTTTCGTTTCCAACATGATACCACAACAGCAGTCCTGGATCAATGGTTGGATACCTCATCCCAAATATGATGCCGTTCCCCCACTCCACCAAAATAATCCTTGCATTGCGGCCTCCCCCCTGCCTCTTTTTCTGCCAGCTTCTCTTCCATTGCCGACCTCCTTCATGATGCACCACCAATAGCCTTCCCACCCTTGTCTAGCTCTGCATATGTGCACAGCATGTAGCGGCACACATGTCAACAAAAGAGAGGAGACAAGTGCACAACATGTAGCGGCACACATGTGTCGACAAAAGAGAGGAGATAGGTGCACAACATCTAGCACCACAAATGTGCAAAGAAAAAGAAGTGAATGTTTTTAAATCTTGAGAGAGTAAACCAGCACTTCTTTTATTGGAAGATGCCACACATAGGGTTAGAGAAGTGATACCTAAAACCAATCAAAAGACATATACTCTGAAGGGTTACAAAATATCTCGAGAAAATATCTCTATAGGAAAGTATCTTTCAATAGTCCCCTCCACCCCCCCCCCCCCCCAAGCTGGAACATAGATGTTTCTCATGCCCAACTTGGTCAAACACTTCAGGAATGGTTCTCTGGAGGGAGATTTGGTGAACATGTCGTCAATCTGCTCAGGTGAAGAGACAGGGTAGTGAAGACAAAGCCTTTCTGCGTCATGTCTCTGGTATAATGACAATCAACCTCAATGTACTTCGTTCTCTCATGAAACACAAGATTGTTTGCTATAGACAATGTTGTTTGATTGTCTCCTCATAGTGGTAGTGGCATGGATAAAGGAATCTGAATGTGTAAGAATGTTTGAATATATTTAACCAACATCATTTCAATATTGGTTTGAGACATAGCTCTGTATTTTGACTCAGTGTTAGATCTGGATAAAACATGATATTTCTTGCTCTTCCAAGTGACTAAGGTGTTGGGTATCGTTGATATTATCCAGCCCCAACTTGGGGGGGCTTATAATTTGACCCCTTTCCAGGGGTATCAATGCAATATTCTCAGCAAGTGGGTGCCCCATTTGCAGCCCCATTCCAGTGACGGATATCACCATCGCAGGAGCCCCATTCGTTTCTTGTACCCGCACATTCCAGCATCTCCCGAGCCCTAAACCCTCGTTCCCGTGAGAACGAGCAGAGCAGCAGCAAGGGGGGTTCTTCCTGAACCCCATCTTCTCCTTTTCCTCCGCACGAGAGCGCGCGAGAGAGAGACCGGAAGGGAGAAAGAGCAGCAGCTAGGAGCAGCAGCTAGGAGCACCTTTCTAGCTACAGTTTGGGCTGAAGGTGCAGCGGCAAGTCGAGCTCGAGAGGAGCAGCCGGAGGTCGTTGGGAACGACCTCAAGAGGAGCCGAGCGCCGAGGTTTGGGACTCCATCCGGGAGCCCACAAGGGGAGTTACCTTGTTCTCCTTTGTTTTGAGCACATTTGGTATAGTTAGATACCTAGGGATAGTTTGTTCCTTGTTGAAGAACTATCCGTTGTGTGTGCTTGTACCTCGGTTTTGTGGGCAACAAAACCGGGAAGAACATTAACACATTTGACCGTAGTGCTTGGTTGCCGGTCTTGCCCCGTGGTTTTTCCCTTGCTCACATTGAGAAGGGTTTCCACGTAAAAATTCTCGTCTCGTGTGGTTGCTTGCTTGCTTGCTTGTGGTTGCTTGTCATTGTTGCATTTGAGTTCCCGTGTGGGGAACATATATTGTGTTGTGCCATCTTTGCTGCAGGACAGTTTTAGGGGGATACAGATCCTTGGTTGATTGTTTCCGCATTACTCTCTATATATATCCCCATCAAGTGGTATCAGAGCTCAGGCTTGAGCAATGGGCAAAGATGAGGAAGGCACAATGATTAAGCTCACAAGTAGCAACTGGCAGATCTGGAAGGCTAAGATGGAAGACATATTGTATTGCAAGGACCTCCACGATCCGGTGGAGGGTGAGAGCGCCAAGCCGGAGAACATGTCCGCAGGAGAGTGGACAAAGTTGAACCGAAAGGCCATTGGTACCATTCGGAAGTGGCTTGACATGTCCGTCTTTCATCATGTTGCTGAGGAGACGAATGCCAAGGAGCTATGGGACAAGTTGTCCGAGCTCTATGATCAGAAGACCGCTACCAACAAGGCTTTCTTGATTAGAAAGCTTGTGAACTTGAAGTACAAAGACGGGACCAAGGTGGCAGAGCATCTGAATGACTTCCAAAGCATTATCAACCAGTTGACATCCATGGGTTTGACACTTGATGACGAGTTGCAGTCACTTCTTCTTTTGGGCTCACTGCCAGACAGTTGGGAGACTCTTGTAGTCACCGTGAGCAACTCTGCGAAGGATAGCAAGTTGACCATGGCTATGGTCAAGGGTAGTCTCCTCAATGAGGAGATTAGACGCCGCTCATCCGGAGAGGCATCCTCCTCTTCACATGTGTATGCTGTTGAGAGGAGAGGAAGGTCCAGCAGCAGAGGAGCGTCACAGGAGAGGCAGAAATCCAGGGATAAGTCCAAGGGCAGAGGAAAGTGTCACCATTGCCAGAAGCCCGGTCACTGGAAGAGAGACTGCAGGGTTTGGAAGAGAGAACAAGCTGAAGCCAAGAAAGACCAGAAAAAGGAAGATGGGAATGTAGCTGCAGTCGTGGCAGATGACAGTGCAGATGAGGAGATTCTCACCATCCAGGATCAGTGCTTGCACGCAGGGAGTGATTTGGAGTGGGTCGTTGACACGGCCGCCTCCTATCATGTGACTCCACACAGGGAGTTTTTCACCACCTACACTAGGGGTGATTATGGGAGAGTCTTGATGGGTAACGAGAGTTACTCCAAGATCATTGGCATGGGCACTATCTCGATCCAGACGGATGTCGGGTGCTCGATGACTCTTCAGAATGTGAGGCATGTTCCTGATGTGCGGCTTAGCCTTATATCTGGCTCACAGCTAGATAGTGAAGGCTACCATCTGAAGTTCGGCGACAGCAGATGCAAGATTAGCAAGGGTTCTCTCATCATGGCGAGAGGCAGCTTGTGTCACACACTCTATATGACTAGAGTGAAGGTCATGGATGGCAGTTTGCATGCTAGTGAAGCAGATAATTCAGATTTGTGGCACCGTCGGCTTGGCCACATGAGCCAGAAGGGCTTGCAGCTTCTTAGCAAGAGAGAGTTGATCCCCTACCACAATGACATCACTTTATCTCCTTGTGATGCATGTGAGGTTGGGAAGAGCAGGAGTGCACCTTACAGAGCGAGATCCAAGGTGAAGGGAGACCTTCTACAGTTGGTACACTCAGATGTTTGTGGTCCTATGGACACAGCCTCTTTGGGAGGCAACAGGTATTTTGTCACCTTCATTGATGATGCATCTAGGAGGGTGTGGGTGTATGTGCTGAGATCGAAGGATCAAGTGTTTGATTGCTTCAAGAAGTTCCATGCCATGGTTGAGCGTGAGACCGGGAAATTGTTGAAGTGTCTACGCACAGACAATGGGGGAGAGTACACCTCCCACAGCTTTCAGAGCTATTGTGCAGAGCACGGCATCATGCATGAGAGGACAGAGCCAGGCACACCCCAACACAATGGTCTAGCTGAGAGGATGAACAGGACCATTGTTGAGAGAGTTCGCTGTATGCTGAAGACAGCGAAGTTGCCCAAGACCTTTTGGGCTGAGGCGGTTCGCACCGCATGTTACTTGGTGAACCGATCTCCATCAGTTCCTTTGGGCTTTCAGATTCCAGAGCGTGTTTGGACAGGGAAAGACCCCTCATATGCTCATTTGAGGGTGTTTGGATGCAAGGCATATGCATTGGTACCCAAGGAGCAGCGGAAGAAGTTGGATGACAAGGCGGTGCCTTGTATTTTTCTTGGCTATGGAGATCAGGAGTTTGGATACCGTCTTTGGGATCCAAGGAAGAAGACAGTCACCAGGCACAGGGATGTGATCTTTTATGAGAATCAGACGTTGGCTGAGGATACCACTGAGAGTGGTGATGGAGATGAGATCTCCATGGATGATGACAGTGATGAGGACACAGAGCCCTCTCCAGTACAGGGTACAGGTGGAGAGGATGGGCAGCTAGAGCAGCATGAGCCAGATGCAGACCCCGTTGATGCAGGTCCAGGGGATCTAGGTCAGGGGGAGCAGCCTCATCCAGTTGCAGACACAGCAGAGCCTCAGGTCAGGAGATCTGAGAGGACACGCCAGCCATCATCCGGTTACCCCACTTCCAGGTACGTGATGCTCACAGATGCAGGTGAGCCATACACTTTTGAGGAGGCACAGGTGCACAAGGACAAGGGTCATTGGCAGAATGCAATGAATGAGGAGATGCTATCCCTCAAGAAAAACCACACGTATGACCTTGTTGAGCTTCCTAAAGGAAAGAAAGCCTTGAAGAACAAGTGGGTGTACAAGCTGAAGTCAGATGACAGTGGCAAGCAGGTGAAGTACAAGGCCAGATTGGTCGTGAAAGGATTCAGCCAGAAGGAAGGAGTGGACTATGATGAGATCTTCTCCCCAGTGGTGAAGATGAACTCAGTGAGAGTGGTGCTAGGACTTGTTGCTAGCATGGACCTTGAGCTGGAGCAGATGGATGTGAAGACGGCGTTTCTTCACGGTGATTTGAAGGAAGAGATCTACATGGAGCAGCCACAGGGTTTTCAAGAGAGTGGGAAAGAGCATATGGTATGCAAGTTGAGGAAGAGTCTCTATGGCTTGAAGCAAGCCCCGAGACAGTGGTACTTGAAGTTTGATGCTTTCATGGGAAAGCAAGGCTTCAAGAGGACTGTAGCCGACCCATGCGCAGTGTTGTAAAAGTCGGCCGACTAGGCCGACTAGTCGGTCCGACTAGTCGAGTCGGGGGGGTACCCGACTCGACTAGGCCAAATCGGCCAATAGTCGGTCAGACCCGATTAATCGCCCGATTAGTCGGCCTAGTCGGCCGACTAGTCGGCCGACTTTTGCATAGAGATTTCTTGGCTGACTTTTGCTTAGAGAAAATTCTGTATACTTCTGTACTTTAAATTATAGTTTTTCATCAGATATAAAATATCAACTAATTAATATACTATCCTGGATAATTTTACTTAAAACTTTGTGATTTAATTTCATGTTGGTTAACTTATATAAGATTAGAATTGTGTTTATTACGCCTAAATGTTCGTTAACTTAGATACTTCTTGTTGATTTGCATGATAGTTAGGTAACTTAGGTTATTTACCTTTTGTGGTTATTGATTAGCTTTGTATTAATTTATTTCTAACTTCAACTCATGCTATGTACCAAATATTTTGTCCGTGCTATAAACCAAACATTTTTAATCTTAACTTGCTTCGTTTTTCTTCTGTTGCTATAATTTTTTAAGCTCTCAAAAATATTAAAACTGCTAAATATATGAATATAAATGAGAGTATATGTTATAAAACTTGATTTATATATTTAAAATAATTAAAAAATTCAAAACCGACTAATGCCCGACTAAATCCGATTACTCTCCCGACTGCCGATTAATCCTTAGTCAGTGACCCTGACGACCGAGTACCGACTGCCGACTTCTGCAACCTTGCCCATGCGTATATGTTCGTCGTCTTCCCAATGACAGGTTTGTCATTCTTTTGATCTACGTGGATGACATGTTGATTGTAGGTCATGATTCCAACTTGATTGCAAAGCTCAAGAGGGAACTCTCCAAAGAGTTTGAGATGAAAGATCTGGGCAAGGCAAGTCACATCTTAGGGATGCAGATTACAAGGGACAGGAAGAAGCGCATGCTGTGGTTGTCACAGGAGAGCTATGTTGAACGTGTGTTGGAGCGGTTCAACATGAAGAATGCAAAGCCTGTCAGTACGCCTTTAGCCTCTCATTTCAAGCTGAACAAAGAGTCATGTCCTTCTACTTCTGAGGAGAAAGCAGAGATGTCCAAGATCCCATACCAGTCAGCAGTTGGGAGCCTCATGTATGCAATGGTTTGCACTAGACCCGACATAGCCCATGCAGTGGGCGTGGTGAGCAGGTTCATGTCCAATCCGGGGAAGGACCATTGGGAGGCAGTGAAGTGGATCTTGAGATACTTGAGAGGGACCTCAAGTATGTGTCTTGCTTTTGGGAGGTCAGATCCCAAACTGTGTGGCTACACTGATGCAGATATGGCAGGCGACATGGACCAGAGAAAGTCCACCTCAGGCTACATTTTCACTTTTGCAGGGGGAGCCATATCATGGCAATCCAAACTACAGAAATGTGTTGCTCTCTCAACTACTGAGGCAGAATACATTGCAGCAGCAGAGGCTGGGAAAGAAGTGTTGTGGCTACAACGCTTCCTTGGTGAGTTTGGGTTGGGTGACAGTGAGCCAGTTGTTTTTTGTGATAGCCAGAGCGCTATAGACTTGAGCAAGAGTACCATGCACCATGCTCGCACAAAGCACATTGATGTGAGATACCATTGGCTGAGGGATGCAATTGAACAGAAGCAGCTCGTGTTGAAGAAGATTCACACAGATGAGAACCCCTCAGACATGTTGACCAAGGCAGTCACTCGTGACAAGCTTCAGCTCTGTAGAGAGCTGAGCGGTGTCACCTCTTGTTGATCTCCATCACAGGACAACACCTCCCCGTTGGGGCTGGAGGGGAAGGTTGTTGGGTATCGTTGATATTATCCAGCCCCAACTTGGGGGGCTTATAATTTGACCCCTTTCCAGGGGTATCAATGCAATATTCTCAGCAAGTGGGTGCCCCATTTGCAGCCCCATTCCAGTGACGGATATCACCATCGCAGGAGCCCCATTCGTTTCTTGTACCCGCACATTCCAGCATCTCCCGAGCCCTAAACCCTCGTTCCCGTGAGAACGAGCAGAGCAGCAGCAAGGGGGGTTCTTCCTGAACCCCATCTTCTCCTTTTCCTCCGCACGAGAGCGCGCGAGAGAGAGACCGGAAGGGAGAAAGAGCAGCAGCTAGGAGCAGCAGCTAGGAGCACCTTTCTAGCTACAGTTTGGGCTGAAGGTGCAGCGGCAAGTCGAGCTCGAGAGGAGCAGCCGGAGGTCGTTGGGAACGACCTCAAGAGGAGCCGAGCGCCGAGGTTTGGGACTCCATCCGGGAGCCCACAAGGGGAGTTACCTTGTTCTCCTTTGTTTTGAGCACATTTGGTATAGTTAGATACCTAGGGATAGTTTGTTCCTTGTTGAAGAACTATCCGTTGTGTGTGCTTGTACCTCGGTTTTGTGGGCAACAAAACCGGGAAGAACATTAACACATTTGACCGTAGTGCTTGGTTGCCGGTCTTGCCCCGTGGTTTTTCCCTTGCTCACATTGAGAAGGGTTTCCACGTAAAAATTCTCGTCTCGTGTGGTTGCTTGCTTGCTTGCTTGTGGTTGCTTGTCATTGTTGCATTTGAGTTCCCGTGTGGGGAACATATATTGTGTTGTGCCATCTTTGCTGCAGGACAGTTTTAGGGGGATACAGATCCTTGGTTGATTGTTTCCGCATTACTCTCTATATATATCCCCATCATAAGGAACCACCAAAAAACACTACAAAGTTCGCGGTAGACTTTCTTTCAATAAAACAACCTGCATAATCGGCATTAGCATACATGAAAGTGTGACTGAACCTCCTCTTTTAAAGAGAAGATCTACTCTGGGGAGGTCTTTAGGTATCTAAAAATCATTGTAATTGCACCAATATATGCTTGTCTGGATCTTGCCATAAACTAACTCACATGCTTACAAAAACTAAATGTTTGGTCTAGTAATTGTCACACACAAAGATTTCCGACAATCTCTATGTATTTTCGAGCATCTATTTCTTCTGACACATCAAGGAGATCTATCACAGATTTCCTTTAATGCATCACAAGGCCTCTGTCACTTTAGTTGGACTCTAAGTCGAGGAAATATCACATATGTCCTAGATCTTTGATAAACGAATTTCTGATCAGCAGGAGCTTGGTCATTATGATACCATGCAAGTTATCTCCAATGATGTTATGTCATTAACATATACCACGGTGGCTACTATTCCATTTGTGGTATGAGATATGACGAGTGGATGATTTGCATTTTGTTCCTAAATGGCTACTAAAATCTTTTAAAACCACTCTCAGATTTTGCTTGAGGTCATATATGGATTTGTGAGGCCTACATACCTTATGAGACCCCCCTCGTGGTAATCCATGGTTGTTGTATGTGTGTTTTGGACATTCAGGGGCTTGTTTTGATCATCTCAGGAGCTTATTTATACGAAGATAATCATTTGCGAAGTTCATATAATGCAAGAGCACCGCGAAATCGACCCTTCTCGTGATTATCAAAAAAAGGGCAATCAATCTATGTATCTATTAAGCCTACCTCACTCAGCTTGATGCCCAGGGTAATCAATCTATGTATCTACTTAGTGAACCATATGCCATCTTCTGCTTTGGGAGAAAAAGTCCCTTTCTCGATTGTGTTTCCTGAGAATACACCCATGTGTTTGGATATGTGGCCTTTGTTCACAATCTTTCGCCTGGTCGTGACAAGCTCTCCCCCAAAGCTGTCAATTGTGTCTTCGTTGGCTACTCCCATACCCAGAAAGTGTACCGTTGCTTTGATCTGCTTCGGCAGAATTACTTGTCAGTGCTGATGTTACAGTCTTTGAGTCTGTTATATATTTCTCTCCTACAATTGACAGACGGGCCCCATCTGACTCTGATGAGGAGGTCTACATGCATCTACCTCCTACAACTCTAACACCTCTTGCACCTAAGCTACCACCTCCATCACCACCACCGCTACCGCCTCCTGCACCGCCACCTCCAGTACCTACACCTGCTCCTGTGGCTGCCCTGGACCGCCACCCACTATGACTCAGTTTTTGCCACGAGTGTTACTTGCAGGTCTCGCTCTGTTCCCCATGCTCACAGGTCTTCCCCATCATCCAACACACCTCAGATATGTAATGAGCACATTGTTTCTATTGATGGCACTACTGAGTTGTCTATGCAACATTATTCCTTATAAGATGAGCAAGTACAGGGAAACTTACAAGTTCGGGATATGGCAGATGATCTCTATGTGCATATTGTTCTGTGAAAGCAGAGACGTACTTGCGCTTCATACCCTCTTGCAACATAAATTTCTTTGAGCATACTTTCAAAGGATTTCAGGAGATTTACCGTGGCACTATCAGCCATGGAGATACCACGAACGTATTAGGAGGCCATCCAGGACAGTCAGTATCGTCTTGCCGTGGAGGAGGAAATGGTCGCACCACAGTCACGTGGCGCTTGGAGCCTTGTTTCAACTCCAATTGGCGCATCAGTTGTTGGGTGCAAGTGGGTGTTCACAGTGAAGCATCGTGCAGATGGCAATGTAGATCGCTACAAGGCAAGACTTGTGGTACGTGGGTTCACTCAGACATATGGGGTGGACTATCAAGATACATTCTCTCCAGTGACCAGGCATTCTACTCTGCGTATACTCCTATCTGTTGCAGACACGGGATTGGACCCTCTATCAGCTTGATGTAAAGAATGTGTTTCTCTATGGTGACCTACGGGAGGAGGCTTACATGCAGCAACCACCTGGGTTTGCTGCCGAGGGGTAGTGTCAGAAAGTTTGCATGCTCCATAAGGCCATCTATGGCCTTAAGCAAAGTCCAAGAGCATGGTTACAGAAGCTCTCGGAAGATCGATTGCCGATCATTCACTGCTTGTTCAGAGGACTCCGAGAGATATTGTTGTCATACTTGTTTATATTGATGATATTATTGTTATAGGGGATGACGAGCAGAGCATCCATGCTGCTAAGGATTTTCTTGGTCAACAGTTTGTGACCAAGGACCTTGGTAGCCTACTTAATTCCTTGAACTGGAGTTTGCCAGGAACCAACGAGGTCTTGTAATGACCCAAAGGAAGTATGTTGTAGATCTTCTCTCTGAAATAGGCATGGAAATTGCAGGCATGCCACTACTCCTATGGACTCGAGCAAGAAGCTTTATGATGATGACACTGAGGAGGTCGACAAGAGGAGGTACATGGAGCTTATTGGGAAGCTTCTTTATGTGACTATCATCAGGACAGGTATATCCTTTGCAGTAAGCAAAGTTAGTCAGTTTGTGGAGCAGCCTAGAAATGCACATATGAATGCAGTCCATATGATTTTGAGGTATCTGAAGGACTCACCTGGCACTGATCTTCTAGTTAGCAAAGGTACATCCCTTAATATTAACAGCTTGTGCAGATGCATATTATGCTGGGCGTCCCAAAGACAGGAAGTCTCCACTACTCATGTTATCTCTGGAGATCAGACCGTAGATGTACTTACCAAGGCCCTAGCAAGAGGGCCTTACCAGAGATGTTGTTCCAAGCTAAGCATGATTGATATCTGCACTCCAGCTTGAGGGGGAGTCTTGAGATATCATTTAAATTTTATCTCTTTTATGTATTTTCTTTTCTTTTCATCTTCATTATGTAATTTACCCAACGGGTCTCTTCTCTATATAAGAGAACTCTAGGTCTCACGAATAAGCAACTTATTATTTTCTCCTTACAGTATTTAATGGACTCGTTGTACTATATGAGAAATCTATATTTGATGGGGATTCTTCCTATATCTACGAATTGCATTGGACCCTGAGTGGCTGAGCCTGAACCTGTCGACAGCCTCTTCCAATATCAATAGGATGATGGTCCTGCATCTTCCAAAGGGGTCCTGAGAGTTGTTTCATGGAGAGTACTTGGGGCAGTCTTGCAGGGATAAAACATAATCCTTTCCGTTTTGTTTATCTACCTTCTCTTATTTGATTGACCATATATCCAAAGCATTCCATATTCCGCAAAAAGAGGGAGGTCTTGTTTTTCATATATATATATATGATTTGGGAGGACTAGTACGGAGACTAATTTTTTATTTATTTCCACTTCTCGCCTATCTGGTGTGGCCATTTTGTTGCGAAGGAGTGTGCATGTTTTTTCTATAATATAAAGCATAACACTCTTTCTTCGTGTCTTTTCTTTCTGTCTGACCTCCTCTTCTACATAGATTTCGAGAAGCTTCTTCATTCTACATCATTTATATAACTACTCCTAGCAAGTACACGACAAACCAACCATGATATTGATGTCTAAATATGTAGCAGGTAGTGTAGGAAATGGAGTAACTACCATCTCACTGAGCTGGGACAATGGATTCTCATAAATCTGATTATATGTTAGTGCTTAGTCTGGGGCTCTATTGTGTCGTGGATAGAGGCTGCCTCCACTCTACCTCCCTCTTTTTGAAATACTTCAAATATAGCCCCCTTATCTCATACTCACAAAATGTGAGAATGGGCTATAAGCATGGGGGATTAATACTTAACGTGTGTTAGAAATATGAAATGCGGAAGCGGAATATATAAACAAAGCAAGAACTACATAAAGATAAACATGAACGTGGGGATTTTTATGTGGAACCCTACTCCGTGAGGAGCGGGATGAAACCACGTGAGAACGTCTCAACGGGCTGATGAGTTCATTGCACTTTCTCATATGATACAGGAGGCCTGGGGCTTCTTATATAGCCTCCACAGACCCTCCAAGTCCACCACTGGTAGATGTGGGACTAAACATTAGATGTGGTAAACGGATCCTACCCATCTATACAAGTGACATATATACTCCAACACTCCCCCTCAAGATGGAGCATGTGCTCAGCTTGGACAAATAGAAAGAAATCACTAAATTCACAATACAAGACACTACAGACAGTATCAACTCAACACATACACAACTGTCGATCGCTGTCGAGGACGTTGCTTCTCATTCCGTATAGGTGGGGAGGAATAAACGGGTTGGAGTGTGAGTCTAACGGGGTCTCCTCGTCGGAGAATGTGTGTTCTGTACTACGCTTGTCAAAGTTACTGAAATTGAATGAGTCTCCTCGTCGGAGTACTCTGGTCTGCCACATCATGTGGACAACTGCTCCATCTTTGAAGGGCCCAACTGAAAAAAGTCGTGGAGACATCCTCGTTGGAGTCCACGGTCGATGGAGAATGGAATCTGAAATGTCTCCTCGTCGGAGAACTGGATCTCTCCCATACTGGCTCAGAGAATGAGATCTCTACTCTGGAGTCCCCATGGATCACATGAAAACTCTGAGACCACAAACAAAGATGGGGACTACACAAATGATGGTAAGTATGTGCACATCAAAGTGAAAACTCGAAATCTGAACATGTAATCTAAAACTGAACTGTAGAGTATGAAATCTGGTAGGCCAGGAGAATTTGAAGAATATGAAAAGATGGCCTGTAACTCTACACAATAGTCCCCATTTCTCCCATACTGATCGGAAAACAATGGCATCGACCAAGTTGGGAGAAGACAAGAAAATAGGGAGAAACAAAAACAATAAGCCGTCATAATTTTCTGGATTTTCTTCTCAATTTTTTAAATCATTATTTCCTATTGGGCCACGTGACCACTGCCAGCCACATGGCCCAGCCCTTTTATAACGCACACCTCGCTCCTCTACCATTCATCTCCTCCTGATGGATTTCATCCTGGTCGCATACCCCCGCCTCGCTCCTCATCCTTCTATAAGATCTCCATATCTGATCTGGAGCGCTCGCTCATATCTCCTCCTGAACCGTTGGATTGCAAAATCCAACAGTCCTGACTCGTCGTCTACCTCTAGTAACAACCCACACCCTCGTAACTCCACACCTTCTCTCATTTACTGCAACCTCCCCCTACGACCTCCTCCCTCACTGACCACTCTCCGGAGAAGCCCTGATCTTCCCCATTTATGCCCTAACAGCTACACACAACCTCTTCATGTATCAGCCTCGGTGGCGGATGTAGAAGTTTATTTTATGTTCTTGTATCTTTTATCTATTTCTCTTTTTGTTTGTCTACCGTATGTAATTTGCTCATAGGCCTCTCCCTATCTAAGAGAGTCTAGGGCTCAAGGAATAAACACAACTCTAATTTTTCCCAACATGGTATCAGAGCGGCAGTCCTAGACTGAAGCTCTCGTACCGAACCCTAAACCTAGCCCTCTACCTTCAAGACGCCTAGGGCTCAGCCCTTTGTCTGCCGTCTCGGCCCCGCCCTTCCGCCGTGCGACTCGGCCCCACCCTTCCGCCGTGCAGCTCGGCCCCGCCCTGCCTAGGATCGTCCCAACCGTACGGCTCGGCCGTGCCCCTACACCGATCCTAGGCGCACCCATGCGTCATTGCCATCCCTAGGGTCCTGCCGCCCCTAGGGTTCAACCGTTTCCTTTCTAAGGGGCCCTTCGCCCGCCATCCAGGTTGATGGGTTTGGTTGTGTAAGTCTACACATGCAACCAAACTTTATCATGTCAGTGTAGACAAAAGTTTATCTTGTCTACAACCCTTGCTGTCTCCAGTCATCATGTTAGAAAGCAAAGTAGAGATCCCCACCACAGGCGCCTTCAGAGGTCCTGCGCCTATTGTGAAGATGGATGGGTCCAACTACGAGTTATGGGTCATGCAGTTCATAAGCCTAATGAAATCGATGGGTAAGAAAATATTCTTACCGAGGACGAGCCAACGGAGAAAACAGGGTTGTATGCCTCATGGGAGGCTGATGATGCATATGCTCAGGTCTGGTTGTCTGGTACTTTGATTCCAGACATTGCTAATGATGTTCTGCACCAACTACTGCCAAAGCCATATGGGATATCCTTGCTGTCACATATTCCCAAGCCAAGAATGAGATAAAAATCCTACAGCTCCAGTATGACATCTTCACGATAAAGCAAAATGGTCGACCCCTGCATGCTCACTACACCGCATTGCGGGGAATGTTTGAGAGGCTTCATAGTTTCATGTCTCTCACAGCTATTCCAGAGCAGTTGAAGACATATCAGAATGCCATGATGGTGGGAGTCTTTCTAGCCTCTCTTGACTCACAGTATGAAGCTGCTTCTTCTCAGATTCTGGCAGATGCTACCATTCCTCTTATGGAGGAGGCTTTTTGGAGATTGAGTCAAATCAACATTTGAAGCCCTACTACTGTGCCAAATTCTTCTGCTATGGCGGCCTCTCGCGGAAGAGGCAACCCATCTCATTTTCGTGGACGAGGACCACGTGGTAGGGTTGGTCGTGGTCGTGGATCACAGTGCACTTACTGTCATCAGACTGGCCATACAGAAGATACATGCTACTCCAAGCATGGTTTCCCAGCATCTGCCCGTGCAGCAGAATAGATTTAGCATCATGGTGCTACACCCGCGTCGGATCCACGATATGATGAACTTGTGTCTCGACTGCATGATATCATGCCTCCAGCTAGTACTCCTCCACCCGTTTCAGAGAGCGCTTGGACGTTGCTGCGACTGCAGAAGCTAGTTCCTTATGTAGTGCTCATACTTCTACTTTCTACCAAGGTTCAGGTACTTCAGAATGGATTGTAGATTCAGGTGCCACACATCATTTGTGTGGAGATAGACATCAGTTCACATCCTACAAGCAAGTTTCCCCAGGAAGGACAGTGTTCATAACATATGGGACCCATTCTCCCATCATAGGATAGGGACAGATTGCCTAAACACCTTCTATGCAGTTGCAGAATGTGCTTCATGCTCCTAATTTCTCAATAAATCTACTGTCAATTAGTCAGTTTACTAAGGATTTACATTGTCGAGCGATATTTGACCCATCATCTCTTGTGTTTCAGGACATTCTCACGGGCAACGCGATTAGACGTGGCCGTGAGCAAGGCAGGATGTATTGACTAGTCCATTCTCCTTATACTGGAGCATCATCTCTTCCACTGGACTTGTCTCTCCTTATCTATGGCATCTGCACCTCGGTCATCTTCCGTTTCAGAAACTGCGTCAAGTCCTTCCTCAAATTTCACCCCATTCGTCGTTCAATTGTGAAGCTTGTCAGTTAGGGAAGCATCATCAGTCCGTCTTCCCTAGTCGTCAGAGTAGGAGCAGTAGCTCTCCATTTGAGTTTTTTCAAATTGATACTTGGGGTCCAAGTCGTGTTCCCGATCATCAGGGACACATGTTCTATTTAGTTGTTGTGGATGATTTTAGTCTTTTGTCTTGGGTCTTCCTGTTAAAGAATAAATCAGAAGCGGGCAACACTATTGTGAATTTTATTAAAGAAGTGCAGAATGTTTTTTCTGTTTCTGTCAAAAATGTACGAACTGATAATGCCCTTGAATTCTGTACTCCTACTGTTGGGAAAAACGAATCACTTGTTTATTCCATAAGCCCTAGGCTCTCTTATATAGGAGAGTAGCCTATGGGTAAATTACATAAAGCATACAACTAAAAATAAAAATAACGAAGAGGTACATACACTACTCTATATGCGTCAACACTCCCCCTCAAGATGGAGCATAGATATCAATCATGCTCAGCTTGGACGCGCACTTCTGGAATGGGCCTCGAAGTAATGCCTTGGTGAATATATCAGCAGTCTGATTCTCTGAGGTGACATGAGATGTAGCAATGAACCCCTTCTGAATCATGTCACGTATGTAGTGACAGTCAACCTCGATATGCTTGGTCCTCTCATGGAATGCTGGGTTGTTTGCAATGAACAAAGCTGCCTGATTATCACATTCCAACTTCATAGGAAGTGGTATATCAAGACATAGATCTGTAAGTAGAGATTTCACCCACATCATTTCTGTGCTAGCCTGGGCCATAGCCCTGTATTCAGATTCAGCACTGGATCTAGCTACCACTGTCTGTTTCTTGCTCCTCCACGAGACTAGAGCATCTCCAACATAGACTGCAAATCCTGAGGTGGACTTCCTGTCCTTGGGGCATCCTGCATAGTCTGCATCAGCACACGCTGTGATAGAGATCTCCTTTCCCTTCTTAAATAGCAAGCCTGCACCTGGAGATGATTTTAGATATCTCAGAATCATGTGTATTGTAAACTATATGGACCTGACGTGGTTGCTCCATGAACTGGCTCACGCGACTCACTGCAAATGATATATCAGGTCTAGTGATCGTGACATACAGTAGTTTGCCTACCAGTTCTTTGTACCTTCTCCTGTCCACCTCCTCTGTGTCATCATCATAGAGCTTCATGCTGGGATCCATTGGTGTCATAGCAGGCCGACACCCAAGCATACCTGTTTCATTCAATAGATCTGTAACATATTTCCTCTGCGACATTACTAATCCATATGGATTTCTAGCAAACTCCAGCCCCAGAAAATATCTAAGGACTCCCAAGTCCTTGGTGACAAATTCGGTTCCCAGTTTTTCTTTCGCCTGCTTTATGCCCTGCTCATCATCTCCTGTAATCAAGATGTCATCAACATAAACCATGATTACAATGATACCTCTAGCAATCTTCTGTACAAACAAGGAATGATAAGCATTGGAGCGTTTGTATCCTTATTTCTCGAAGAGATCTGAGAGCTTCTGAAACCATGCTCTGGGGCTCTACTTAAGGCCATAAATAGCCTTATGTAACCTGCATACCTTGGAACACTCCCCCTCAACAGCAAAACCAGGTGGCTGTTGCATATAAACTTCTTCCTGCAAATCTCCATATAGGAATGCATTCTTCACGTCCAACTGATGAAGCGGCCAGTCTCGAGCAACTGCAACTGACAACAAGATCCGTAGAGTGGAATGACGTGCCACAGGCGAGAATGTGTCAAGGTAATCCACCCCGTATGTCTATGTGAAGCCACGTGCAACCAGACGTGCCTTGTACCTGTCAATAGAGCCATCTGCATTGTGCTTCACTGTAAACACCCACTTGCAGCTTACTGGGTTCACATCTGGAGGTATAGGAACCAAACTCCAAGTTCCTCTGGACTGAAGTGCCGCCATTTCTTCCTCCATTGCTAGCCACCATCTACTATCCTGCAGAGCATCATGATGATTCCGTGGAATATCTATAGCTAAAAGTGCCACAACAAATGACCTGAAATCTCCAGATAGCCTCTCAAAAGACACGGATGCTGATAATGGATATTTAGCACAGCTCCTCTTCGACTTGCGTAAAGCAATGGGATCATCCAAATCAGCTGTAGTCTCATATGGCCCCTGCAACATATCCTGCTCAGAAATATCATCAGATCCATCAATAGTAATATTTTCAGTACATACCATAGGCGAGCTAGTGGACGAGTCATGACCATGAGCGGGAGGAGGCCTGCGGGTATAATCGAACGGTAGCGGTGAGATAGGTGGTGGTGGTGGTGGTGGTGACGGCATATGAGGTGGTGGTGGTGGTGACGACATCTGAGGTGGTGGTGTCATGTATATGGCATCGGGAGGTATAGGTGGTAGCTGCTTGTCTCCTGAGGCTGAAAAATACATAACAGATTCAAAAAATGTAACATCTGCACTGATCATATACCGCCGACGCAGAGGATTAAAGCACTTGTACCCCTTTTGAGTTCTGGAGTACCCAACAAAGACACACTTGACAGCCTTAGGAGAGAGCTTGTCAGTACCAGGCGACAACTGATGGGCAAATGCAACCGACCCAAACACACGAGGAGTAAGAGTGAACAGATCCTTGCCAGGATGAGTGAGTGAAAACAGAATCTGTTCATTCAAGACAGAAGAAGGCATACGGTTGATTAGGTAACATGCAGTGAGAACTGCATCACCCCAGTAGGAGTAGGGAACATGACTCTGTATAAGGAGTGATCTTGTGACATCAAGAATGTGACGGTGTTTTCTTTCAGCAATCCCATTCTGTTGAGATGTATGAGCACAAGATGTTTGGTGAATAATCCCTTTTGAGGAGTAATAATTGGCAAGAATATTGGTGCACAACTCTAAAGCATTATCACTTCTCACAAACTTCACAGATGTGGAGAAAACATTTTGTATTTCATTCAGAAAATGGATAATGATATTTCCTGCTTCAGATTTATTTTTCATCAGAAACACCCATGACACTCTAGAAAAATCATCCACAAATACTATATAAAATCTGTGTCCCTGATGATCGGGTACACGACTCGGACCCCGGACATCAATATGAAATAGCTCAAACTTGGAGGTACGACTCCGACTTGGACGACTGGGAAAGGACGACCTGTGATGCTTTCCCAACTGACACGCCTCACAATGAATAGGTGTGTGAGGGAGACCATAGGGTAAAACTTGACGCAACTTCTGAAGCGGTAAATGACCAAAACGCAGATGCCACAATAAAGTTGATACTTGTCCAGAAGGAGATGATGAGGTTCCAGCAAAGGGAGTCTGATTCAGGCGGTAGAGGCCTCCTTGCTCATAGCCACGATCAATCACGTTGCCCGTATGGATGTCCTGAAAAATCAAAGAAGATGGATCAAAAATTGCCCGACAATGTAGATCCTTCGTAATCTGACTAATTGACAACAAATTCATTGAAAAATCAGGTGCATGCAGCACATTCTTGAGCTGCATAGAAGATGTCAATCTAATCTCCCCATGACCAGTGATGGGGGAATGAGTGCCATTGGCAATTACTACTGCCCGTCCTGGAGGGATCTGAGTGTATTCTGAAAGCAGACTCTGGTCGCCACATAGGTGATGTGTAGCGCCCGAGTCCATAATCCATGGTAATGTATCTGATCTACTACTGTTGAGTGCAAGTATACTACCTGAGGCACTACTAGAAGCAGAGGCAGAAGCAGCGGCATCAGACTGAGGCTCTGTAGTCGGTGCTGGACCAGATGGTGGAATAATGCCCCTCAGACGGGCAACTAGATCGTCGAACCGTTGGTTTAAAGTAGCAGCAGATGGAGGCTCTATCTGCTCAGCAGCTCGTGCGGATGCAGGAAATCCATGCTTCGAGTAACATGTGTCTTCATTGTGTCCAACTCTGTGACAGTAGGTACATGTCGGTCTAGTGCGGCCACCTCTTACACGAGGTCCACGTCCACAGGCCTGTTGATGAAATCCGCGACCTCTGTTGGCTGCCATGGCTGAAGAATTCTGACTAGGGGCTGTGGAAGGAACTGTGATCCGACTCAGTCTATGGAAAACTTCCTCCATGGGAGGAATAGTAGAATCGGCCAAAATCTGGGATCGTGCCGCCTCATACTCAGGATCAAGTGCAGCTAGGAACACGCCCACCATAGTCGCGTTCCTATATGTCTTCTGCTGTTCAGGCGTGGCTATCAGGGGCATGAAGCTATCCTCGAACATCCCTCTCAGTGATGTATAGAGAGAATGTAGAGGGCGACCATTATGCTTGATAGTGAAGATATCATGCTGGAGTTGCAGAATCTTTGTCTCATTCTTCGCCTGAGAATATATGGCCGCCAGAATGTCCCACATATCTTTGGCTGTGGGTTGATGTAGAATGTCATTAGCTATCTCAATAACCAGTGTACCGGATAGCCACACTTTGGCATATGCATCATCCGCCTCCCAAGAGGCATTGGCTCCAGTCTTCTCAGCAGGCTCTGGTTTGGTAAGAATGTGCTTCTTACCCGTTGACTTCATCATACTCATGAACTGCATTGCCCACAGTTCATAGTTTGTACCGTCCATCTTGAAAATGGGCGCTGGACCACGAAAGGCGCCAATAGACGGGATATCTGCCTTGCTTTCTGACATACTGGAGATGGAAGACTGGAGCGACTGACAGAGGATGAGATTTGTCTACAATGACATAGACGGGCTTAGTTGCATGTGTAGACCTCAAGCAACTAACCCCATGCAGATGAAGTTGTGTGTGTGCCCTAGGGCTTAGGGCTTAGCACACATACACTCGTGCAAGGAGCACGCGCACACGCAACTGGAGATGCGCGTTAGATCACTTGGAGATGCGCTGGACACGCACAGGTGCAGGCGATGCACCAGCGGCAAGGCTGACTTGCGCAGGAAGGCGCACAGGTGCACTGGCACTGTCGCGCAGAGGTGCAGCACCATCAGGAGGGCGCTACAGCGTGCAGGCTACGCGCAGGCTCAGCGTGCTACGCGCACAGGTGCTGCAGCGAGTACAAGCGCACGCTCGCGCACAGCGCGCAGAGGAGCAGCGGCGCTACGCGCACAGGTGCACGCGCACAGGAGCAGCGGCGCTGGAGCGGCAATGGCGATCTCCGGCGGCGCCGATGAGATGGAGAGAGAAGAGAGGCCGGCGGGTGGGGTGGGCTAGGGTTAGGGTTTCGAGAACTCCGGTCTAGGACCGCCGCTCTGATACCATGTTGGGAAAAACGAATCATTTGTTTATTCCATAAGTCCTAGGCTCTCTTATATAGGAGAGTAGCCTATGGGTAAATTACATAATGCATACAACTAAAAATAAAAATAACGAAGAGGTACAGATACTACTCTATATGCGCCAACACATACATTATCTCAATTTCTTTCATCCCATGGCATTCTTCATCAAACATCTTGTGCTTACACGTCTCAACAGAATGGTGTCGCGGAGAGAAAACACCGCCACCTTCTTGGTGTCGCTCGTACGCTTCTTATCCAGAGTTGTGCTCTGCACTCGTTCTGGGGCGATGCGGTTCTCACTGCATGTTACCTTATTAACCGCATGCCCTCATCTGTGTTGGGGGAGAAGATACCTTTCTCCCTTGTCTTTCCTGACAAGGAGTTGTTCTCCCTTACTCCTCGTGTCTTTGGGTCCGTTGCTTTTGTTCACCAATTGTCTTAAAGGATTGACAAGCTCTCTCCTAGGGTTCGTTTGGTTGCAGGGTTGGGCAGGGTTGGGTTGGATTGAGTACTATTCACAGGGGTACCCCCTCCTCACAATTTACTATTCACCCAGTCCTATGAATAGTACCAACCATGCCCAACCCTGTATCCAAACGAACCCCTAAGGTTGTCAAATGTATTTTTGTCTGGTATTCCGGGACTCAAAAGGGGCATCGTTGCTATGATTATTACGTCGAAGATATTATGTCAGTGCAGATGTCACGTTTTTTAAGTCTGTCATGTTTTTCTCTCCTAAAGGTGACAGGTTGGTGCCATCAAACACAACTGATGAGATCTATATTCCTCCTCCACCCATGTATGCACTACAGCAGGCTCCTACACCTCCACCACCATCCCCGCCACCGCCACCTCCTCCACCACCTTCCATTTCTTTGACCACACCACTACAGTCGACGACCAGCCCCTGCTCATGATCATGGTCAATCATCAAGCATGCCTCAGGTTTGTTCTGATAACATTAATTCTAACAATGGGACTGATGGTATTTCTCATCAAGAGCAGGTAGGGGATGACACGGATGGTGGTACAACCGATGCAAATCTTGATTTGCCTATTGCGCTGAGAAAGCAGAAGAGGTCACGTGCTTCATATCCGATTGCCTCTCATATTACCTTTGAGCATCTGACAGGAGACTTTAGGAGGTTTGCAGTTACTTTATCAGATGTGAACATTCCACGGACTCACTAGGAGGTATTAGCTGATAGTAGATGGCGTCTAGCTATGGAGGAAGAGATGGCACCCTTCAGTCGAGAGGTACTTGGAGCCTTGTTCCAGCTCCTACTGGGGCATCTACTGTGAGTTGCAAGTGGGTTTTTACGGTGAAGCAAAATGTAGATAGCAGTATTGATAGGTACAAGGCTCGCCTGGTTGCTCGGGGATTTACTCAGACGTATGGGGCAGATTATCTTGACACGTTTTCTCCTGTTGCTCGTCATTCTACCTTACGGATTCTTTTATCTATTGCCGTCATTCGAGATTGGCCCATGTTTCAATTGGATGTCAAAAATGCCTTTTTATATGGTGACCTCCAGGAGGAAGTTTACATTCCGAAGCCACCTGGGTTTACTGCTGAGGGAGAGTGTGTACAGGTGTGCAGACTTCATAAGGCAATATATGGCCTAAAGCAGAGCCCGAGAGCTTGGTTCCAGAAGTTCTCAGATTTGTTTGAGAAGCAAGGGTTCCAAAGGTCGAATGCAGATCATTCTCTCTTTGTACAGAGGACATCCAGAGGTACGAATGTCATTATGGTGTATGTTGACGATATACTTATTACAGGAAATGATATGTAGGGAATTAAAAGAGCAAAAGAATTCTTGGGCCGTGAATTCATTACTAAGGACCTAGGAGTACTTAGATATTTCCTGGTATTGGAGTTTGCTAGAAATGAACAAGGACTTGTGATGACTCAGAGAAAATATGTCACTGACTTGCTAAGTGACACAGGTATGCTTGGATGTCGACCTGCTTCTACACCCATGGATCCAAGCATGAAGATGCATGATGACGATACTGAGGAGGTTGACAGGAGGAGATACAGGGAACTGGTAGGGAGGCTTCTTTATGTCACTATTACCAGACCAGATATTTCATTTGCAGTAAATAAAGTGAGCCAGTTCATGGAGCAACCTCGTCAGGTATACATGGATGCTATACATATGATACTAAGGTATCTTAAGTCATCTCCAGGTGCAGGATTGTTGTTTAGGAAGGAGGGCACTATTACTATCTCAGCATGCGCAGATGCATACTATGCAGGGTGCCCGCATGATAGGAAGTCTACATCAGGCTTTACTATATTTGTTGGGGAGTCACTTGTCTCATGGAAGAGTAAGAAGCAAACAATTGTTGCGAGATCCAGTGTTGAATCGAAGTATAGAGCTATAAACCAAGCATGTGCAGAAGTGATGTGGGTTCGCGCAGTTCTGACATATCTACATATAGATGTTTCTCTTCCCCATGTCGCTAAAATGCGACAATCAAGTTGCATTATTCATTGCAAATAACCCTGCATTTCACGAGAGGACAAAGCACATCGAGGATTATTGCCATTATATCCGTGATATGATCCAGAAAGGCTTCATTTCTACAACCCATGTCAGCTCAGGAGACCAAACGGCAGACATTCTTACCAAAGCTTTGATTCGGGGTCCCTTCCAGAAGTGCCTATCCAAGATGAGCACGATAGATATCTATGCTCCATCTTGAGGGGGGTGTAGAAGTTTATTTTATGTTATTGTATCTTTTATCTATTTCTCTTGTTGTTTGTCTATCGTATGTAATTTGCCCATAGGCCTCTCCCTATATAAGAGAGTCTAGGGCTCAAGGAATAAACACAACTCTTATTTTTCCCAAAAACAGTTACAACACCACATGTTACAACTTCTGTAACGGTTACCGTTCCCTTTGAAACCCCCGTCTCTACCATCTTCTTCTCTTGTCCACCCTTCACGGGCCAAGGTCGAGCTCTGCTCCTCCCTCCTGTGACAGAAGTGTGGAGGATTGAGGGGGCGAAGAACCCTTGCACTCAGGTGTCGACCTATGGTCGACAGACCATGTCACGTCCACTAGTCGGTTGTTCGAGCTGCTTTCTTGGCTGAGCACAATCAACGATGACCGGAGTCTCAGAATCGAGGCTCAACTTAAGCCAAACCCCGTCTGCCGACGATCCTCTTCAAATCTCGGGTAAGCCTCTCGTCCCTTATTTCCTTGTTTTCTTTCATTAAATTAGGCATGTACCTCTTCCCTCTTCACCTTCATTTGACAGTCTCCATATCTTCTCTGGACTCCGCCAATCCACGTGCTACCCTTCGATCCTATTTTTCTTCCTCCAAATGATCCCCCCACTCAATCCATCTCCTTTGCTAATGGCGTAAGAGAACCACCAGGTCCACCATTCACGGGACAAGGGTGAGTCCAGCTTCTCCCTTCTGTGACAGAGGAATGGAGGATGAGAAGGGAGAAAAACCCCCTAATGCTAGTTGTAGACCCATGGCCTTCGTGGCCATGTTGCATCCACAATCCGGTTGTCGAGCTCTCTGGTGAGGCTGACCAGATCGAGCAAAAATCAAAGTATCCTGCAAAGCTCAACCCAAGCCTCCCCATCCATCCATGTCCTTCCTTAGATCTCCAAGTAATCACCTCTCTATTTTCTTCTTGTTTTCTTTTATTTATTCAGGAGCGCACATGCTATTTCACCCTTAATTGAATTCACCCAAAGCTTCGTCGTGGATCTTAGATCTACGATGAGGCTTCCGACCACCTTCGTCTGTCCTCCACAACCTCCTCCACTCCAAGCTTTCTTCTCCAGTCATGTTGGAGAAGAACCCATCGAGGGCTCTTCTCCGCCCTCTGCCCTCCATTCCACCTCGCCCCGCTTCGGCTATGCCCCACATAATTCTTTCTGCAGGTCCATCCTCAATGGTGGACTTTGAGCGGAGCTCCGTTCTAGAGCTCCGCCTTCGATGAGTGTGCGTCGACATGTAGTTTCATAGGGTTCCATACCTGCACCTTCATCCGAGCTTCATCGCCATGGCTCCAGGAACCTTCTTAGATCTTTAGCGAGCATGAAGCAACATGGTGGAGCTCTGGCAGCCTCGTCGGAGCTTCATATGCACCGCCACCGCACGACGGAGGAGGTAGCAGACGCTACAGGTGTAGTTGGATGGCACCCTCATGATCCCCATCTAACGGCTATGGACCAGCCACGTCGCCCGTCCGGAGCGCGTAGTCTTGGTGGGATCGAGCTCGCCCGAAGTCACCTCGAGCCATCATATGGCCCGAACTACCTGCAACAACCCAAGCTTCCACCCAAGCCTCCATCCACGTGCGATGCACGTGTCAGCCTTGAAAAATTGCATTCACGCCTCACATATTCTCCATATTAGCAAACAGGTCCAGGCGCGCGTGTCGCGCTTGGGTTAATTACATCCATGCCGCTCTAATTTTAATTAATTGCAAAAATGCCCCTCAGGGACATGTTTGTTATGTTTTATTTAATTATTTTCATAGTTTGCTTGCATTTATACCCTTGAACTAAAATGCTTATAACTTAGAGCATATGAACTCTGATTTTGATTATTTCAATTACATTATTTTACTTATTTGATGCTCTACATGATATCATGTTTAATTTACTGATTTGACACTTTAAAAAATTGGATTTATTTAAGAGATGTTTAGTGTCACTTGCATGCCCATGTAAATATCATTACATGAAGGTGGGTCTAATTTTAATGCATCAAATGCTGCTGGAATTGAATTTATTCTTAATGCTCAATTATCTGATTAAATTAGGGGCATCTTATTGTAAAGGATCTTTTTTTCATTGCATAGCACTTTATAGCATTGTGTCTCTTAATTTAACCTGCATAAAATTCCAAACAAATAAAAGTGCATATCATTCATTTATCATATTTCCGCATCATTTTGTATTTTTTGTGTGCATTGTTGACCTTGGTTGAGGAATAATCACTTAGTCTAAGCACTATTATCTGATCAATCAAGAGGATAGCTCGTGTCCTTGTGTTTGACCTTGGTACACTTATCAAGTTGTAAAATACTCCAGAATATTCAAACATTTGTGGTTTTTGTATGATCCATTTTCGTCTCTTGTGCTACGACAACTATTCATTATTAAAGAGGCAAAAATGTGGCTCGTCACTCAGCTAACACATCGCCTTCTTTCGCCCAATCTTCTACTAAGGAGCATCATATGTCTTCTTTTTAGCAGCCTTCATAAGCTATTGTTTGCAGGATATAGGACTTTCTAACCTTGGCATGAAGGATGTCGCCTTCCATCCAAAATCTTCAAAGTCCATTTACAGTTCTTGGTTTCAAGTATGTAGTAACAACATCTCTTTCATTGAACTCCTATATGTGCTCAAGTACATCAATTGAAACTCGCGTAGTTTTATATATCATAACACAAGTTGGATACTTTTGACGTCTTTTTTGCAATGCATCAGCAACCTGGTTGCTTTTACTATCAACTCGAAACTAATTCTACCAAGAAGTATTTCCATGGTGATTGCTTTGGTGCGAACTTCTTTTGTGTCGTAAAATGTCTCATTTGCCATGGTCTCAGTTTAGACTGTGAATTTAGTGCCCAACGAAATTTAGTGGCATAACATCTCGTGTGCTTTTCATGCTCATGAAAGACCTTCGAAAGTAATCTTTCAGTGAGTGGGTTAGAAACCATAAACTTAGTTCTAATATACTCAGTAGAAACTTAACTATTATCAACTCTTTCTTTAACAATCAAGAACCCGACGTCCATGTGCTTCGACTTCACTGAAGTTCTGTTGTTGTTAGAATATAATACGATTGATTGATTGTTACAAAATATCATTAGTAGTCTTTCAATATCATCTAAAAATTGTGCAGACTTATGATGAAATTCTGCAGCCATATTCCATGATCTGTCACATCGTAGCATGCTATAAATTTTGTTGACATTGTTGAAGTAGCTATTTTTTACTGTAGCACCCCAAACATAGTACAACATTTGGTAATCACAAAAGTGTTGAATTAGCTTATAAGTAGTTGTGGATATTACTAGTCAACTTGTGTTTAAATATTTTGGACTATGGTTTAGGGCTTCGGTTGGTCCCAAGCCTAACAAATTGTCTAGGTTATTGATGACGAACATAGTCTAGGGCCTTGTACATTACATTGATTGTTTAGCAATCCTCCATGAAATATCTCCTCCGGCTTGCAAATAAATATATCTTGATGTAAATCTATGATAACATCCAAGATGCTATGCATAATTGGATTCCAGAAATACATTTTAGAATGTTAAAATTCACCGTAACAAGGAAGAAACGGATACAGAGAGGATCCTCTGCTGTTACAGCCCCTGCTGTAACGCAAGGAATCCGTTGGATGAGGATTGGACGGCCCCGACATACATGCCGACCATCTCCGACCCCCCCTATGAGGACCTTCCGATCCCCATCCAGCAGATCTCTTGCATTACAACAAGAGCTGCTACATCAGGGGATCCGTTCCCGAAACGGATG
The DNA here is from genome assembly GCA_037367405.1 of Ottelia alismoides. Lineage (NCBI taxonomy): Eukaryota > Viridiplantae > Streptophyta > Magnoliopsida > Alismatales > Hydrocharitaceae > Ottelia > Ottelia alismoides. The sequence goes on along the minus strand of JAZKJV010005341.1, from coordinate 238,498 downwards.
GCATGTAGTAGGAGGTTTTATACACCATTCTACGGTCCTAAAAATCTGGAGCACCCACTGATTATCTTATATTCGATAAATAAAACCGCCCCTAACCACTTCTTTGCATGATGCATATGGTACGATTTTTTTTCTTATTCATTCATAAACTAATGTGATGATTTGCATATTTCCTCCTTTCAGGACGCTAAATTACCACCGTTTTTCTCTGCCTTCAGTAGCAGCACACCTTTTGCACATCTTGTGTTACGTTTACGAGAAATACGATTCCAAATACCAAAGCGAGATCTGCTTTTAAGCCTCGTGGGGTCTCCTCTTCCTCGTTTTGCTTTCCGGTAACTTTCGTTCTTCCCTTGCTCTCTCAGTTAGGTCTTGCGGGCAAAAGGTCCCATCTTTCATCAAACCAACCCGTAGCGTCATACCTGTCGATCGAAACCCTTTCGTCCACCAACAGCGAGCTCGATCTGAGGAGCGGAGGCGGAAATGGCAGATCTGTTCGTGAAGCAGGCCCAGAGCTACGTGGAGACGCGGCCGTCGTACCCTCCCGAGCTCTTCCACTTCATCGCCTCCAAGTGCCCCCGCCACGACCTCGCCTGGGACGTCGGCACCGGCAACGGCCAAGCAGCCGTCTCCGTAAGTCTCCCCTCATTTTTCTTGGCCGACTCCCGATTCGGTTGTTTGGAATTGCTTCTGTCCGATCTGACGATGGCCGTTCGTATTGGGAATCCCCGATGATACAACTACTTTAGTTTATTAACATGAATAAGGGAATTAACATCTCCTGGATGACTTTAGCAATAAAATAGACTTTTGAAATAAAAGGTATGGCAGATTATGTGGAAAAATATAATGCAGAAACAAAAATAGACAAAGAGCAATAAATAATGGAAACATTGGAGATTACACATAGACCCTAGCATGACGAAATCACCGGAGAATGCGTCAAATGGCGAATTCTTTTATTTCATTTTCTCATCGAGTACAAAGGTGTAGTGCTTTTTATATAACCCCGCTAACTCTTCAAAGTCTCATCATTAGTATATCTGAAACTATCTCTAGGTTATTCTGTAACACTTCCCCTCAAGCTGAAGCATGCAATGCTAAGCTTGGACAAACATAAAAATAAGTTAATTCACTCAATAAATACATGACACTATTGATAATAATGATACAATGCATACTATGTCGGTTGTTATTTGAGGTTGGTGCTTCCTATGCCATGTTGATGAGGATGAACTTGAGGTCTGGCCTCTATAATGAATCTCTTCTGTTGTTGAAAAACACGTGGGGTTGGCTTGTCACCTATGGAGGGATCTGTCGTTAAATGTCTTTTTCTTATTACCATAAGAATATCCGTACAAAGATCTTTGAATGCGGGCCTCTTTCTTGGGACCTTGAAGTGAGTTCGCTCTCTTAGGAACCTCGAAATGATCTCGTACTAGAGTTCACAATCAGTGGAGTCTACTTTTGCCTGCATTGAGTTGGTCTTTGAATAGAATCTTTGAAATTAATGGATGAGTGTCTCTTGTACACTTTCACTCCTCCTTTCTCTCATACTTGTCAGAACATGAGAGGCACTCAACTAAGTTGGGAGAACAAATGAAGGGAGTAAACAAAAATCTTCATGATTTTTTTCCCTTTTTTGTACAAATCATCCTTCATTTTTCATAGACGCCTCTTTTTCGTTCGGCTATTCTTTTTTAGCCGCACTCTCTCCGTTTTTTAGATATTCTCTCTTTATTTTCAGCTTTCATCACTTTTCTTTGGACAGCTACGACCCGAATTGGGGCCTAGTATTCTCATCTCTTCTCCCTTTTTCATATAAAGTAGCCGAACATGGCCCATAATCCCTTTTGCTTCTCTTTTTTTTTTTCAATCAGCTCATGGTCCAATTTGGGGCCAAATCCTCCTCTTCTTTTAACATAACACACTCTTTCCACTTTCTTTTGAAATGGCCTAAATTTCTTTCCTAAGATTCTTGACGTGGATCATATCTTGCAACCGTCATGGAAATGCGATCTGGAGGGGCAATGCACGAAGGAGAGCAGCTACAGATGGAGCATGATCGCAGGGAGGAGGTCCTTGTCGCAAGGAGCAATGTGGTTTGGTTCCACCTGGAGGGAACACCACTGCTTAGGGTTGGGAGAACTCAACGGCATGAAGATGATTCTATTGCATCGCCACTTGAACGGTAGGTGGGGAGGCATGGGCGATCTGGAAGGTAGTGTGGCTTGCAAGAGAACCACGGGGCACTGCCTCTTAGGGAGTTGAGGAACCGATCGTGGAGGGGGCACCACATCCTGGGGAGATTAGGAGAACCGATCGTGGAGGGGGTGCCACCCTCTTAGGGAGTTGAGGAGAATCGATCGTGGAGGGGGCACAACTTGGTACAACATGGAGGTATGATGCATGGGATCGCTTGGAGGGTTGGAGTGGGTCATCACCACCTACAACTTAGATGGCATGCCCGTAGAGGTGTGAGATGGCTGCCTGGAGGTGCATGTTTGAGGGCTAGAGTTGCTCGTGCATTTTGCTTAGAGTTGGGTGCGCCACATGGCGAGATCGTAGCAAAGGCATGGTGTAGCAGGAGTCGATGCTTGGAGAAGAGACTCTCCCGCAAGGGGCTACTATGTGTGAGGTTGGGGAGCGACGTTGCTGAGAGATTGGTGCAATGTCACGATGTAGATTTTTATTGCCATTGATCTCGAACCACGAAGCCTTGAGAATCGTGATCTCCCAAAACTTTTGCAACTCGCCTCGTCAACAAACTCTTTTTGAAAAAAATAGATAAATAACGTCAAAAATAATTCTCTCAAAACATGGACAAAATATTGAAATGATCCAATTTTTGAAAAAAAATATCCATGGATCTACTTGCTCTTATACCACATGGAAAAACATAATGTGAAAATGAAAATAAATGAAGAGAAATAAACAATGAAGAACATTGGAGATTTTATGTGGAACCTTACTTCATGAGAAGCGGGATGAAACCATGAGAGAACGCATATAAGCGTGGATTCTTTTATTTCATTTACTCAATAAACACATAGATGTGAGAATCTTTATATAGCACCACTAACTCTCCAAAGTCCCATTATCAGTAGATGTAGGACTATCTCTAGGTCATTCTCTGACGGATTATAATGAGAAATAAAAAAGAAAATGGTTGCCAAGTTGTACATGCATTAAAACCTTGAATATGGTTTAATGAAATGAAATTGAGCACTTGTTTCGAATCGTGCATGCTATCCAACACTGTGATTCTAAATAAGATGTTGCGGCATTTGGACCTTGAGGTGCAATCTAAGTTTTATTATTCATCAGAAAAAGAATTTGATTTTATAAAAGAACACATGAAAGAAAAGACCGTGCCTTCTTTTAATGTTTAGGCTAAGATCAATTTCATGACCTTGAAGGGCAAAGAGAAAAGGAAAAAGTATAGTAACAACAATAAAATAAAATCAAACGGTAAGATTCAGGAAAGGGTAAAGAATAAATCCTGCTAGCACTGTATTTAGGTGGACCGTTGGAAGGATTGTCCGTCCTTAAAAATACAATCAAAGATTAAAGATGGGGACTCCACAAGTGAATATGATCATTGCTGAACTTGAGGCTAGTGTGGGGTGTTTATGTGAAACCTGACTATATTATATCATGATCCTAATGAGTGGATCGTGGATACGAGAGCCAATGTGTATATCTGTTCTTACATGATGTTGTTTTCTTCTTATCAGACATGTAGTGGCGGGATTGTGAACAACAACAACAACAAGCCTTTTCCCATAATTAAGTAGGGTCGGCTACATGGATTCTTCGCCTCCATTCAGATCTATCTTGGGTCAATCCCGGGCTAATATCCATAAATCAAAGATCCCTTCGTATGGTCTCTTTCCAACACTTCTTGGGATGTCCCCGCCCTCTCTTAGTCAACTCAACATCCCAACACTCACATCTCCTCACTGCTGCATAAGCTGATCTTCTTTGCAAGTGACCAAACCATCTTAAGCGATTTTCTCGCATCTTATCCTCGATTGGAGCAACACCAACTTTCATTCTGATTGCATCATTCCGAATCTGATATTTACATGTGTGTGTCCACGCATCCACCTTAGCATTTTCATTTCTGCTACAGCCATTCTCTGCACATGTCTATGGTTCACAGGCCAACATTCATATCCATAGAGCATAGCAGGTCTCACGGGTGCTTTGTAAAACATTCCTTTAATTTTTAAAGGAATTTTCTTATTATAAAGAACATCAACGACTCCTCTCCACTTTAGCCAGCCTGCATTTATTCTATTAGTAACATCTCCATCAATTTCCCCATCATGCTGCAAAATAGATCCCATATATCTAAAAGAATCGCTCTTCTGAATGTTATCATCACCAATCTTCACCTCAATTCCTTCACCATTGCTTCCATCAAAGGTGCACTCCATATATTCTGTCTTAGCCCTACTTATACGAAATCCTTTACTCTCCAACTCATGTCTCCAGACCTCAAGCTTCTTATTTGCTCCATCTCTAGTCTCGTCAATCAACACAATATCATCAACAAATAACATACACTAAGGTAACTCATCCTGAATGTGACTTGTCAACACGTCCATAATCAAAGTAAAAAGAAATGGACTTAAAGCTGAACCTTGATGTAAACCAATGTTGATATCAAAATAGCCAATCTTCCCGGACGAGGTTCTTACACAAGATAAAGCCCTATCATACATGTCCTTTATGAGGTTAATGTATAGGACATGCACTTGTCTCTTCTCCAAAACTCTCCACAATATCATTCGTGGGACAGAATCATAAGCCTTCGCCAAATCAATAAAGATCATATAGAGGTTCTTCCTTTTAGCTCTATAAATCTCCATTGTTCTCCTCAGCAAATGGATGGCTTCAATAGTTGAGCGACCTGGCATGAATGCGAATTGGTTTTCTTTGACGTTGGAAACTTGCCTCAACCTTCTCTCGATCACACGTTCCCAAATTTTCATAGTATGACTCATCAACTTAATACCTCAATAATTTGAACAATTTTGAATGTCTCCTTTATTCTTATAAAGAGGCACCACGATACTCCTCCTCCAATCTTCAGGTGTTTTCTTGCTTCGCCAAATAACATTGAATAGATTCGTAAGCCAAGTCAAACCACGCTCACCTAAAACTTTCCATACTTCTACAGGGATGTCATCCGGTCCTACACCTTTCCCAAGTCTCATAACCTTCAGAGCGTCAAAAAAAGTCTCATAACCTTCAAAGCCTCCTCTACTTCCTTTCTTTGTATCCGTCTATAGCTTGCACGATTCAAGTAACTTTCACTACTAGCTAGATCACCCAAAGTGATCTCTCTATTTCCTTCCCCAATGAAAAGTTTATGGAAGTACTGCTCCCATCTAGTCTCTATATCCTTCTGAGTAACAAGCACGTGACCTTCCTCGTCCTTAATGCATCTCACTTGAGAAAGGTCTTTGATCTTTCTTTCTCTTGCTTTGGCAACCTGAATATATCCTTTTGGCCCTCCTTAGAGTCGAGATTTTTATACAAAACTTCATAAGCTTTCGACTTAGCTTCGCTTACAACCTTCTTTGCTTCCTTCTTTGCTATTTTGTAGTTTGTGACAGTTTCCTCTGTTCTATCCTTAGACATAGCTTTAAAGCATGCTCTTTTAATTTTTATCTTCTCTTGCACCCCTTCACTCCACCACCAAGCCTCCTTTTCACTTGGGGCTCCTTCCTTTGACTCACCTAGCATCTTTTTGGCTACCTTTCGGATACAAGATGCTACTGCCTCCCACATCTCGTTTGCACTTCAACTACAATCCCAAGATAAATATTCTAAAACCTTCTCCCTGAAGCTCGATTGCTTCAGTGGAAGATTCCACCATCTAGTTCTAGTGATCTTAGGAACCCTCCTTTTCTTTACTAGCCCTTTTATTTGTACATCCAAGACTAACAAGTGATGTTGGGTTGTCAAACTCTCTCCTGGGATTACTTTGCAGTCTTTACAGCACAATCGATCTCTTCTCCTCAACGCAAAGTAATCTATCTGTGTTCTCGTTGGCCCACTCTTATAAGTAATTAAATGCTCCTTCCTCTTCTTGAAGAGAGTGTTTGTTATGAAAAGATCATACGCCGTTACAAAATCTAGGATGACTTTTCCCTCTTCATTTCTATCCCCAAAACCATGTCCTCCATGAACACTAGCATACCCTGAAGCATCTTTTCCCACATGTCCATTAAGATCTCCACCTATGCAAATCATCTCTCTTTGTAGGATTCCTTGTAAAATCTTATCGAGATCCTCCCAAAAAGCTTGTTTAGTCCTTTCATCTAAACCAATTTGCAGTGCATAAACTGAGATTATATTCATAATTTCTTCTTCAAGCACCATTGCACCTCAACCACACAATCTTTCAAATCCTTATGAACAACCACTCCAACACCGTTTCTACCCTTATCTATACCTGAATACCAAAGTTTAAAGCCTATCTTCTCGATCTCCCTTGCTTTCTCTCCAACCTATTTAGTCTCTTGAAGACATAGCATACGAATCTTCCTTCTTTCCATCGTATCCACTATTTCCATCAACTTTCCAGTCAAAGTGCCAATATTCCAACTACCAATCCGCAACTTCCGTTGCAATCTCTTTTGGACTAACTTCTTTACTCGCATGCGTCCATTATGCGAGAACCCTTGTAAATTTTGGAATGCATCCGGGCGGTGATGCATTGGAACTAGTTTAATTACCCGCATGCGTTCCTCATGCGAGAACCATTGCAAATTTTGAACTACATCTGTATGTTTGCTTAAATCCATGTTGAAAAGATCCGACTGTCATGAGGCAACATCCTAAATATTTTTTTTAAAAATATTATTTAGGAAGTTGTCTCCGACTATTTTACGATGTCTGTCGGCTACCTAATGCAACCCTCCTCATTTACCCGGGCTTGGGACGGAATAATTATGCGCTCAGGGTGCTAGGATCAGGACAAGTCAACTTGAGGTTCTCCTCTAGACGTCTGGACTTTACACAGTGCACTGCATATCCCTGACGTGAAGAAGAATGTCTTATCTAGCTCTGATAAACGCGAAAATCGAGTGGTCTAAAATGAGTCTCATAAGGTGAGTCGATGTGACGACCTCTCAATAATCATGTTTAATCAACAATTAACCCACACAATGTGTCATTCAAGTAAAGCATGTGTAAATCAAAATTTCTTATACCCTACAAATAGATGTATAGTGATAAGTAAAGTAGGGGTCGAACACAAGAAACAACTGAGGATAGACACTCAAAAATTGACAAAGAAAGTCAATAAATGATTTGTGTATTTTAGGATATGTAGATTTTTTGTGGGGTTCTAATTATTTAATTTATTGTGGATTTTTGTTTTTATAATTTTTTTATATTTGTAATTTTGTAATTTTTTTATTTTCTAATTCATAAATAATAATAGGAGTAATATAAGTATATATAAGTATAAACATACTATAAAGGCTAGTATATAGATATAAATAACTATAAATTCTCAAAATTCCCCAAATAAAATCTTTTTATCTTTTTATATATATTTTCTCTATTTTTTTGTGTTTTTGATAATTTTTACTAATTTTTTGTATTTTTTATTGATTAAATAAGGGAAAATATTGAGTAGAATAAATAGACTGGTTTGTTTTGGAAATTAAAATAGCAAATAAAACCAAAATCTTCCAAAACTTTTTAAATTAATAATATATAATAAAAAAGAAAGTTACAGAACAATTTTCAATATTTTTGGATTTTTTTGATGATTTTTTATGTTTTTTATGAAGGATTTTGGATCTTTTTTACTTTTAATCCTTTTCTTGTTTTATTTTAGAGATTTTTGGTCTGAAGTTAGAAAATACAATAATAGATAAAGTATTTTTGGGGAATTTTCAAAATACTTTTATATTTTTTTGGTAATTTTTAGTTCAAACATGGACAAAAAAATGCTCTTTTGATTTAGAAAATAAAGTGTCTAAAATGCAAATGCAAAAATATAGCGTGAAAGTAGATGCTAACATGAACTTAATCCTATTTTTGAGAAATTTTGGAGCAAGTATGATACTTTTAATAAATATAAAACAAACACAAAAATTAATGAACTGGTTGGGGTATATTTATAATTAAAATAAAAGGCAAGCAGGACTCTGCAAAATACCTAAAATATTAGAACTAATATTTTAAGTTTTGGTATTAAAACAAAATTACAAAAGCCGTAGGGACTGTAATGCAAAATGGCCACCTCACGTGGGACTGGATCTAAATGTAATATTGATAAAGAGCAAGGGTTCCAATGCAAATTTACCAAAAGTTTTACACTAAATAAATAAAAAAATTTAGGACTAAAAATACATGCGACAAAATCGAGGGTATGGGATGGAATTTACCCCATAAAGGTGTTGATCCAACGGTTCGCATGCGCTCACTTGTCCACATGTCGTGCCATGGTGACGCGATGCCGGTTCGATGATCACCGGTGGAGATTAGATCTTGCTCCTTATCTGATGGCTGAGTGTTAGCGAGATCCAACGACTGCAAATAGACCTGGGGCGACCTTAGGATCCAACGACCGCTGCTCTTCACCAAGAACATGGAAGAACAACTGCATGGATCTCCTTCCTCGCACTAAATCTCTAGGCTCTGGCCAAATGGAAGCCTCGTGGTTGGTGCAAAATGAAGCTGATGCTCCTTCATAGTGGTTGACAACCTCAAAAATGGCTAGGACCCATCGGTGGGGTCCTATCTGGTCAAGAAGAACTGAGCTCCAGGTAACCCCTTCCTCGTCAAATTCGACCCAGATGGTTCTTAACCCTCCAACTCCTGCAATATAACGCATAAGCAAACAGAAACGAAGGTCCTGGGGGGTTTGGTTGGTGAAATGGACGCGGGACAAGGTGTGGCGATGAGGTCTCAAGCAAGCGGCGGAGGAGAGATCCACGAAGGATCTGGGTGAATGGAAGGGTCAGGGGCATGGAGAAGGAGATGGGGAGTGAGGTGAAGGTGGTTGCAGGTCGAAATACAGTCGGGGGCATGGTGGAGGGTTCGCCGGAGCTCCGAATTTGTGATTTTACGCTAATATGCGTAATTAAAATGCAAAATAAAATGCGGAAATTGAAGGCATTAATTAAATCTATCGAAAAAAGAAGGAAAAGGTACCTCGAGCAACTGAAGCTGTGAGATGGGGGACCTCACAGCAGAGCACCGCCATAGATGGTGGAGGTCACCTCTCAACCGCTCCTCAATCCAGTCAAATGCTGGGTGAGCTCCCTGTCAGGGAGCTTAAGCCTTGGGGCGCAAAAGGAAGGAGAGAAGATGGCCAAAAGGGATTCTAAAAAAATCCGAGAATGTGGGGAGCTCGGTTATGTACAAATGGTGAACATGGCTGGAAGATCGAGGAGAAGTGGACGATTCAGTGATCCAATCCTCAAGGCATCATGGGTGTGTGATAGCTGGAAGATCGAGGAGAAAAAGTAAAAAAGAAAGCAACCCGAATCGATGTCTACATCGAGCGCGGAAAAATGGATAAGACGAGTCAAGCGCACGGTCTGATAGACCTATGACCTGGGTCAGATAGTTGACCTAGGTCAACGGATGGCGTGACATGATTGGTCCACGTCATCCACAAAAAGACAAAGCTATAATTAACATCGAAATAGTTCAAAATAAAATAGAAAATGATTTATTTAATTTTTGTTTAAAACAAAAATTTTATTTTATATAGTTTTTTATTTGATTTTTATTTATTTTTATTTGCTTATTTATTACAAGTTACTTTTTAGGGTTTATTTATAGGTATATTTACCTATGTTTTGTATATTTATTTTTATTTTATATTTTTATTTTATTATTTTAATTTCTTAATTTATATATTTATAACTTATTTTTATACACATGAATATATTTTTATTATGCTTTTCGGATATAATATGTACAAATAAATAAATAGGGGTATATATTATATATGTATAAGTATAGGTATGTCTTCTATGTATTTATATATACTATTTTTATTTGTGTGTTTTATTTATAGTTTGATTCTATTATAAATATGTACATATACTATAAATAATATTTACAAAATTATAAAAAAAATAAAATTATAAAAATATTAAAGAATAAAAAATAAATATTTTATTCATGTATACTATACAATAGGGGTCCAAAATCTAAATTTGCATCTTAACTCCAAATTGAATGAAACCACCTTCATTAAATAGCTTATTAAAAGTTAAATACAATTACAGGTGATTTTGATATATTTTGAGTTCATACGGAGAAGATATGGGTATGAGAAGTTTGGGTTTTGGCTTTTTATTCAGAGTATAAAAAATATATTGTATATTATTTTTGTGTAAACTCAATTTTGTATTTTTCTATATATTATTATCTACAACTTTCATGAGTATAAATTTTCTTTATTTGAGGTATAAATAGCAGAGAATAAAATAGATCCCAAATAAGACTTATTGATGAATAAAATAATGGGGGTTTTATTGGATTTTTTGGCCCTTATCTCCCTTACTTTATTCCTTGTCGACCCAATCATCAAGATGCCTAGGTCTCGGGGTTTAGGGTCATAAAATACCTTTAGTATTTTATTCTTTTTTCTTTTTTTTCTTTATTATATAATTTTAGTATTAAAAACTATATTTTATACAACAAATGGACTAAATAATGAATGTTAATTTGTACAAAATAATGCTATATATTTTCATGCATTTAGATAGAGTTTTTAAGGCTAAAATGATGGAATAAAGGTGATGAATGGGAGATTCACCAGGCTCTATCTTTGTTAGAAATGATTGAGTTGAACTTTAAATGTAATAAAGTTGTTATTATGAGACATTGCATTTTTTATAGAAAAGACTATTTGGAAGATTTTGATTTGTTGTTTAGAATTATATGTGATTCAGTAAACATTGATTCAGTGAGTGTTTGAATTTTGAATGTTCTGATTATGTCTCTCATGTTCTTAATAATTTAGAATCTTATGATCCGCGGCATATTAGATTGGGACATGTGAACTTGAATTCAATTAAAAGAATTATGAATTTAGAATTGATCCCTAAACATACTATTGGTAAAATTTAAAAATGTGAAATGTGTATGTATGCTGACTCTTAAGATGTCTTTTCAGTTTGTCTCTAAAGATAGTGATATCTTAGATCTAGTGCACATTGATATCTGCGAGTTTTATTGCGTGTTGATTACAGAGGATAAGAAATACTTTATCATCTTTATAGACGATGACAGTAGATACAACTATGTTTGTCAAATGAAAACCAGGACGAAGCATTAGAGAAATTTCTTATCTTTAAGAATTAGGCTAAGACACAAACAATAAAAGCTCTTAAGCATCTTAGGATGGATATAAGAGGTGAATATACCTCTAACTTATTTGATGAACAATGCAAAATATTTTCATGGTTCATGAAGTTACTACACAACATTCACCACAATCAAATGGGATTGTAGAGTGGAAAATATAACCTTAACTGACATGATTAATGCTCTCCTATAGAGTTCTGGACTTCTAACCTTTATGTGTGGAGAGGCATTGAATACAACCTGCCATATTCTGAATAGGTTACTCCAAGATATATGGAAAAGTGTCATTTTGAATTTTGAAGAAATAGGAAACCAAGATTAGCATATCTCAAAGTGTGGGGTTGTCTCGCTAAGATGTTAGTTTCAGAACACAAGAAAAAAAAGCTAGGTCGTAAAATTATTGACGTTGTCTTCTTAGGTTATTTGGAAGGTAGCTACATGTATATGTTCTTGGTAATTCAGTCCAAGATGCCTGGCATAGATGTCAACACCATTGTTGAACTCCGTGATGCTACCAACTTTGACGATGTCTTCCTTATGAAGATTGTTGCCTCCACGTTAGGATCTATTCCAAATCAAGTGGAAATGATAACGAATGTGAAGGTTGAGACTCAATCTGAACCCAATAACATTTCAGAAGAAATTGAGCCAAGGAGGAGTAAACGACCACAAATAATCAAGGATCTGGGTAGTAACTTTGTTGTCTACCGGATCGGGAGTGATCCACCAAGTTATAAAGAAGCCATGGCTTCATAGAAACAAAACAATGGAAGGAAGCCACTAAATCTATTGATTAACCTAAAGGGTGCTCTGCTATTGGGTGCAATTGCACGTTTAAGAGAAAGCTTAGGCTTGACAGATCAATTGAAAAGTATAAAGCCATATTAGTTGCTAATGACTTTAGATAAAAGGAATGTATTGATTACTTGATACATATTCTCCTGTGACTAGGATGATCACTATTCAGATGCTTATAGCATTGACATCTGTAAATGATCTCTCTATCCACCAGATGAATGTGAAGATCATCTTCTTGCATGGCGATCTTGCGGAGGAGATCTATATGGATCAACCTTTGGATTGTGACTCTTGTGAATGAAGGAAAGGTTTGCACGCTTGTTAAATTTCATCAAGACTGCAAAGCTGTAAGCTCTTTTAATTCATACGAAATGTTTTTTAAGAACAAGAGTGGAATACATGTAGTCAACTAAAGTACTCACAAGTGATTGAAAGCTTAATGTATCTTGCAAATTGCATGCGATCCTAAATTATATGTTGTGGCATTTAGAATTTGAGGTACAATTTGAGATTTATTATTCATCGGAAAAAGAATTTGATTTTATAAAAGCATCCATATTTTCAAAAGATATGATTTGGGATGGTGTCTATGTTGTGTGAAATTTATGTACAATATAATAAATTGATGTGAGTTACATGAAATTAATCAACTGTATTTGCATTAATTATATCACATATCTGAATAAAATATACATGTCATTATTGATAGAAAAATATGAAACGAACACAAAAATTGTGAGAAACCCATGATCAAACCATGCAATAAATGGCATATATAAATAGAAAATAAATTTAAAAATTTAAGAAAGAAACTCCTAAATTTAGGTGGGTTAAACTGGTTGCAGGTAATCCATTTTTGGATTTTAGTGTTTGGATAGAGGGTTAAACTGGGGGTGGGTTAGAAGTGGGTTTATTGTGATATGATTGTATTGAAGTTTGAAAAAGTGAGTAGTTATTGTGATGTGATTGTATTGGAGTTTGAAAAAGTGAGTAGAAGTGGAGTAGTTTATAATTTTTATATGATATGATGGTATAGTATATTGTTTTTGATGGAATTGATGATGGGGAATTGATTTATTTATTTTTTTTAAAAAGATAAAAAGTGGGGTCCACGTAGGAGTGAGAAAATATGTGGTGGTTTACCCCTCTAGCCGAATGTCACCTCACTAAAATATGAGACCCCTTCACAACATCAACACACACTATTCTGATGCATTGCTCGTGAGGTCTAACTGTCCACACTATGAGAAATGAAGGGAAAGCATCTTGTGTTGTATTTAAATTTAATGCAATTAGGTTTTAATTTGGTAAACCTATGCAATTGCATTAGGAAGTCAAATTGGTTTCAAGTGAGAAGCCAATTGTATTGGAGGGAAAGTTAGAAATTCTCAAATTTGAAAGAAAGGGAGTTTCGGTGGAGTTTTTGTACCACATTTATTAATTCTAAAACTTTGATGTACTTATATATGAGTTTATACCCAAACTCCCGCAACAATAGTAGAGAAGATGAATGGAGGGCCACATACGCACGTGCACTCCGCTCCTTCTCCGGCTCCGACCCGGGAGTGTCAATTCAGATTTCAATAATTTTGTTGCTAGTTTCATTGTACAGATCGAATAAATTAATCACACGGATTAATTTTGATTAGATTGTCGTGGGAATTCGACTTGACCTAATGACTCGGACTTAATTGTCATTTCGGAATCAGAAGAGACACGCATTGAGAGTTTGTTTTCATAATACGAACGGTCACATGCTAGGTCTATACGTATCCATCCATGGACACTCTTTTCTTTATATGCAAGAAAAATTTCTCCTATCTCGCGACCTCTATTCTTCCACCATGAGGCAACCTTCTTATATTCTCTCGGTTGCAGTTCTCTGAGGTACTTTCGAGGATGATCTCATCGGCGTGCGTGTACGAAGATCGTGTGTCATTGTATCCTGAGAGCAGATCATCTGTATCCTATATACTGGTATTGTGGTGGTGATATCCTCTCTAAGGACAATCCTTCATGGACGCTTCATTGATCTTTACTCTAATATACTTAGGGTTCATTTGGTTGCAGGGTTGGGCAGGGTTGGGTTGGGTTGGGCTGGGTGAATAGTAAACTGTGAGGAGGGGGTACCCCTGTGAATAGTACCCCAACCCAACCCAACCCAACCATGCTCAACCCTGCAACTAAACAAACCCTTATATTTTGTTTGCTACAATTTGTTTATTTCTTTACATTTATTGGGTCTCTCTCTAATATGTTATTATGCATAATACAGTTCATGTTTGTATTTTGTAATCGGGTTATGAATCGAAAATACATGATTGTTCTTTTCTTAATATGTAATGCATGCATATTGATTCGTATGATTTCGGATAATTGTTGTTTAAATTTTACCTTAATGATCATGTTAACAACACTTTGGTCTTTAAGCAATCAAATCCTTCTTGAAACATGTAGAAATCAAAGCACACAATTAACAAAACACCTTCAAGGGTTCTTTGTTTGAGGAATAAAGAGGGGATATCCCCCATTATTCTTCTTCGTCCATAAACGGTCAACGTTTTGATCCTGAAGTCAAAATAAAGAATAAAATTTCTCTCACTATTCCTCCGTCATAAGCATCTTCCGTCAAAAAAATATAAATAACTATCACTTATCTAACAATATTATCTGACGGAACCCACATGTTCCTTCTTATCCTCTTCATCATAGCTATCACTTTTATCTCTCCTTATTCGTCCTTATCCTCTCCCTCCAACTACCCGGAAAAAGTGTAGTATCCCTCTTTATCCTTTTCCCTTGTTCCTCTAGCCGACGTCACGGTACCATTGTCATGGTCATAAAGTCATGTGAATTGGACTACATTATGTTAAGAAATAATGATATTTCGGCAAAAATAAATTCCTCATTGTTGTATATTTTAATTTTTATCCTGATTTAAAAACCTTATTTACATATCCGCTAAAATTAGATTATTTGAGTGGGATATATTCTTGACTTTATGCTTTCATCGGGGTCATACATAGGCGCCGAAGGGAGACTGATATTTTGGTCGCCAGTTAGCAGGAATATTCACCAACGTGGTGGCGACGGACACGAGCCAACAGCAGCTGACGCATGCGGCCAAGATCCCCAACGTCCGCTACCTGCACACTCCCCAGACCATGTCCCTCGCTGACCTCCCGCGCAACGTCGCCCCCGCAGGCTCCGTCGACCTCGTCACCGTCGCCCAGGCCATCCACTGGCTCGACCACCGCGCCTTCTACACGCAAGTCCGTCACGTCCTCCGCCCCGGCGGCGTCCTCGCGCCGTGGTGCTACACCGTGCCACGCGTGGACTCCCGGGTGGACTCGGTCTATGACCAAGTCTACAAAGGTTCCGCGCGCTTCTGGGCACCGCAGCGGAGGTTGGTGGACGAGGAACTGAGGACCATCGAGTTCCCTTTCGAGCCCGCAGAGGGGGAGGCGCACACGGGGCCGTTCGAATTCGAGGCGAGGAAGGAGATGGACGTGGAGGAGTACATGACGTACATAAGGTCGTGGTCGGCGTACCAGACGGCGCGCGAGAGCGGGGTGGAGCTGCTGACGGCGAAGGTGGTGGAGGAGCTCGAGACGGCGTGGGGTGGCGATGGGACCGCGGTGAAGGCCGTGAGGTTCCCGATCTTCCTGAGGTTGGGGAGGGTCGCCGCCGGCGGTGCAGACGGCGATGGAGAGATTTCGTGACGGTGCTCTCTTGAAGAATAAATGACGGCATTTTCCATCCACGAATAAGAGAAGCTTTGAATTTAGAACAAACAAACCAAATCAACATTACATTTTTTTGCATAAACATTTTATTCCATATACTTCAATGCCTGTTAAATTAGGCTCCATTGTGTTCTACATCATTTGTAGGTTGTTTTGACCGGAATCGGATCATCTGCAGTACTGCAGAGTCCGTCTATAAAAACTGGGCACTACGAGCCGCTTGATCAAGATCGAGCGGTTCGCATGAAATCATGGTATTTTTGAGTCCTTACTGTGTGAACCGTTCGATCTTCATCGAGCGACTCACGATGCTCCGGCTTTTATAGAGCAGACCTCTGTAGTACTGCAGAGGATCCGTGCGCGTTTTGACCACTTTTTTATTTTTAAATTAACAGGAGAAGGAAAATTTCAATAACTCTGCATGGCTTAAATAAGGTTTTATCCAAATGCATGTATTAATGTAGTGGTCGAGTGCCAACATGCAATACAACAAGTAATGGTTCGAGATTCTACGAGGTTTTTCTTGTATTTTCAAAATTATGTAGGAAATTTTTTGACTTCATAATCAAAGTCCAAACTCATCCTCACACGCAAACATGCATCCTCATATTTTAGTAGGTAACGAGATTTCCCCATCTTTTTCCAACATTATACAACTTTTTAAATTTAAAAAAAATCTTGCCTAATCTCATCGTGAAGTAACTAGCATGACTTCTCATTCTTTTTTTAGTATTTATTTATATATATAAATTTGTATTGCCGAAGCTCACTTAATCTCTTCCTTTTTCAATTCCAATTTCCAAAATTCTAGAACTACATGTATACAATCTTGGCATCTTCTCCTTATTGGGTTCAACAACGTGAACATGGGCGGAGGGAGAGGGGGGCGGGTAGGGGCCATGGCCCCCCCTCCCAAATGGGTAAATTATTAAAGACTCCTTGCCATTTTCCATTTCTAGAAGCATTTCTCCAATTTTTGAAATTTCTATAGAGGATAACAATTCCTTTCTCGTATTTTTTAAAATTTCAATAATATACTACCACCACAATTCCTTTACTCATTTTCCAAATTTCTGTAAAAGCCCACCATTTTTATTAAAAATGCAAAGAAACGTATACATATATATGTGTTACTATACCCTTCTCTATTTTTAGATACAAATACAGATGTGGATACATATATTGACGGATATGAAAACTATATTACTATATCCTTAAAAGATGGATACAGATGGAATATCGCATTTGAATAATGTTAGAAATATCGTATATATTATCTTAAATATACATGTATTGGATAGATGCACATCATTTGAATGTATTAAATCTGTTTCATAGTAATTATACCAAATAGGTGAAATAGTGTATAAAATTATGTTATATATATTTAAATAAGTCTACAAATATATTTATGTTTGAAAATGGACAAACAGATACATGTAGGGAGGTTTACGGATATCAAAGTGATATCCATTCTGTATACGTTTTAAAACGGATATGGATGTCAAAATACTTATAAAACAGATACGGTAGCGGTCAGATACAGATATATTTCTATCTGTTTGCATTCTTAATCCCTATCCCTCATTTTTCAAAATTTCCAGGAAATGATTCTACTTCCAGCCTGCCACTCCCCCTTGCCCTATTATTTCATATTGAAACTAATCCAACCTCATCCTTATCGTTCATGAAAACTTGTTTTCTATGACCTCACATGGAAAAGCACTGGTTTATCAATGTTAGAACGATAGCAAGCACGCGTTCTTCAGGCAACGCTTGCCCCCACTAACTCTGCCTCCTTCACGGAAGTCTGTCACGTCTGACTTGGCGCGATTTCATAGTCCAAGCAGTCATGCATGTTAACGACTCAGCACGGCTTCATCATCGGCACATCGATGACTCGATGTCACTATTAGTCCAAAGTCCACTTTGCCATTTTTTATTATATTTTTTATTAACTTTTTAAGTCATATAATTGGCCTCATAACGTACCTTATGATTTTGATACAAATCAATCAATTCCATTTTATGATTTGGACATAAATCGTACATATATGTTCTGGCCCCACCTATAAAAATTTCCTGGCTCCGCCCCTGAGCGTGAACGAGCCAGATTTTGACACTTTCCTTCACTACAAGGCTCACACGTCCGACGCAGCCGCTTCAACATCGTCCCGACCTTCACTGTATTGATTTGATTTAACCTTCATTCATTGTTCATTAGTAGTGTGCCACTATCAATATCATTGAATATATTTTTTAGTTTATTATTTTTTTCTACTGATCTAATGATAGAGTATGATGTATGACAATTAATTCATGATCGTTAATTACTCAACATATTTGGAAGTTGCATATTAAACTTGGTTGTGGAAATGGTAATGAATGCCCGAGTAATAGAGATGCAAATGGATAAGGATACAACCATATCTATTCCTCCATCGTATCTATTTTATACATATTTTTACATCCATATCTATATCCATTTTAAATTGGATACGAATAAGGATATCACTTTGATATCTAGAAATATTTGTATTTGTATCAGAATATCCATTTTCATATATATATAATTGTAAATTTATTTTTAATTGTAGATAACATAATTTTAGGGTTCTATCACTTACAACCTTCTTAGATTTTGCAATATTAGTTATGCTCTTCCCTTTTTTTGTAATATCAATTCTTGCACTATATTTTTACGAAATTCATAGATTTGTCCTTCCGTCAGGTAAAGTAGGGGCATAACTGATGTTACAAAGTGGTACAATTATCGATTTTGTAAGAATACATGGCATAGCTAATATCATAAAAAAGAAAAGGACATAACCGATATTGCATAATCTAAGAGGAGCATAAGTGATAAAATCTTTAATTTATATCTTCTTTCACCATATTTGGTATAACTATTATAATATAAGTGTATTTAGTATATTTATATCATATGTATTCCGGTATAATGCTTGTTTATTTAAGCTAATATTTAGAGTATTAGTATGCAATTGGTACTTGTTTTAGATCCGTATACGTTTAAGGACTTGGTAACACAATTTTCATATTCATCAATATCTGTATGAACAAAATTTATCCCAATTTTATTTCAATAAAGTAAGTTTATTGGTAATTTTATTACTCAAGTTTTCTTTTCATATAATTCAAAAATATTGCGGTACGTTCAAAAAAATATTTAATATTTTTAAAAATCGTATGATATGAAGTCAGACTAATTTTTATGTCTAAGTAAAAAACTCTCTCTACATACATATAATCTTTCTATTCACACAATCTTCCTATTTTATTTAGTCCCTCAACCCAACAATCCTGGTTTCGTCGCTGACTTCATGAGATATCATGAAGCATAATGATTACATTTCATGATTGGCTCAATGCTTGTTGGTATAGGCGCGTTCGAGTCTTCCCACATTAAATGTTTTTACGATATAATTACAATTGTGAATTTCTACCCACCTTGAGAAAGAAAGAGAAGGATCTATGCATATAATATGGTGCTTTTATATGTTTGGTATTTATGTTTGACTGATATTTTTTCACATGTATGATCCTACCATTTAAAATTTACAAATACAATCACACCATAAAATCTACTAAATATCTACATAAAATAAAAAAGTATTCGTAACTACATTTGTATTTTAAACAAACTCTTGTGCAAAGCGCTATGTGCACACTAGTTCAATTGAAAACTGGCTCGCATAAAGTTGTTTATAAGTTCAATAAAAAACTGTTCAATTAATGAGAAGATTTGTAGCATGGAGGAAGTGTTCGGTTCGGGAATAAGTAGGAGTAAGGATCAGGAATAAGGAGAATAATGGTCTATTCTATGTTCGGCTGGAAAGATAAGCATAAGAAGAATGAGGTGGAATAAGAGTAGATAAGATAGAATAAAGATAGAAACAAGGGTAGAATAAAGTGAAATAATGGGATGTCGATGAGAATAGTTGTACTCTTGGAACCTTATCGAGCGGGGAATTGACCCCTTATTCTTGTGCTTATTCTTCAAACGAACATGAACGTAAAGTATCTCGCATTATTTAGCCCTAAATTTGTCCATTGTTATGCATAACAGAAAACTAACACGGATTAATCAAATGAGCAAGCAAGAAAGACTATCACATAACACAGACACATATATACACAAACGCAGACACACAAGTACAAAGAAAAGAGATCTACATAGAAACACATTGAAAACGCGAGATTTCCTTCTAATTGGAAATTGGAACCATGTACTCGATAGCTGTGGTAGATCTTCAACACTTGTGAAAAGTAATGGGATGCGTCGAAAATGATAAGTAAGCCAAGAAAAGGAGGTTTGGAATTTCCAACAAAAATGATGCCAATAGAAAGACTACTTTACAAAACTAAGAGAGAATTTCACGTGATTCATGTGGGTAAAAATCATGAATTAACCACATTCTAAGATTTACCTTACACATTTCCATCGGAGTTAGATGTCTACTATTCTTACTACTTTAAATCAGGAGTAGTAAAACTCAATTACAACTTCTATCTATCTTAAAAAAACTAAAAAATTTATTTTACAATCCATGACTAACTAGAAGAACCTTTAACTGGATAGTCTGAACTAAGACAAGCTTATTAAAAAGAATGTTTCCATTACTAGTATGGAGTAATAGTATAGTAGATTTGACACATAGTCGCAAGCTCGACGTTGAAAACAATGTGATATCAAGTCAATTATGCACTAAAAGCAAGTGAGAGTTGGGATTCTTTTGAGTGTTCAAGAGAGCGAGATGTAGAGTTATTTTGTTTGATGAATTGCTATGAAAAAAGTGATGAATGCAATGAGGAGGAAAACCTCTTCCTTTTACAATCAAGGTGTAGGAAGGTTTTCTCTCATATATCGGGAGGTAGGGGTGTGCATGGAGTGTTCCCGACCCGTTCAACAGTAACTCGTCCCGACCCACCATCATCGGGTCAACGGGTCGACCCAACCCATTCTAACGGATACATGTACTAACGGGTACCCTAATTATTTGAATGATCTCGGTTACCCGCGGGTACCCGCAGATTACTACCACAAAAATCTGCACTCAAATTCATCATCAAAAAATACCCAATATGATGTATTGTACTCAAAATCTGCACTCAAGATTAGCACTCAAAAATCTGCATCCAAAATCCACACTCAATCTTGAATCAGTTACCATAAAATTCTATATTCCAATTAATGCAACAATCACCGAACAAAATTATAACACAATATACTAGATACTAATTGCAATTTACTGCACAGATTGTAATTTACTACATAAATTAAAGACCACACAAATCACAATTTACTGCACAGAAACCGTTCCTCTTCCTTCCTACTATAACAATTTAATTGGTCAGTAAGAAACAATCACGATAACATCCAGAATAACTAAAATTAATTAATGTATGCCCCTTAATCATCTAACATTGAATCTTAAGACCACGACACACATAGGAGTTTTAGAAAGCAATAGATAATGCTGAAAGTATAAAATCCCAGACGAAATAGTCATCAGACACATCACCCACACTGGATCATAATTACTCTTCATCTTTTTCATCTCCATCTCCATCGGTTGCCTTCTTCGTAGCAGATTTTCTGTTTCTTTCGCTTCATACGACCTAGGCAACCATCTCCTTGAGGTCGATGTGCTTCTGTCATCAATATTTTAATCAAGAAAAATGGGATATTTATCACATGTCTTCCAACCCTAGATAATTAAACAAAGAATAACATCAAACAAAACAGACTTCAAGGTACAAATGCAACTTATAAGGAGTCGTTGACAAGACATAAAATTATTTAAGTTTTTTTAATCAAGGCAATACTTACATGCTTAAAAAAATCATTTTTGTCAGCAGTGATCAAAAGTTGTATAGCCAATATTTGTGAAAACATGTTCCTCATTGGCGCTTCTTTCTCCTACATATCATCAAAATGCATGTTACAATTTATTATGATGAAATAAACTAAAATGCTATCAATATACATATAAAACAAAAGGACTTACTTGATTACATCACTTCATACTTTTCTAGAGTTTCTTCACTAAGATATGAACTACTTGAATCTTGATACCAATCTTGTCCACAAATAAGAGCTTCAACCATTATTGGAGAGAGAGAAAACTACTAAATGAATCAAGTACACGACCATCGGCACTAAAAGCTGACTCGGACATTACTGTTGAAGTAGGCATTGCCAACAAATCACGTGCCAATGCAAATAAGATACGGAATTTAGAAGAATTTATTTTCCACCAAGTAAGTATCTCAAAAGTCTTATTAGTGTGATCCTCACAATCTTCTCCCAAATATTTATCTAATTCGCTTTTGTTATCCATTCCCCCATGACTTGTGTAATGTTGATCATACAACCTTGTCATAAAGTCTTCAATGTCTTGCACATCGTCAATTTCTTCACTCGCTTCATGCACCAAGTGGAAGAGTACATTTGAGAATGGCACAACGGAGGAATATGCATCATACATTGGAGACAAAATAGATAGCATCTTTTTCTTCAAAATTGTAGCTTTCTCACAATCATATGATTGATCAATCATCCAACCAACATAGGCTAACTTGTATCGTGGATCTACAATAATAGCTAGAAATAACATAATGTTTATGTTATCAAATTTTCTCAATATTTATCATATTTAGCCTTCATATTAGAAACCATCAAATGAGTTTGTGGATCAATACTTCTACATTTCTGAGAAAGGATTATACAAACGTCAAGCATCATCTGCATGTATTCATTTTGGATTACATATTTGGAACTAGATAATTTCATAGTAGCATCATAAAAAAATATCAAAAATGATAATAGTGTGCGAGTATGCTCCCTCATAACTCCTTGGCAAACATTTATTTCTTGAAGATGTAAGATCATCCACATACTTGGTATCCATTGTCTCCAACAAATCAAATGCTTTCTCAAACTTAATTGCAGAATCTAACATCAAGTACGTAGAGTTCCACCTGGTCTCTACATCCAAGCATACAAGGCTCCTTGATAGTATTTTCTCCGTCTTTATTAATGGTTTAAATTTTTTTTCTCGATTCGGAGATGACTTTACATATTTCATTGTTGATCGAATTTTAAAAATAGAATCATCCATTATATGTTAATCCTTCTCTCAAAACAAGATTTAGAATATGCACTGCACATCTCAAGTGTAAGTATTCACCACCAAGGATTGTACCCTTCCAGTTATTAAGACTTTTAATCAAATATTGAATGCCTACGTCATTAGAGCTTGCATTATCCACAGTTATAGTCATTACTTTTTTTATACCCCAATCAAACAAACAATTCTCTAAGGCTTTGCCTATGACTTCACCCGAATAACTGGATATTGGACAAAGTTTATAATTTTCTTGTGTAAAATCCAATCAACATCAATGAAGTGAGCCATGAGACACATGTAGCATAAATTCTAACATAATGTCCATGTGTCGATGGTAAGAGAAACCCTTGAAGAGAGCTTTGCAAAAGAATTCTTGATGTTAGTCTTTTCTTTGATATACTCATCAAAACACTCTCGAGAGACAGTAAAAAGAGAAGGTACTTTAAACTGTGGTATTGCAACATTGCAGAAATGATGGAATCCCTCACATTCTACGCTCTTAAATGGCATCTCGTCAACGATGATCATTCTTATAAGAGCCTTTCGACATTCCTCTTGGTCAAACCTATAAGACTTAGGTGAATGAAATGGAGTAACCTCAACATTTTGCATAGATTTATGTTTTACCATCTTCATCTTCTCAGCTTTATCATTTTCAACAAACTTTTCACATCCTAATAGATGGTTGTTCAAGCTACTAGTGCCATGAGAAGGAGGGCATTTGAGAAGATCTCCACAATACCTACAAATTCCTCATTTTCATTCTGATCTTCACAATTTTAAACCATCAACAATGAAATGTTAGAATACCCATGATGGCTTTCCTGAAGACGAGCTTCCACTTATTTTTTTGAAGACTTGGTAGGGTGAGGGGGCTTCTCCAAGTTGGGAATCTCACTTTGAAGTGGATGTCCCTGACCAAGTCCAGTGGATCGAGCTTCTGTACTCGAGTCCATAGTATCATCCATGCTTGACATCTAATATTAAAACTAAGTTAGTCTGTATATTAAAAAATATGAAGATCATTCTACAACAAAGAGGACAATGTTATCGGTCATTTCATAGATGAAGGTTTTTCAAAATAAATGGTGATGTAGATGCACTCTAGCATGTCTAGAAGGGAATCTGTTTTTAATATTATAGTGCAATGACTTCTTTTTTGAATATGGAAAGAATGCTATCAAAGTAATGATGTTCTAAAAGAGCGACGAATGCATCTTGCATTCATGATCATATCTATTGAAAAAAAGGAAAGAAATAGAAATGTTTGATTTGCTCTACATTCATTTGTAACCACATTTGAAGTCTACTTCCCCAGGCTTCAGAGCTACTTCAGAGCACGATGCTATAATGGTATATATTATATAAGTAAAATATTTAGCTACACTGCATTATAAGCATGCAATATGACTTCAATCAGCAGTATACAGATAAATTGGATTCACATAAATTTGGATAACTTGGAAAAAGACTATGCTCTGATGGGATGTTTTACGCCCATACTCAGACAACATACGACCTCTGGGAACCATTACACAAAGTAAATTCTACGGTGCTATGAGCCTATGAGATTGCCTTTGCCTTCTAGTTGTTTTCTAATGAAAGATGAGTATAATCGCATATCATAAATAAATAAATAGATTAGTAAATTTTAAGACGGTCGGCAGGTTGACAGAGGCGGGTAATACAATTACAATACTCTCAAAAACCCACCTTGTTTGTGTTCAAAAGAAAAATTTTCCATCGTTTGTCATTTGATAGGCGTATGTGGCTCATCATGTGACTATTGGATCTCTTCCTCATGCACACACAGAAATAAACAAATAAAAATAAAACGAAAATCTCACATGCAAGCACAATAGAAAAGATGCCAAGCTGAAATATAACAAATGATAGGAAAAGCATTGCACGCACATTAATTAATTTGAACTTCCAAATAAATAGAGTAAGGTCCCTTTAAGGACATCGTTTGTTTATTTTCATCCAAAGCGTCATCTAAAACTCTCGAAAGAGGCACAACAGATGTGTCTTCCTGTCCATTGGAACTACACCTAAACCTACCAACTCGTCTCCATCAAAAAAATAACTCTTTGACATTATGCATAGGAATACACCTACTACTTTTGATCGACGAAACAACCCCTTCTCAACACTTATAACATCCATCTATACGAAAACTTTTAAACTATACAAAATGCCACTAAATTTAAAAAATGCCCACAAGTTTATTCTTCAACCTAGAAAAGTCGAACAAATATTTTCAGGTTGAATATGTAAAATATAGTTGTCTGTTTATTTTCTCTCTCATAGCTTTAGTATTATCTTAGCCATAAAGGTTGTTCTATTTTAATACCAATAACTAAGATAAGTCTAGTTTCAGCGTAAGTTTTATTTTTATTTTCTAGATTATGGAGTTGCATTCATCTATAAACTTTGTCTTCAAATGAGCGTTTAAAATCCAATATGAAGTGTAATACAATTTATGTTGGGTTATGTTTAAGTTGGGGGATTTTTCTTTCGCTGTCAAATTTTTAGTGTCAGTGGATTACCCTCTGGATTCATGTTAAGTTAGGTTTTCTATTCCAGTGTAAATATTATGTAGTCCGATTTTAAGTCTCATTCTTGTTTTGTTTTTGTTCATGTTCATATTGTTGTTTTGCTTTCGAGATCATATAAGTTTAAAAGTGATGTGATCTGAGAATTGAAAAATTGGCATTATGATGATTCAGTTCACGTTCATATTGTTGTTGCAATCGAGTTCGTATCACTTTAAAATTGATATGATTTGAGATATAAATGTGAAATTATTTTGTCGCATACCTAGAGATAATAAAGAATTAGTTTTGTTAAGTTTGCAAAATCTATTCCAATAGGATCAAAAGCAGATGAGCAGACGCGTGAGAATTAATCCCAAGTGGCAAATGATCAGGACGAGGGCCCATCAGTGATGGAGAGCGCATGTGGGTATTAAAAGTCCTAAATAATTCAACTCATCCACCTTCTCCTAATCAAAATTTTTAGCTTTAAAAATCTGAAATTAGATGACAGAACTTGAGAATCAGCCATGACGGTTATCTAGAGCAGATGTACTACATAATTGAAGGAGAAAAAAGTTTGCACGATTAAATTATCTCTCATCTTCCAGCATGAGGCTCACCTCTTAATAAGATTCAAACTTTCAGTCTACGATTGTGGTGGAGGCGGCAACGAGGGTTCGATTGTGGTGGAGGCGGTGAGGAGATGGAGAAGCGGAGGAAGGCGGCAACGATGGTGTGCTGGTGCTGGACCTGTTGGTGGCGACGGGGGTGGGAACGCAACAACCAGGGTTTTGACGGTAGGGTTTCGACTGAGCGGAGAAGATCAGAAGGTCCCCGTGGGAATCCGATCATATTCGGGTCGGTGTCCCAAATTTTACAAGTCAATTAACATTGGTTACCCAGTCCATGACCTTAAAATGGATATCAACGGTTTAGGGTCAACTTTCGTGGATCAGGTTGGATACCCGTCCAACACGAAAACCATGCACACCCTACCGGGAGGCTTCAAACCCGAAGGGGTGCACTCCAACGTTTATATTAATGTTAGGAATTACGCAGCTAAAATAACAAAATAGCCAAGAGTAGTCAACTAAGAGAGAGAAATAACTAGTTGAACGCAAGTAACTCGATGAATCAAATTTTGATGCCCGACGGTAGATTGTCTTCAAGTGTTAACTAGATCAGTCGACTGATAAGATTTTTGGTGGAAAACTTTAGATTTTATCATTTGGCTCTTTTAAGAAAATCCTATATAAAAAACAAAGAATCTTCATGTCTTCATTCAATGTATATTGTGCTTGATATGTAATAACAATCAATAAGGCATCCTCTAAGAGTATCATATAGTCTTCACATTAGACATACTCTTCAACTATAGTGTGTACCTTTGATAGAAAAGTTTTTATACTAATAATTCTTTGATAAATAATATGTTATCATCTTGCATGCAGTAAGGGCTAGTATAATAA
Organism: Ottelia alismoides; assembly: GCA_037367405.1. Classification (NCBI taxonomy): domain Eukaryota; kingdom Viridiplantae; phylum Streptophyta; class Magnoliopsida; order Alismatales; family Hydrocharitaceae; genus Ottelia; species Ottelia alismoides. The sequence goes on along the minus strand of JAZKJV010005341.1, from coordinate 211,439 downwards.
AAAATAAATATATTTGCAATTGTCATTTTCAAAATTGAAATATGATTAGAGGTACTAATGATGTCTCCCTTTTATGTATTGAGAAAACACCTCATTTATTTTTGACATAAGCTCCCCTTATCCATAATGCAGGGTCGACAAGAAATTACTCTTGCTGCTAAGTTCTGTATTAAGTTTTCTCCCCCTTTAGCATTACCAAAAATACCAAAATAGATATAAAATATTTTAAATGAGAATAATAAGACATTTATAAGCAAGCAAAGTAAATAGTTGTATACTTATGTAGCTATTATAGCTATTTAAGAGAACAGAAAACAGAACAAACAAATCAACCTCAAACTTCAATTGCTCCAATATCTCTGGAGAAGTCTAAATTTAGAAGTGTCATCTGATTAAAGAGGAATACTTGTTGGTTAAAAGTGATTTATCAAATTTCCTCGACATAGAATGTGAAGAAATCAAAGTACTTTGAATTGTGCATAATAAAACTACCAAACTATAGTCGTGATTGGTGTAATCTAACTGATAGTTGGATTATGTTCAGTTGGTTCCTGTTCATTAACACATACATCTTTATTAACACATACACAATGAAAGTAAGGGTTTTTAGAACGTACAACTATTGGAAAGTAGTAGAGTCTTGTTAAAGCATATCAGAGGCCAAAAACCTTTCACCAAATGAGAATTGAGGGGACTCTTTTAAAGGAATCAACCTTTCCTAGGTCACCTTAGTATTGTCAAAGTATCCCCTTTGTCTAAGGCAACACAGTATGAGCGAGATACATAGTCAAGGAGGTATAAAAGATGTCTACGGAGGTGGGTTTTTTCGTTGTGTTGGAGTATGAAATTTGGCGTGAAGCGATGGATAAATGGGGGAGAAGAAGATATCACTCCCAAATACACATATAATACATATATTAAGATTCATTAAATCGTACAAAAACACATAAAATAAAATAAAACTACAATAATAAATAAGAGAATAAGCTGGGTGAACGTGGCTATGACCTTCCTTGCTTGTTCTTCTCCAGCTTAAGGTCCTTCATATCTTCTGTCAAAGTTGCCAAACAATCCATGTTGATGTTTCCATGTGTTGCCATGCCATCAAACAAATTGTTGAAGTTGGATTCGAAGTTTCCTTCAATCCATTACAAAGTCCAGTTGGATGCAGTCAAGGAGGTCAGAAGGTAGGAACATTGATGGCGATTAGGAAGTTGAGGATGGATGAGGTAAGGATAATGTTACCTGCATCATCCCAAAGTCAATTAAGCTTGTGCAAAAGATTAGAACCATGTCAGGATGAACTCCAATTACGTTGGCAGTGGGAAGGACATATAAAAAGAATTCGAGCAATTCTACTTCATTGGAGAAGGAAAATAGATGATCAAGCTCGATGAATTCTTCCCATGTGATGGAACACTCACTGCCAATTTTTACCATGCGCATGAGAACCAACTTTTTTGAACTTATCAGTGAGGAGATGCAAGTTAAATCTTGCATTTTCAAAAATTTTAAGAGTTTCCTATATTTAAATGATGCAAAGACGAATTTGTTATGTAGAGCTCGTCGAGAACTTTCGAATGAGTCTAATAACATCGAAGCTTGAGTTTAGAAGATCAAGATATGGAGTGTAAATAAGTCAGGATCCTTTTATGGATCCAAATCGAATTTGGGGTTTTCATGTAAATAGGAGGAAGATGGATGAAACCCTAAACGTCTCTCTCCAAACATCGTCGAAGATCTACCACCATCGTCTGAATTGTCATCGAAGTGTCTATGTCATTAGAAATGTTAGTTCGACTGGTGATCCGAGCGCACGCTATGGAGAGAATCAAATGGTTATCATTGTTCATGCATACTTGTTGTGTGTGGCGTGTTGGAAACATCATTTCCACGTGGGAGGAGATCTCGAGGAAGCATCCTTCCGAGGTCATGAATTAAACCCTCTTATTGATGTTGGTTTCATATGTTTCATGGTCTTATATGTATGTATATCCTTAGATCCCTTCATGTGTTTCTTGTGGCATTTTGGGGTTTTTTTTGGATAACTTTACCATTAATATTTTGCTTATTTTTTGGAGCATTACATGTCAGATTTTTATTGTACACCACCATACAATTTTCATGAGGGAGACGAGAGGAATGAAGGCATAACTTCAAAAATAAATTCTAAGTTAAAAAAGTTCAAAACTAATTGATCATATCGAGTGAGAGATCGATTAGTTTTGGCTTTTATTCAGGAATGATCAATTAGTCTTAGATTGATTGATCAGTCATTATTGACCAATCGGTATAGTTAGATTGATGGATCGATCGGTGTTGATTTATCAACCTAGTTGGAGTTATCATGCGAACCCCCAAGGATCCGGGTACCCGTTAACACACATTTCGCGGTATTTCATTCACATGAGATCGCACAAGCTACAGAAAAACAGGGGAAATTTTTTGCATTGCAACAATTGCAAATGACATTTCATTCACAATCATAACCACAAAGCTAATGGAGACAAATGTCACCAAATTTTCATTTCATTAACTTTCATTTATTTTACAACATGTACAGTGACTGACAGTACATACAGTATTCCCAAAAATCTGACTGAAGAGAAAAGAAACATATTACATTATCAACTGAACAAAAACTGAGATAAAGAAACCTTACCGTCTAGTATATACCCTGTCTCCTGGAAACATCAATAGCTACTGAACAGTAGGCTGTTTGTCTGCCAAACATGTTTAGCAAAGAAGAGGCATCAGCGGTTGCTGGTACCTCCCAAAAATTTATAAAAACAATAGGCATTTAATTATTTTCAAAAGCAAGCAAGTAGATTTGTATATATGGTGAAAAATCTACCACTACCTGCATAGAAAATGGTTTTCAACTATTTGGTATGTAGTTCACCTGTTCACCTCTTTTTCTCATTCGTCCCATATATATTTATATAAAGTTTAGGTGGCAAACCCTAACATATAATGATTTCCTACATTTTAAAGATCATAATTTTGAGTCTTGAAGATCATGTTGTAGATCTTATATATATAATTGATGGAACATGTAAATGCTAATTTCTTGTCATTGAGATTATGTCATGATTTTTTTTGATAATGAACTGATATGATGATGATTGATTTAACCCTCAATTCTATTTACTCTTTTAAGTTAGTGGATAGTCTGTGGTCTTGGTCTGTATGTAACATCACACTATGACTCTAAGGTATTAAAGTGCCTTAGGGTTGGGGTGCCTCCGTAGGTATGCGGTGTTGTGTAATGCATCCTAACTAAGTTCCCAACACGTCCACTAACTTATAGGGATTTCGAATTAGATTAAAGTCATTTCTTCATCATTTCAATTTTAATTGTAATTTCCTCCAAACCTTTACGGTAACTCTCTCAGATGTAACTTTGATGATGTAGATGTAGATGTAGATATGGATGATATGGATGTAGAATCGCCAAGTCTGTTGGCGAAAGTAAAATTCAAGCGGTGAGGTAGCCTACAAATGGCTCTTCCGTCTCGCCCTCTAGTTGGAAGTGCGGTCCAATAGAGGGATAGGTCTACTCCCAAACTACGCCACTGAGACGGGTGAGAGAGACTCTCAGGAAAGTCGCTCTAGAAAACGGCCCGACCGGTAACGGGCAACCGAGCTCGTACGAAAAACTAAAACCGAGGATCCCCCGCCTGGGTATCCTAAAACAAAGGGTGAGTGGAACTGGTCTAAAGTCGGGATCCCAATGAGGCGTAAAAATACTGCGAGCTCGCGTAAAAACTGAAAAGAGTCTGGGATCCTAGACCCGCGCACTTGGCGGCCGCTGCCCGAACTGGGCTTCCTATTCTCCCGCCCAGCTGAGGGTCACTGCGCCCTCACACGGTCAGGTGTAAAGATCACCGTGACCGGCAAATATATTAGGTTTCAATGATTCGTAATTATAAGGATGTACTTACTTACAACCTCAATTCTTATGATCTTGTGTATGTTAGCTTTGCATATCTAAGAGGATCTTTGTAAATTCTCAAGTGATCCGTGTATTACATAAGCATATACTTTTAACTTAATCACAATTTCACTTCTTATTTATGCTTGTTTGACATGGACACTCCAAGAATATAATATGTACATTTCAATAAAGAGATCATATTGGAAACAAAAACTTATGAAATGTCAAAATTTAGAATATCTTCCTCCCAATTTCTCCTTTCTTGTGAAATCACCTATATTCTAGAAAGTAGATATTTATCTCAAAGTTATACCTAACTTTACTTCAATATCTCTATAGGAATGATAAAAATTTTAGCTGTTAAGTGTAACCAAGCTTTCTCTTCATTAATTATTGAGAATATGTTGTTGATATGATTTAGAAAGGATATAATCACTAATGTGATTTCCAGATCAAGAAATCTGTATCCAATTGACGAACTTAATCATTTTAGTGACAACATATTTTTTTAAACATAATTTCTAGATATTAATTCTAGTGCTTACATGAACAATTATCGAACCTAAGGATTCCTTCTTCCAGGACCCTATTCTTTCAACGATCCCTTCTCCATATCCAAAAGATAGCACTAAATCTTGAGTATTCAAAACCTATGTATGAGATGTCATCATTTCTTATTATATTACATTTGTAACACCAAATTTTTAATTTTTCATTATGTGATTTACCTATTAACTAGAATCATAAACCGCATCCATAAGTTTCCTTCTTTTAATTATCAAACCTGTAGTTAGGTCTAAAACTTAGTACTAATTCCATTGCAATTGGTTTAGTTATTAATACAGTAGGCGGTAGAGAGAGATCACATAAGATTCGACATTTGATTTGGCTTCATCAATTAGCATATATTGTTTTATCTAAACATGACCAACTGCAGGTTCATTTCTTTATTATACTAGACACATATTTCCCCACACCAAGTATGCTAAATTTGTGTAATAGTAGCATATTGACATTCATATATTATAGTAAAACAAATATGATTATAAATGTATGTTTGTTAAAGAAATTTATTTTCCTGGATACTAGAAATATTCTGTTGTAGGACAAAATGGTATATACATGATAAGCATCTAGACATATGATATTATCCAATAACTTTCCTTAAGAGTTTGCATCCCATTTCATGTAATTACAAGTAGTTATAATTGATGTATTTCTATAGACAGTAACTAAGCTTATAAATTTCAGAATTTTGTAACTAGCTTTGTAGATGCATGCAAATGAAACCAGACAGAGAGAAGAATCAATATATCACATTGATTGAAATATCAACATTTTGGTTTCATATTGCATAAATTGCTGTAAAGAGAGGGATTTAATACATGTATGGCAACAAAATGGAGGTATAGAGAGGTACCTTTGATCTTCAATATCTTGAAGATCCAATTGCATGCAAGATTAGTACTGAAATTTGGGTGTTAGCAGCAGCTATTGGCTGCTACAGGGCTTCAGCAGGAAGCTGGGAATTGGCAGAAATTGCTCCCCAATTGGAGGAGAAGCAGTAGCACCCCCTTGTTTGAAGCTCCAATGGTTGTTGATCAGTAGGGGGACACGAGTGCATCAATTGGCTGTAAATGTGACTTTCCACAACAAAAATTAGCAACATTAGTTGTTGGTTTCAGAACTTGGAGATGGAGGAGGGAGATTCTTAGCTGAAAATAAGGGGAAAGAGAGATACATATAGGGAGAGGGAGAGAGAGGAAATGGAGGAAAGGTGTTGACGGTGGGGTTGGTTTTATAGGGAAAAAGGGGAAAGAGGAAGTTTCCTAGAAGTTTCCCAATTTCCCAATATAATTTTTTTTATATATGACATCACCTCTAGTGATGTTATTGATGACATCATATGTCATCCATGACATCATTTAATAATTTATTTTATATAATTACATATGAAATTATGTTTTTTTTACTTTTGTGAAAATCTTAAAAGTTGCACATGCGTACACCTCGAGTGTCAGATTTTGACGCGCAATATCCCGATTTGATCGTCTTTGAACGATGATCAATATGAGTATAATATTGATATACTTCCGATCGGGTTTGGATGCCCGAAATTTTCCGAGATACGGTTTTGGTTTGAGGTTAAATTTTATGGTTTTAAAATATCAAATGACCTCCGATTAACGAACGGTCAATTTCGTTGCTCTTGTTTCGTCGAATCAGATCTAATGACGGTCTCGATTTATTTTGCGGTTTCTGAATTTGCGTTACGGCTTTTTCGCGGTGCGCATTATGAAGCGACCGATTTTTGGTCGATTTCACCCGAACAACTTTTGATTCACGATCAATTGATCGTTTTAGGTTGTCTAGTATTGACCAACAACTTTATTGGGTTCATTGGACCCAAATCGGGTCAAGTTCAGGTTGTGCGGATTCGGATGTTACAGATCGATCAATCTTTGATCGATTACCCAATTGAGTAATCGATCGGTTGACCTATCAGGTCCAAACTGGAATGTGGAAATGGGATTTTTTTACCATTTAAAATGATAGTAATATGTATGGAATCATGGATTGGGATGAATTATTTATATATATTGTGAATAAAATGACAAATCCATGTGTTGAATAGAAATTAAAGTGATCCAACTCCCTTAGAATGAAACAATATGACAGGGTGAATCCCATGAGTGTTGCTTGTGAGTTGTGATAACGTAGCCATGCAAATACAAATAAAATGTGTAACATGTCGCTAGTAATAATGTGGTGTGCGGCTCTATAGAGATAGATGCCAAAGGGGATGGACATGCACCTTTGAGTTCCGAGTAGAAACTTAGATAGTCGTGACCGTAACAGATGAGCTAAATGACACGTTGTACTTGATGGCCGATGTTTTCATTCCAATGTCTACTAGACAGAGTTTGATGCAAAGTAGCATGCATGGTAGTCTAAGGTTCACTTTCATACATAAAGTTAGCACTTAAACATCTTCCTAAGTCTCGCACTATGACAAGAGTTTGGGGGTGTGATTATTGAAGGAGGAGAAGGACACACCAATTTCCTGTTCTAGAGAAAAATATAGATCTTGGATGGTTTTTACCCGAATTTGTTGTAATAAGTTGGATAATGTTCTGAGAGACCTTAACCAATGGGTAGCGGAATTGGCAGCTTTACAAATGGTTTTGCATGTAAATAATAATCAGTAGAGGCTCACTTTCTATTGAGCTTGTGTGTATCCCAGAGACCTCTTATACACTATTTTGTTATGTTTACACTTGTGGTTAACATTAGTACCATTTCTGGGAAAATGCTCATAATATTACTTTTTGTGTAGACCCAATAGGAGTATGCATGATAGTTCGAGCTTCACCACAAGATTTACATCATATAGGGTATGTTACTTTATGATCAGCTTCTATACTTACAATTTGAGAGATACTGTAGAGAGATATACTTTCAAAATCATATTCTATTTTACATATATGCATGATGTATCTCGTGTAGACATGGGTTGCATTTTGGACATGATGACCGAGAATTATACAATCTTTCATTTGTTTCATTTTATTGTTATTATCATGTTATTTATATTTCAAATGTAGATCTAATATACGAGAGATGGGGTTTTCGGGTGTCATAGATTCTTGGGAGTGTCAGACGTCGGTGTCTGTTGCGTCCCTAAACGAGACGGGGTCACATATATGCCTCCAATATGTTGTGAAAAGGACCTCAAGAGCTAGAGCCTCCTCAACAAATGTCCCTTCGGCTGGTGCTCATGGCGAGTATGTTGTTGATGCCGAGAGTGTGTTAGAGAAGGTTAGCTTGAGTAGTGTGTAATAAAGCAATTTCTTAATGGTTTATATCGAGAAAGTATTGTCCTAAGTGTAGTTGAAAAGTTGGTGACCCTTGAGGTAACGAAAGGGTAGAAAGGTGAAGAGATAAGGCTTTAGTATCCTTTTTAATATTTTATTTAGTTGCCCAAGATGTGAAGACCTAAGTTCAAAAATCAATGGCTGGAAAATTAACCGCTAGATAAATGGTCCACTGAAAAATGATTTATGTGTGCTTAAACAAAAAATAATTGACTCATCCAAGCTCTGAGTCTACTTGAAAGAACCCACCTAGTGAGGGGTTTCTAGACACTCATAATTAGTCTACTAGGTATAAGTCTTAGACAACTAAGAATTTATTCCATTAACGAAAGAGTTATTCAATCAGCTCATAAACTTTTTCAATCAAAGAAAATTTAATCAAGCATTTATAATTAAAATAAAGTTCTAATTATCTTTTATAAGTTTAAACCTATCAATATTAGGAGGTTTTATGAAGATTTTTGCTAATTAGCTAACAATTCCTACAAAGTCGAGTTAAGTATCTCCTTTGGGAATATTTTCATATAGAAAAATGATGATGAACATCGATATCCTTTGCACGTGAATGATGCATACGATTGTTGGATAATTAATAGCACTTGTGTTGTCACAAGGAATTCAAACTTTCTCGAACTTTAATCCTGAGTCTAATAGAGTTTCCTTCATCCAAATAGTTTTGAGCTTGTTAATGAAACTGATGTGTACTCTGCTTAAGTGGTAGATGATGCTACACAAGTTTGTTTGATGGAGAACCAGGAGACTCATGAATTTCCTAGAAAATGATAAGTTTTGCTATTACTCTTTTTCTATATGTTTTGCTTCTATCATAATCAACTTCAATGTGTGCTATCAGTTCAAGTGATAGTTTTAGGGTAGATCAATCCTAAGTTCTATGTTTCTTTTAGATATTTAGAAATCCTCTTCGATAAAGAGTAGTGAGATTCTTTCGATGATGCCCAAAATCTAGCACACAAAGAGGTAATTAAAGTAATATTAGGTATACTTTTTGTTAAATAAAATAGTGATACTATCATTCCTCAATATAAAACTTTATCAACTAATTTACCTTTTTCAATAGTGTTTAGATTACTTTGAGTTGCCATATATATGTGGTTTTCCTTTGACGTTAGTCATTTCAATTTCTTAAGGATGTCTTGATTGTACATGGTTTGGGATATAGAAATATCATTCTTTAATGATGTATTTATAATTAAAGGAAGAGCTTTAACTAATCCATTAGACTCATCTCCAAGTTCTTTTGCATGATCTGTGCAAATTTATTACAAAGTTCTTCATTAGACGACTCAAAGTTCATGTCATCAACATAATTTATACTATCGAGATGTCTAATGCCTTCTTAAGAATCAATGTGCAATCTACCTTTCTATTTCTAATATGTACTTAATAAGGTAGTCTCGAAGTCTTTCATACCATGCTCTAGGAGCATACTTTATTCCGTATAGAGCATTTTTAAGTTTGAAGACATATCCGGGATTCTCCTTATCTATAAAACCTAGTGGTTATTTTACATAAACTTCTTCTTATATAGAATCATTTACAAATAAAATTTTAACATCCATCATATAGTTTATGTCTTGATGTGTATGGAAACAACATCCTTACGTATTCTATCCTCGCAACATGAGCATATGATTCATTCACAATTTATACCTTCCTGTTGATTATAACCTGGTATTACGAGTACAATTTTAGTTCTAATCATCTGTTTTGTTTTTAAATACCTATTTTATTTCAATTATTGTATTAATAGTTGGTTTTGTGATATTTCATTTCTAGTGAATTGATTAATTTATCTTACATAGCATTTATTGTATGACTATTTGGTTTTGTGACGCTTTATTTGGTGGTTGGGGAGGGGGGGGGGTGTAAGAAACTAGTCCCATCTATGGTTGTAGTAATGAACTTAAGAGGCAAGATTCTCTCCAATACCAAATCTATCGTGGAGAACATGAAACAGTTCACTATTTGGCATGACATCTAGGTTGATATTTCATTCCCCATCTTCAACCCAAACACATGTCAAGTTGGGACATTGTTTGCATCAGAACTTATGAATGATCCATGGAATTAGTTGGTATCAATTATAACAATTTTCCCCTCCAAACATCACAGTAAAATACTTAGGATAAAAACTAATATTGTTGCATTTGATGAGTTAATCTAGAAATCCTATCACAAAGGCATATGTACTATTAAAGCTTATGATCAACTCCTTGTCTCAGAGCGAATAATTTTAACTTTTAAAGCATCTCTCTGTGAATATCCATATGGATTTCTATGGAGTTGTTCCCTAGAATAAAAACCATTCTTATGGATGTTAATTATGCGAAGATTCCGTTCAAAGCCATGTCGAAGCAAAGGTTGATTTACTATGATGATAGTTGCCCTCTTCGCCTATCATAGTCAGAAGATAAGTGCCACCTATTTGTGACCTGCCTAGTAGCCATATCTGTGCGGTTTAAGTTGGGACTTTGCTCAGTCAACTAAGAGAAGGTGTAACATCCCGGACTCGTTGTAACACCCCAACCCAAACATAGTACCACATGGAAAACTCACAAAGTGTGGGTGTGGTTTATAAGTGGTGGGGATTACTACTTGACAACTTGGGCTTAAGTATTTTGGATGGTTGCCAACGGGTCCATCTGGGCCCGTACCCAACAAGTTGTCAGGGTCAGTTTTCCTCGATAACGGATCGGGGACCTAAGCCCGGGACGTTACAAATGGTATCAGAGCCAAATTCCCTCTGATAGTGGAAAGGGCTACCCGAGAGGTGGAGCCACCCCTACAAAGAGATTGGAGGAAAAGGCTACCCGGAGCGTGCAACCGTCACTATCACTGGGAATAAGTGATGTGCCATGTCGCAACGAGGACGTTGCGAATATAAGTGAGGGAGGTTGTAACACCCCAACCCAAACATAGTACCACATGGAAAACTCACAAAGTGTGGGCGTGGTTTATAAGTGGTGGGGATTACTACTTGACAACTTGGGCTTAAGCATTTTGGATGGTTGCCAACGGGTCCATCTGAGCCCGTACCCAACAAGTTGTCAGGGCCAGTTTCCTCGATAACGGATCGGGGACCTAAGCCCGGGACGTTACAGAAGGTATCTAGGACTTCATCCTCTTGATCTGCATCGCAAAGTCTTACTCCAACATTGATTTTCCAACAACATTCTCTTAATACACCAAATTTGGATGGCATAATGTTTAGAATCTGGTTAACCCATATAGGATTATAACCTCTCTTTATCCTTGCTTCACAATCATAAAGTGATTTTCCTCTGAAGTACTTCCTTCAACAACATTTTAGAAGCATCTAAATCGTGAGGTCATCATAGAAAAGTTGATACACCTTATACTACGAGCATCCGAACCATTGTCCTCCATGGATACCTCTACTTTGAAGTCAAAATTAATGGCATTCGAAGTTAACTTAGAGTTGATATTGTTCTAAGCTCAATAATTTATGGGTTTTTATCAGTTGTGCTCCTATGAGATATTGCAGTTTCAGTTATGCCCCTCTCTTTTTTGAAATATCAGTTGTGCCCCTACCTTCTTGTAAAATTCGCAGTTCTGCCCTTTTGTAATATCAGTTATGCCCCTACTTTACCTTAACAGAAGGGCACAACTGTGAATTTTGTAAGAATGTAGGGGCATAACTGATATTTCAAAAAAGAGAGGGGTATAACTGAAAGTACTATATCTCAAAGGGGCACAACTGATAAAAATCCATAATTTATATGCATTATTTTCGAATGCAAGTTGGTGATAGATCAATGCAGTTATTGCATGAAGACAAATCGGAAGACTCGTAGAAGGAGAGAAGCATGTCATAACTGATAGCGATATCATCAAAATGTACAACTTGCTTTCCAACCATGTATTAATATGGCTTAATTATGCTCATAATCTTATTATGTTTTGTAAGGATAACAATTTGCAAGGAATTTTGAATTTTATTAATTTCCCAACAACGATTGTATATGAACCCAATTTGAGTTAAGGAATCTATTAGTGTTTTAGTTGAAAAAAGATATATTCCTTACCTCAACAAACTTAACTTCATCTACGCATTGAATTATTTATGTGATCATTTTGTTCTATTTCGAGCATCATGCTACTGCCTCAACTCTTTTTCTTTATACAATACACGTTTAGTTATTTACATTGCCATATCTTAACACTTCAAAGAATATTAGTAGACACATACACGGAAATATTATCCTCCTTTTGTAGAGGCTTACACCAACACTTCTCGACCATGATTTTGTATAATTAGACACTATATTTTTCTTGAGTGTTTTTTTGCGTTTTGCCATTAAGTTTAGAATAACATTGTTATGGACATGGTTGGGGATCTTATTTATATTTGCATAGTTGATCATCACATCTTTGTTTTATGAATGACATGGCACATTTTAAAAAATACATAAATTATTATTAAGCATGTTTCAACTATCTTTTTTTGTTCCAACCATAGCATAGTTACATACATCCTATCTGCAATTGACATGGAGGCGGAAACTCATAGTTTCAAATGGATTTTGGTTGAGAAAAATAAAAAAAGATTGTTTTGAAAGCCTTTTGAGGTATTCGACTCACTTTCCATTTCTATAGCTTTATGCAATTTGAATGTGACATCAGTTATCGATAATTTCTCTTATGGATTCGTTGGATTGGACATTTAGGCTTTGTTTGGTTGTTGGGTTGGACTGGGTTGGGTTGGGTTGGGGTAACCCTATGAATAGTAAATTGTGAGGAGGATTGGGAGGGTTGGAAGGAGGGGTACACCGGTGTACCCCAACCCAAACCTGTCCCACCCCGCAACCAAACGAAGCCTTACTGAAGTTTTTAAAAGAGTTAAATAAGAAATAAAATCATTCAAGGACGGTCAATTATTGAAAGTAATCAACTTCTTTTTTCAAAGCTACAAATAAGAAATGGCATTTTCCAACTATTTTGCTGATTAAGGAAACTATAATTGAAATATTTCTTATTTTATATCAATTTAAAAACAAAATTTCAATAGATTTTTAGAATTCAAAGCAAGAATGAGAGAGAGAGGATGATGATGGTGGAGGTAGATCTCCGGAATAAGAGGAAACATAAAGGTTCCGAAGCAAAAGGAAGCGGTGAATGTAGATAGACGTTAAGAGGAATATGTGAACAAACTAAAAAACTCAATTACGACCAACTACACGAGGCATACATAGTATCATTCCTTTTAACCCTTTGACTTCCAACACTACAACAAATTTAGTATACTAAAATGAATAATTTAAATATTTATTGTCACATCGTCATGTCAAATTTATAATATCGAAAATTATTCATTGCAAATTTATCGTTTAATCTTGTAATTCAAGATGAATTTCATTTTTGTTATAACAATTTACAAAAGATGAATATCAATTGATTTTTTCAATTAAAATTTGTAATAAATTACTAATAGTGGCTAGTTTAGCAATGATCAGAGGAAAACTCTTGAATAATTCTAGATATAATTATTATTATATGATTCGTTGCTAGTAATACAATAATGAATACGATATTCATTGCGATTATAAATTTAACATTGAAATGTACGGCAACAAATTACATTATTCCTTGCTATGTGCTAATTTTACTGTATTGCAATAAATTCCATATAATTTATTAAACATTGACCTTTAATCTATAAGAATTTCCTTTTCCATTGATCACTTTTTCATATGGTACCAAATTACATTTTACATTTCATATTGTTTTTAAACTTTCTACATCAAGTCCATTTGACAAATTTTGATTTTTAAAGTAACAACACACAACCGTACCTTATCAGTTTTTACAATGTGATTATGAATTTTATTCCTGCAAAGTTAAATGCATCTGAATCAAGAGAAAGAAAGTGAACAAGGCATATGGAAAGATTGTAAAGGGAAAGATTTTTCTCCCATCATTGCTAAAAGCAAAAAATCAATATGGTCAAATCTTTTCGGAGTATTAACTTTATTCACATGACCAATAGGGCATCATATTTATAAAACAAAGAGTCTTATTGATTGACAATTCAGAGAAGTAATTATTATTATTCTTAAATGCTAAATGGAGGCATATTCATAAAAGGTTAAATGGGGTCGTCCCGTCACATTTCCCCATTTTTATTTTTTTTGGGAAATACTTCCTTGGATTTTCATCACTATATCCCTATATTACGTCACTCGAGTTTCATGCGAGACAGAGACTCCTACAGCCTCCATCCAGACGTGATCGCTTTCAATAATTCTGTGACTGTTAAAAATAACTGCCTAAATAGAGGCCAAAAGAATATCTGTTTCTCACAAAACTTGAATGCCATAATATACGATTATAGGATAAAAATCCACAGAAATATTTTTTCAAGAAAATCTAATAAAAATAAGAAAAATAAAGCAGAAAGTAGTCATATTAGGGCAACCTCATTTTACCCATCACAAAAATTAGATATTGGGCCCGTTTGGTTGATTGGGTACCTCGGTGTATCCCCCTCCAATCCTGGGTTGGAAATCCATCACAAGTCAAGGTGATATCACATCACAATCTTATTTCAATCCCCGCCCAACTTCCATAACCATCCAAACACCTACTATTTACAAGTGGATACCCACCCCATCCCACTAACCAAACAACCGTGTGACCCATGGGCCACGTGTTGAAATCAAAAGGAATCAAACGTTTGTCTATCAATGTCTGGAGAGGTAAAAAGAAGTCTTCTCTATCCATCCTCGTGATATTGCTCTGCCACTCCCCTCTCAGCTGCTTGACCGCGGTGTCCTCCCTTACCCACTTTCTACTTGCCCCCATTCCACGGAGGACGCGAAGCTCTACATTGGACGGCCAGGGGAGGAAGAACGAGAAGGGATTCGATGGCCATTCCGTGGAGGGTGTCGGCGTCGCTGGTGAAGATGGTCTTCGTGGCGCTCCACTGTTGGGTCACCTCCTGCCTCATCATCGCCGACGAGATCGCCCTCGCCCTCAGGAACAACGAGGTCGTAGGCTCCGTGCCCATGGTCCACTGATGCCAAGGTCCTTCCTTTCCCTCCGTTTCTCTTTGCTGCTTCGAGTAAATAAGGTTTGCGGGTTTGGGTCCCCGTCAAAATGTTGAATTTTGGTCCTTTTTATATGTGATTTTGGACTATGAGTGCGTAAAGTTGAGATTTGCGTGAATGACAACGAGATTTTACCCTCGCCTCCACGAAGAACGAGGTTGTAGGCTCCATGCTCACGTTCCGAAGGTCCTTCCTTTACCTCCTTTTGGGTTTGCAGCCTCGAGAAGTTCGGATTTGGGGAAATGGGTAAACGTCAGAATGTTAAATTTCGTTTTCTTCGTATGGGTTGTTTCGATTGCGCAAAGTTGAGATTTTTGAGCAGAATGGGGATTGTATAGCGATGACCGATGGTTTCAGTATAGGGGTTCTGATTAGGGCTTCTAAGTTTTCCTAAATTTTGTTTTTCTTTGTGAGTTTTAGATGTGGACTACCTGTGATAGTGACAGCTGCACATTCTGAGTAGTCTTTTCTTCGTCTTTTTGTAAATATAGCTTCAATTCTCGGGTAGTCCTTTCCATTAGGTATCATTTGTAACGTTTCAGGATTAGGTCACACAGTCTGTTATCGAGGAAAAATTGATCCTGATAACTTGTTGGACTTGAGCTTAATTGGATCCGTTGACAACCACAGAAAATGTTTAAGCCTAACTTGTCAAATAATAATATCCATCACTTATAACCATTATTTTTAAAAACACGCCTCGAGGCGCTGAGGCGTACACATCGAGGCGTTTTTCAAGGAAAATCGCCTCAAGGCTATAGCCTCATGCAGCCTCAGTGAGGCGTGTGCCTCGAGGCTTATGAGGCATGCCTCGAGGCGCTGCCTCATTTGTCTGCTGATATTTTTATTCTACAATATTTTTTCTTTTCTTTTGGTTGTCGGATTTTCATCTTTCGTAGACAAGTATTTTCAAGTCCTTAAGCTCAGAATTCATTGAAATGCAATTTTTTAATTTATTAAAGTATTAAGCTTATTTTTACTTTGTTATGCATGTTCTTTATAAATCAACATGAACAAAAAATTGAGTCTTGAGTCCTTAAAGCTAATGCCTCTAATCCTTAGTATGAATCAAGCATAAATACTTTCTTTATTAAAATGTTTGGATGCAAGTCCCCTAATTTGACCTAAATTTAGAAAAGTATATTTTTGTAAACATGTCTCATTTTTTCTTCTATTCAATCGCGACTAAATTAATACACATGAAAGCATGCATGAACAAAGATGGTCATAACATGCAATATTCCAAGTATTTTATCCCCCAATCCTTATTTTAAAGTAAAAATGGTCATTGATTCATTGCTTACTCTCTTATCCTTCTCAATTGAATGACACACATATCTCATCTAATTCTGAAAATGGTGTTACATCTCGTCCCTTTAGTTAAATTTTATTCAAAACTTTAAATTTTGCGGAGAGTTACTCATTATTGTGCTTGCATATCTATATGTACTTGATTCTTTACAGATTTAGAGTCCAAAAAAAGAGAGTTATATAACAACTTGGATGTTTAAAGTCTTTAAACAATGGTGTTAGCCTTGAAATGTCATGGGGTTATTTATTTAATCATAACTATTTAATTTCTAGAATTTGAAGATTGTAATTACGATTAATTATTTTTTATGAAAAAAATTCTTTCACGAGTGAGGCTTACGCCACGACGAGGCGATACTGGGAAAACGCTTCGATATGCCTCACGCTTTTTAAAACCTTGCTTATAACCCACACCCACACATTGTGAGTTGTAGATGTGAGACTATGAATGGAGATTGGGGCGTGACAACTGACATTTCATAAATTTCATAAATTAATGAGGGAATTCGATGATTGGGGGATTTTTTGTGTGTCTGCTAAGGGAAGGGAGACTAGCAACTGAGAACTGATGTTATCATAAATTCCTGGTTTAATGTTATTTTCCATTTTCTGGCATCTCAAGGGATTTAGTTAATTTTGTCATAATTCCACGCTTATGTTTATGCTATTTTCGTGATTTAAATACCCTAGATCTCTCTAATTACCCTAGACATTAAAAGATGAGCAGAGTTTGATTTCCTAAAAAAGGTTTACTCTACGAGTCTTTCTGCGAGTACTCTTCTTATTTAATCCGTTGAATGATGATGAATGGTCATTTACCCTTATTTTGAATATTATGGACATCATAAAATTTAACGCTGCATTTTTGTGTTGTCTTGCTTTTATTTGGATGGCTGCCAATTGCAACTATTAAAAAAATCTGGTTATTGTAATATCGAGAGTTTGTGCATCCGGCCGTCCTTTCGGTAATTACATGTTGCTTTTTGATCCATTTTAGCTTAGTAGACTTCGTGGTGTCAGATTTCATGATATTATACTATTTTTTCTGACTATCTGGGGAAAGTTTATAAACCCCAAGAACATCTTTTTCAACTTCTTACATTTATCCTCTTCTTGAATACTACTAGATTCTTGTGCATAAAGTAGGGCATATTTGTTTTTTTGAACGAAGCAGGGCATATTTGTATCAAAAAATGGTGCGGCCATGGGATCTTATATCAAATGAAGATGGTTATCATCCTACCAAAGTCATGGTAGGCATAATTGTCTGTACAGGTTAAAAATTCACATCATTTAAGCCTATGAAAGGTTAGGATTCATATGTATAAAAAAGAAGAAATGATAGACACCTCTTTGATGAAAATCCAAAATTTTGGGACCAATTATGTTAATTACTTGAGCTGCACTTCTAATAAACCTTGACTTGGGAGGCTTTCATTTTATAGCTGGGTAAAATATCGGTTTGTAATTTTATGATTTTCCTGATCGGCTTTGGGTTGTGTTGCTGGTGCTAAATTTAGAGTCCTGATGTTTGCGTGACTAATAAATGACACACGTGTTCAATAGTTTCATCATGGGTACAATTACATGCTAATGCACACAAACACATGGATATCCAATGCACCACATGATATGATGATCATCTCACTTGTATGGGTTCTTATGGTTGTATGGTCAAAATCTTATCACATCGTAGGCTCACGTATCATCTTGCATATGGCAGGTTTTTCCTTTTGCATTTGAATGTAGATGTTTTAAGGGTGATGATAACACCATCTCGACACTTTTAGACAAAGGAAATTCCAGGAAACTCTTGAAATATGGCAATGGATTTATAAGGATAAATTGATAGGCATGAGTTTTAATAGTTGCTAATTGCGTAGAATTCCTTGTATGTATTTAAATGTAAAGCTTCATTTTATTGGTGGTTGTATAATGATTGCCATATATTATCTAATGTACACAATGCATGTTACAAGTACATGTAGAAAATAAAAGATCCAACTTATAATTTTATGGACTATCAACAAACACAATGTCAATTTTCACATTCCAGTGATAACTAGAGGCACAAAAAGTGCATGGATATACCACCATGTTGAGCTAGTTGTAAATTGTGGGAGACATACATCTTTCCTAAATGTAGACCTGGGAATATCAACTAGGGAAAAAAACCTCGCACTTCCTTACGGGCATAGAATCTATTTATGTACTTGTTAATGTGGATATTTGATAATGAAATTTAAGTTTTTAAATAAATTATCACAATAATTTTTGCAAGGATTTCACAGTACTTTTATAAAAAAAACTATAAAAATATGTGTATATATATTAAGGTATTTCTTCTAGACACTTCTATGGTCATGTTTATTTGTCTTTATTAAAATGAACGACTTACTATTAACCAATGTTTTTAATTTATTAGACACTTTTTAAATTAGATTATATTTAAGACGTAAATTTTGATTTTTTTGAAATATATAAATTTACAATACTTATAAAGAGTATATATAAGTTTTAAAAAATGTTACAATCTAAATACAAAATGGAGAGTGGAAAATCACATACAGGAATTCATACAATTTCCACGTTCATTATTCCATATAGATCTTCTCAAAAAAGTAGTGCATAGCTTGAAATTTAATTGCACGAATTATATTGATATAAATAATATTCAACATAAGAATGGGTTAAATCGTATATGTCATATATTTGCGAATATTATTAAATTATTTAACCCATTATTATATATTATAATAGGAGCTTTTGATTATTTTTTTCAATCATGGAATTCTCTTATAAATATTGATAAACTGTATGAAATTCATTCTGATCATATATATATATATATAGTATCTGGATTAAAACATAATTTTAGTTGTCTAACAATCACATAAATATGTGATAATATTTTGACGTAGTTACATTCATTTAATGCATTCTTGATGGAAATTATAATTTGCATCGTAAGGTTAACACTTACAACTAGATTTTGATAGCAAAAGAAGTCATAAATTACTGACATTGAGATAGATGGCATTACTTTGAAATGAGTTGGTGTAGATGATAGTTTACCTACTCTATATATTTATACAAAGAGAGAGAGAGAGAGATCATATCACCTACCCAAAATTATAAAGTATAGAAATAAGGAGAGATGGGGAAGGGTTCACGCGATTTGTGGAGAGAGAGCACCATACATGTAAATGAGAGAGAGAGTGCATGGAAAACGACAAGTCATGCATTGTAGATAAGAATGTAAAGAGTGGAGGGTAACATTGGGAGTTCATGGGGAAAGGGGCACATGTCAGATGTAGAGAGAGGGGAAAAGACTATGCTTTAGTTAATAGTATAGATTTGATGCGAAATAGATGTCAAAAAACAATTTTTTTTAGAAGAGGAGTGGAACACCCTTGATGGGGGTTCACCCTGAAAGCTCCTTTCATTGAACAAAGAATATTAATTTATGCCTTGGAAAATGTATGCCTTTTCATATCTCCCACATTGGAGATTTCTCACGTAGTCTTACACAAACCAACTGTTAAGGATATATGTATTTACTTGATTCTACATACTCTCATACAAGGATAGTATTCATTAATCTGACGACATCAATGGCTGTCCATGACTCTGATCTCGTGACTAAGAGTTGACATCAGCACACATTTTTTGAGGTCATTCCGTATGCATTGTGGCAACTCTCATGAGGATTATTCTCTTGCTTTTGCCCTATTATAGGCCATTTTATGTGCTAGAAACGAGGTCATTTTTTTGTGGTCAATGCTTTTACTCGGAAAATATTTTAGAACATTGTAAGGCCTTATGTCGAGCATGGACTATTATAAGATAGTTTTGTTTTAATATGATTCGGCGGTGGATCCCATCTCGGGATGCCACCCTTTTTCTTTCAAAAAAAATCCGACTGCATCAACTACATATGCGGTCACATCTGGCTGGGCAGTCTAATAGTTTTCCATTGGTGGAGTGGAAGATTGTGGCATCACCTAAGGAGAACGGGGGCCTCGGTGTTCGCAGTTTGGAAGAGATGAACAAAGCGCTACTTGACAGGTGGGTTGCTCGCATTTGGGGCGACTATGGCAGTCTTGCTTGCAATTTGATTCGTAGGATATACGGGCATGGGCTTTCCTTCCCTGGCCCCACAGACATCGGCTACTCTCCCTCCTTTTTCTGGAGGGGTATCTGCAGTGTGGCACATGAGATGCATGCTTTTTGAGACATGTGGTTGGTGATGGGACATGTTTCTGATTCTGGACGGATGATTAGAGTGATGGGGGGCCTTTGGACATGAGATTTCCAAGACTCATGGCATTGGCAGAGCACCCTAGTTGTTCGCTGGCGGAGATTTGGGATGGGCATTCGTTCTTTCCACAGTCCAAGTCCGAGTTCTCTGAGCAGTGTGTGGTGGAGATCTTGGACATGCTATCGGAGATCGAGGATGTGAGTGGTCCTACTCATGGTCGAGACCATTGGTCCTGGCGAGATGGCTCTTTCTCGGTTCAGAAAGCATATAGAGCACTAAGGGGTCCCATGGTTTTCGTCCCTGGTGGATGCGAGGCAGATTGCAGGCGTATCTGGAACTGAGCGATCCCAAAAAGAGTGAAGGTATTCATGTGGATTTTCAAAAGGGGGAGACTGCTGACGAGGGCAAGCTGGCACGTTTCATCCAGGGAGCTGGCTACCCCTGAGTGCCTGAGATGCATGGAGGAAGTGGAGGATGTTGACCACCTTTTTTCAATTATGCGAGTTCCGTGGAAATTTGGGTTCGACTCGGGATTCAGGGGGTCAATGCACATGATGTTGAGGGTTTCTGGCATTCGATCGATGCGGACTGGATAAGGACGGATAAGGAGAAATTGAGGGCGATGGCGGCAATCTGGGCGATCTAGTTAGGCAGAAACGGGGTCATATTTCAGCAAGAAGGTTTCTATGTTGAGAATGTAATGGCGCATGTAAACTCATTGGTAGAGAGTTGGAGTCCATAAATCTTATCTTCATGTAAATGCTCTTAGGTTTGTAATAACTTTTTTGTGATAAATGATGAAGTTTTTGGGCATGCACCTATACGATACATGCCCTTTTTTTCTTTCAAGAAAACATATGCAGTTACATGAAGCACATATATTGCTGCATGTGCATATGTGGTAGGTGGATCGTATTACATTATTTATGTAGCATAATACATATTCTGCATCGCATACTATGTTCACATAGTTGTATATCAGGTTGTATACATCATATATTTAGTCCACATTCTAGGTAGAGTTAATATATATAACTTAGGCTCAAGATTTTTTTGTTTAGGGGCTTATTTATTTTTGAGCTTTTACAATTATACTCTTGCAATTACAATTATGCCCCTATCTTCTTTCATCATTAACACTTGTGCCTTTTTGTTAGTCTTGTCGTCAATAAGATTAAATCAAACCATGATTTATACAAAGAAAAACATGATTAAGTAAAGTTTTCTTGCAATTGTGCTTATGTAATTTTAAAAGCAGTGGATGTTCTTAGGGAGGGGGGTCACAACTCCCTTCCTACCCTCTCCCTCCTCCGACCCAAGTTCTCATCCTCGACCTCCTTTGCCTCAGAGCCCCTGTCCTCCCCCTTCCTATGCCCTGAATCACTTGTTCAGCCCCAACCTCCACTACCACCTCCCTCTCCTCGATACCGGCCTCCTCCATTCTCGTTTAAACCTCCTTTGCCCCTCCCCTTCTTCGCTCCCTTCCCAATCGTTCCCCCCGGCCTCCTCAACCGCATCCAAACCTCCTTTCCCCATTCCCCTTCTCCACCTGCGAGGCCATGGTCGGTGATCTGCTCCTCAGGGCCACATTGAGAGTGATTGAAGAGCATGAGGTTGGAGGAGCACCACCACAAGGGAGCAACAATAATGGTGATTTTAGCTGCAAGAGAAGAAGACTAGTGAAGTGGGTGATGGTGGAGATGATGAGCACGATATAATGGCTGTGAGGGCAACTGCATTGGATGCGTGATTGCTACTTTGACCTCAAGCGCGAGGGGCGTCAGCTGGGGTTGTTCACAACCAATAGAGGGGAATGCCGAGGTCTCGGATCTCATCCTTGAGTTTGGGGCGGAGAGGCTGGGGGAAGGAGTTGCAGAGGGCGTGGATGGGAGGGAGTCATCCTCGATCTTGAGGCGGAGGGGCTTGGCAGAGGACCAAGCATAGGGAATTGAAGAGGACGGGGAGGGGAGGGCCTCATCCTTGAGTTTGGGGCGGAGGGTTTAAGTGGAGGAGGTCGGTGCTGTGGCAAAGGGGCAAAGGCGGAGGAGGTGGTTAGGGACGAGGAGCTTGGGATAGAGGGGTTGGGAGACAGAGTTGCAAAGGACGTGGAGGGGAGGGCCTTATCCTCGAGCTTGGAGCGGAGGCTTGTGCGGAGGAATTGAATGATGGAGAGAGAGGTGGGAGGGAGACATTGAAGAAAAAGGCAGGGTTGTCAAAAAAATACAATCGTACCCTTTTTTCTTTCCAATTACACTTATGTCCTTGAGACAACGTTCGTTTGGGAGACGAATGGATGACAACTAATCTGAGGGATATAACTGTTAATAACTAAAGAAGGTAGGGGCACAAGTGATATTGTAAAAAAGGGAGGGGCATAACTGTAAAGGGGCTTTGATGTAAGAAAACCCTTTATTTTTATTAGTACTTTTTGTGGTTATGGTTTGTATTAAAAAGATTAATACTTACATATACACTATGTTACATTGCTTAAATTTATGTTGAGTTATTATCGAATCTCGAAACATTCTACCCTTATAAAAAAATAACACTAATAACGTATTATCATTATTTAAATTGAAATGTAAACTTGCACAAAACTACATATTCTTCACATATTCCTCCACATATGATATTAGTCTTTATGCAATGATTTTTCTGAATGAATCCCATTTTACATTTCAAAATCTTGGGCAAGGAATGATCCATGACAGCGTCATATTTTTCATCAAATCTAGCAAGACAATCGATCACTTCATGCCTACTATTTTCATCTAGAGGCAATGTTTGAGAGGCTTCACAGCTATTATCCATCATGTAATTGTGAAGCACAAAGGGCATGCGTACATATAGATATGGTTGGAGTCTTTCTTTTTGGTTTCGATCCAATATAAGATTATCAAGGAGCATAAGGCTATCTATGGCCTTAAGTAGTCCCAGAGCATGGTTACTTAAGCTCTCGAATTCGATAGAGCACTAGGGCTTCACGAGATTATCTGCAGATCATTCACTGTTTGTTCAGAGGATTCAAAGAGGTATCGTTGTCATTACTGATCTATGTTGATGATATCATTGTTGCAGGAGATGATGTGCAAGGCATTAATGCGGCTAAGGAGTTCCTTGGACAACAGTTTGTCACCAAGGACCTTGGCGATTTACGATCTTTCCTTAGGGCTTGAGTTCTCTAGTAACTAGCAGGGTCTTGTGATGACTCAAAGGAAGTACGTTATTGATCTCCTATCAGAGACTGTCATGATAGATTGCAGACATGCTACTACTCCCATGAACCTCGTCACGAAGGTATATGATAATGATACAGAGGAGGTAGACAGGAGGAGATACATGGAGCTCGTTGGGAAGTTCCTTTATATGACCATTACGAGGCCAAACTTCTCATTTGTGATGAGCAAAGTTAGCCAGTTTATGGAGCAGCCAAGACATGTACATATGGATGTGATTCACATGATCTTCAGGTATCTGAAATCATCCTCAGGTATCAGATTGCTCTTTAGCATAGGGACATCCCTTGCCATCACATCATGTGCAGATGCAAGCTATGCAGGATGCCCCAAGGAACGGAAATCTACCTCAGGATTTGCAGTATTCATAGGGAGCTCTTTGGTGTCATGGAAGAGTAAGAAGCAGACTATGGTTACTAGATCCAGTGTAGAGTATGAGAAGGTATATGATGGTGATACAGAGGAGATAGACATGAGGAGATACATGCAGCTCGTTGGGAAGTTCCTTTATGTGACCACTACCAGGCCAGGCCTTTCATTTGCGGTGAGTAAAGTTAGCCAGTTGATGGAGCAACCAAGACATGTACATATGGATGTGTTCACGTGATCCTGAGTTATCTGAAGTCACCCTCAGGTATCGGGTTGCTCTTTAGCATAGGGGCATCTCTTGTCAGCATGTGCAGATGCAAACTATGCAAGATGCCTAAGGAACGGAAATCTACCTCTGGATTTGTAGTATTCATAGGAAGCTCTTTGGTGTCATGGAAGAGTAAGAAGCAGAATATGGTTGCTAGATCCAATGCAGAGTCAGAGTACAAAGCCATGACGTAACGGATCACCGACATGATGTGGGTCTCTAATTGACCTAACTTTTGACGTGCCACTTCCCATGCTTCTACAATGTGACAACAAGGCTGCACTTTCATTGCCAGCAACACCGCCTTTCATGATAGGATCAGGTACATCGTCACTATACAAGTGACATTATTCAGAAGGACTTTATCTCTACTTCATATGTCAGCTCAAGGGAAGCAAAAGTAGACGTTTCTCAAAAGATCTAGTTAGAGGGTCATTTCAGAGGCGTTGTTCGAAGCTGAGTAATGAGTATGATTGACATCTATGCTCCATCTTGAGGGTGATTGTTGAGTGTTATTCATCTTTTCACTATTTTATGTATTTTCTTTTCTTTTCTTCTTTATTATGTAATTTGCTCAACATGATTTCTCCTCTTTATAAGAGAACCCTAAGGCCTCATGAGTAAGCAATTCAGTATTCTATTTCCACCGAAATCAATAGTGATTTGTTATAAAACTTATTTTTAACTCAATGAAAGCTTCATGACACGTTCGGCCATTCCCACCATCATCCACGCGCCCGCGTCACGCTCGGCCCTTCCTACCTCTTCCCTCTTTTCGCCTCCGCCCACTGGTCCTCCACCACGCCATACTCGCCCTCCGCTCTAGCACCTCCCACTCGCCCGCTGTTATGTCGCCTCCCACTCACCCTCCAGTCTACCTCCCACTTGCCATAAGCCCTAACTGGCCGCTATCCGCATCATCCTGGGTTTGTGACTCCACCTTCTCCTCGCCGTTCCTCTTCCAGCTCCTGCAGTATCATCCACCTCCATATCTCTCCAGTAGCTGAATCCCCACTAGCTGGCATCCTCCTCCAATCTCCCCCACTCCCCGCCTGCCCTCCACCCACCACCCTATGTATGTCTCTTTCTCTAATTATTCCTTGAAATCAATTCTGTGATTTTTCTTTTTGCACAGGCTTACGTACGTTTGATGTTTCTCCAACTTTACAGACCATTTTTTGCTTATATATTCAAGTGGTTCCTCATTGTTAATATACATATACGTCACGATGACGTTGAAAAAAGGGTTTTTATCACTTGTGCCCCTCCGAGATATCGCAATTTCAGTTATGCCCCTATCTTTTTGGTAATATCAGTTGTGCCCCTCATTTCTAGCTAATCTATCACTTGTGCCCCTCGGGTTAGTGACCGTCCATCCACAGTACAAACGGACGTTAATTTTGAGGACATAAGCGGAATTAATTTTAAAAAAAGGAGTATATGGTCATTTTACACCCTCTTCCTCATCTCCTTCTTGTTCCTTCTCTTCCCCCATCCTCTTCCTCCTCCTCCAATCTCCTCCTCCTCCCCAGTCCCACCTCCTCCCAGCTCCGCCCTGAGCTCCTCGGAACTCCTCCCTAGCTCCGCACCTCCTCCCAGCCTGCATCTCCTCCCAGCTCCGCCCCGAGCTCCCCGGAACTCCTCCCCAGCCCGCACGGCGTCCCAGCTCCGCCCTGAGCTCCCCGCAACTCCTCCCCAGTCCCGCACCTCCTCCCAGCTCCGCACCGCCACCTGCCCCGCACCGCACCAATTTCGGTCATTTTTTGTACTAGGACCCCATATTTCGGTCATTTCGGTCATTTCGATCAAATTTCGGTTTCGACTGGATATCGATATTCGACATAAATTCGATTGAATTTCGCTGAAATTTGAGGCCATGCCTCCCCCTGCCTCGCACGGCACCACCCCCTCCCTCTGGAATCCCAGCAGTCCGCCCCGAGCTCCTCCCTCGAGCTCCCCTCCGCCCTTCAATCTCCGCCCCGCACCTCCTTCTGGAACCCAGCACCTCTCCTCCGCCCCGGCTCTTCCCCTCCGCCCCCAGCACTTCCATTCTGCTCCCACCCACCCTTCCTCTCCTCCAGCCTCGTGCTCCCCGCGCCTCTCTCCAGATCCACTCTAATTTTATTTTGACCATAATACCCTTCTTAACCACACCATAGTTTGAATAAATCGTGGTTATTTTAATTTTTTGACGGTAAATCTGACGGAAGAGCACAACTGATGACGGAGCAAGAAGTGAGGGGCACAATTGATATTACCAAAAAGATAGGGGCATAATTGATATTGTGATATCTCAGAGGGGCACAAGTGATAAAATCCCTTGAAAAAAACACATCTACTATCCTAATTTGAATTGTTATAGCAGAAATTTATTTGCTATGCATTTTGTGCTTTGCCCACTTGTGTACCTTGGAACTTTGGTTTAAATCGATTCATCATTTGTATAGAAATACTATTCCAGAAATAGTTGGCCTAAGATTTTTGGGGGTCAGAACTCCGTTCAATGAGTTTCCAGATTTTCATACCAGTTTCTATGGAGACAGAGGCATGCTAAAATCATCATTGCTTTGAATCATTGTTGTGACCGGGTAGACCCGTATCAGTGGTCTACTGGTTGAATAACCAGTCTGATTTTCTAAATTTCTCAACCTATTGCAATGTGTTCACTTCAATACCGAAATGTTCCTGCCTTGTAATTCACGGAACTTCGTAATCTTTGTACATGTTATTGAAATGTTGCAAACTTGCAAATGAGCTGATGTGCCAACTGGCCGACCCGACCTAGGCGCAGCCCAAGCACTCCGGGCTAGGCCTTGGCTTGGGCTGAAATTTCTGAAATATAACAGGCACAATCCCGGTCAGTGAGCCCACCAGCATACATGGGCTCGGGCCATACTGGGCCTGGCCCGACCTGACCCGATAACCATTATCCCAATGCTTAGTCCCTCAATATCCAATTTATATAGATGTAGATTATGCAGATTGTCTTAAGGATAGAAAGGTCATCGCTATCTTCTATTTTCAGGTAAAAAGGGTCTTCGCTTGAAGTGTCACACACTGAACTAATGTTAATACTCTAATAAAAGATGGTGTGTATTTTGTTATAGGGAATCAAGTTCATTGATGAGGCAAAATGTGGACCATTGTGGCTAGATCAACTATGGAGTTCAAGTACAGAACTATTGCACATGAACAGTTAAGGATGAATTAGGTCAATTATAATGACTTTTATCGAGGGCTTCCTAATGTAGCCAAGACATGATAATTAGGCAAAAATTTTAATAACCAATAATTCTGCTTTTTGTGAGAGAGCCAGCATGCAGAAGTTGACTGCCACCACCATAGACATGATACGTTACATAAAATGTGGCCACCTCATGTTTTTCTTCCATAGCGTACATTGTTAATATCTTTATGAATCTACTTCTCTGAATCGTCTTTGAGAGATGTCGTTCCAAACTGAGCAATAGCGAACCTTCATGCTTAAGCTTGAGGTGGAATGCTGAGAGTTATTTAGTCTGAGAGCTTTTTTTGTAGTTTTTAATTTTATTTGGTTCTCTCCACCCACTTCAATGGTCTGGTGGTAGCGCAGTGTGCCTACCACCCAAAAGACCAGGGTTCAAATCCCTCCTTGGGCCATCGTAAAAAATAGTTGGATATTTCAACATGGATTTGAGCAAAAATCCGTATATCCTACCCTACTAAAAGTGGGAGAAGGCTTCGCCATTTTTTATTTGGTCTCTCTAACACTACCCTCTTTGGTCTCCACTATATAAAAGACAATAAGACCTCTCATAATGCAAGCAATTTACTCAAATTTTTTACGAGGACGAAAAGGAGACTATTTTAGGAGATATCAATCAAAGGTATAGCCAAAAACTCTTCTTTCGTACTTCTACTTTCTCCCATGCTTGTTGTAATCACGGAGATACTTGATCAAGTTGGGAGGATAAGAAAATGGGAGCATTTTTTCTTCTCCTTTTTACATATCTAACACTCTTACTTTCATCTATTCAACCTCTGATTTTTTTGAACAATCGTTTTTAACTGATTTGTTCCTTTTTTCTCTTTTCTATACTTCATACTATTTTTTTCAACTTCTCAACCTTGTGGGCTTGAAATATACAAAATTGGAAAAGAGAAATACGAATTTCAGTTGCACCAAAAGCTCAGACCTTGCAAGACTTCGACCTTCTCTACTGAGGTTGTCATGAGAATCATTTTGCCAGCACACCTTGCTACCGTAAGGGAGACCATCTCCTTGTACCATGGTGGTTATCGCCATTGCTCATACACCACTGTGTCATGTTGCGCCTTGTCACATTACGAAGGTCATGCGACAACCCTTGCACCATTAAGCATCACCTTTGTGCACACTCCCTCATGTGACTACATTTGAGTTGCTTCCTCGCATGTTGTGGTGCAACCTCATGAGCCCACCCCCTAAATGTAACTCCTCTTTGTGATGTCACCATATGACAAAGCTTCTTCTACCTTTCTGTGACCATCGGGAGCAGTTATGTCTTTACTGCTGTGCATGAATGTCTTGCTTAATGACTTCTCCATGAGCATGGTATTGTGTTTGAAATGGTAATCTGCCTTACAAGTGTCAAATCATGGTCTCAACTCTGACTCAATGCACGTGAATGGCAGCACCTCATGTCACTTTGATCTCGCCATACCATACAAATGAACATGAACAAAGGTTTTAGAATAAAATGATCTAACTAAAATACAAACCTTGAGTCAATGCCCTAAAACCAGCTTGCAAGAAACCATGTAGAAAACAACAATTTGGAATAATATCAAGCCACAAGCATCAAAATATTAAAATTTAATGTGATGTGGGAAAAGGCTTGGTGGTTGTATCTCAAGCTGGTTAGGATGACAAATTTCCTCTCTTGGAGAATAGGTCTAATAGCGGCATTTCTTGGTTAGTTCTTCTGAAACTTGTAGTTTAAGGTCCTATATATAGAACACATGCACACCCAACTCTTACAATAGATGATGCGGAACTAAACACAAGATTCCACACCACATAGTAGAGAGATCTTGAGTAGATATAATACCTGATTGAACTGATCTTCACTATTCTCAACATTAAGGAAATTTGTACCTATCTTATTTGTCTGTAAAAAGGACCGAGAAAAGGTGCTTAAGGTCTTCTCATCTCCTGCTATTTTCTCCAGTATACTATAGTCATCAGCCTCTTGCATCTCATCAGCCAATGTAGAAACTTGACTTTTGAGGGAGCCCTTGTCCTTTATAGTCTAGGTCACTTGTCGTAAATGTAGAATCTGATAACCTGCAATCTTCTTGGGCCTCTCCCTGTCATTTATCACATCGCCAGCAAGCCTATTTACATCGAGAATAGCAAGGACCTTCGAGAGATTGCCAAAACATTGATTATATACTTTAGAGGCAAAAACGGGAAATTCGATACATGTTCCTTTCATAGACTTGTACTAATAATTCGTCACCATTGCTAGGAGATTAGATGCCTGTTCCCTCCACACTGTCATACAAATAATTCGTCACCATTGCTAGGAGATTAGATGCCTGTTCCCTCCACACAGTCATACAAATAATTCGTCACCATTGCTAGTGCATCACTTACCATGTCCGTCAACAAGGGGAGCACATGGAAGACTTTCTTGCATAGTGAATGGATGCCCATTAATTAATAATGAGGGTTTGAATGGTTGGGACGGTTGAAATGGTAAATAAGATGTGATGAATTATTGTAATATGTTGTACTGATTACATTTACTTATTAGAAAAGCTTGAAAAGCTACCCGAACAATGTTAAGAGATCGAAATCTTCTGGTGATGCTACTGTCTCTTCATGAACTGGGGATCTTGATTGGCTATTTCAGATGTCGATCGAACATTTTGTTTACTTCCCTTACATGCGATTGTTTAATTACTGCCCTTCTCCCTCGGCACAACATGTTATCTATTTCCATTGTTCATCTTGGTTGATTTTCAGCAAGAGATATTTATAGCCTAGACTAACCAGACACATTGGTTTTGATTGCAGCTCTGTACATACCAACTGTCAGGGTGTCAAATTAAGACTCCTAAATCCAAATAAGACCTCTAATGGAAGATCTCGTCGTCTAGAGAGTTCTTTTTTGCAGTAGGCAATGGTGATGAGAGCATTAACCAGACATGAAGATTTGTTTGCTCCTCGTCTCTGTGGTGCTATTAGGGCAGAATGGATACCCAATATCCATTGAACTTGTTGTAGAATGTAATGATCCTCTCACCCTGACAAATTTGTTTATGAAACTCTGGATCAGTTTGAATTCTTGTCCCTGTGAATAGAATATGGTTCTAGAGGCACACTCACATATGAAAAAACAGTTCTGCACGCGTATGGGAGTAACTGCAAGAAACAGAATGCACAAGCGTGAACATGATTCATCTGAAGGCTAGTAGTTTTTTTCATGCATGGCACAATCTTGCGTTAATATTATAAAATTCTCATGCTGAGCAAAAAAATTCCAAACACTTTGCCAAGTACATGTCAACCCTGAAAACTTGCAATCTGAAACCGTTTGCACAGTAGTGTTAGCACAGTAATCTTTGCCGTCAGCTTACTCTGCTAACTTAACTGTCCTAGATCTATCTAACTGACGGCACACACAAATTATAATTTAACTGTTCATATAATTTGGTTTGAACTAATCGTACTAAATAAACATCTAAGACACGCTTGTGCACCGCCGTATTCCTGTTCTCTCGATCATATAAATTTGGATTTGATTTATCAAACTAAAGAAACATCTAAGGCACAATTGTGCACCACCGCATTCCCTCCCCCTCGATCTTGGCAGACTCATTACGCCCTTACCACCAATAGCACCAGATGGACGGATGACGTTGATAACGAGATGGGTCTTGCTTGGCAAGCAGGAAGAAGAGGAGCTTTGCGTCATGGCGATGATAGCGAAGGGTGCAGAGGAGCTGAAATTAGGACATGTCCTAACTTCATGTGCTTCAATGCAGTGCGAGATGGGTTTGAAGCGGAAGACTCTGTGGCATAAGAAGCATCGAAGCTTTGCGGCTCTGGGTAGCCTTGTTATCGAGTTGTGATAATGATGGGATCAGGGTAGCCTCATGGGAGGCGGATTCTCTTCTGTTACAGCAGGTGCTGTAATGCAGGGGGGTCGCTCGATCACCATTGGACGGCTTTCGGAGGGGGCCGGGATGACTGGTGCACATCCGGAAGGTGATCGAGTGGCTCCCCTACGTTACAACACCTGATGTAACAGCAAAGGATCCGCTCACAACATCGTGACCTGCTTTTCGACACCAATGGCATGATGGTACTACAAGCACTGAGCTGCACAATGACAACTCCATGGAAAAGAAATGAGAGTGGCTCCAGGGAGACCCCAATGAAGATGGCAGAGGGAGTAAAGGAACCTCGAAAAAGAAGATGCTTCTTTTTTCCATCTTATAGTCATTCTTGTTCTCTACACCTCTATTGTCTTATATTTTTGCGAATTGCGGAAGCAAACACATACAAACGATCAAGCAAATAAGCACGAATACACATGTCTTTACAAAGTTCACCCATAACTGGGATATGTCCTTGAGCGATGGCGATCGATTTTCACTAGGTGGAGAAAGAAGAATACATAGGACACGCAGAGCTCTAACCTTAGGGGAGTTTATATACTACTCTCGATATAGATGGATCCCTAATGCAAACAGTTCTGAATACCCAAATAGAAAAGGAATCGTCAATAAAAGTTTTCGTTGGGGGCTTAGTGAGACCTTGTTTGCGAGGGTATGGTGGCATGGGGGGTGGTTCTCCAACTGGATTCAGCAAAACAATACGGAGGAAGATGGGGGGGGGGGCTTTTTGGTCTTTGATCGTAAGGATCACAAGGCCTGAATAAACCAATGTGACATGCTAAGAAAAATTGGCTCTCTAAGGCAAACTTCAAAGGGAAAAGTGGGCATCCCCATGAGGTTCTTGTTAAGATTGCAACAAATTCGATCACTTCAAACTCAATTGTCCAACAAGAAGAAGACATGAAGTTCTAAAGAACTTGAAAACAAATGCAAGAATAAGATAGAATTCACAGGAGTCGTGGAGAGTTACTCCGCTGTTAGAGATTGCGATGGGTGGTAAATTGACTCAAAAATGACCCATCAAATTGCCAAGACAAAGAGGGGTTAGTTGGATTCAAAGAGATGAATAAAGGGGGAACAAAAGATCTTCATGGAGAACAACACCTACTTGGATGTTAAAATTGTTGAGACATATAGGCTCGACATGCGCGATAGTATCATGGTACTTCAAGATGTACTATACGCTCAAAAATTATGCCATAACCTCATACTTGTTCCAGTGCCACTGAAGAAAGATTTTGAGGTTATTTTATAATAAGATTGTATCAATTGGAAATATTAAGAAGGTCAATGCCATGGGAAAGTCTATATCTGACCATGTACCTATGTTGTCTTCTTGTAAAAGTTTCTAGTGAATCAATGAACATGATTTCTGAATAGTCTTTGTATTATTTATCTGATTATTGATTTACGGTACACGAGAGTAGGGATTCTAGGAAGCTTGAAGATGGATCAAATGATTAAAGCTAATATTTCTTAAGAGGTCATCGACTGAATTATTGGGCTCAATCAATTAAGACATATGGACCGCTTAGTACTTATATACATATAAATAAGGAAAACTCTACAACATCATTGCCTATTATTCAAAATTCTCCTATGTATATCATTTAGAAGGAAAAGAAGAGGCATTTCAAGTGTTCAAGATATTTAAGATAGAAATGGCGATATAACTGGGATAATCAATTAAGATTTTCAGAACTCCTATAGATGGAGAATATACCTCAAAAGACTTTGAGTAGTATTGCATTCAATTATGCATCAGTAAGCATAATACTATACCTTATACACTATAATAAAATGGTGTAGCTAAAAGAAAGAATAGAACACTACAGAACATAGTAAGGTTTATGCTATCACACTCAAGTTTCTCAAGAAATTTCGGGGAGAAACAATATTGATAGTTAAATAGATACAAATTGAAATTTCCACCAAGTTTGTAGAATCAATGCCATATGAAATTTTGAATTAAAGAAAAGCTGAGTAGGACCACTAGAGATTGTTGCATATGTCTTAATCTCGAGTCAACTTAAGGATAAGCTTGACTTTAAGACATAATTTTCAAATTTATTGGAACAATGAATAATTTTAAGGATGTATGTTTCTCTACGAGTTTAAAGAGCTCATCGAAAGTCGCAATGCAAGTTTTTTGAAAATTATGAAAAGAAGGAATAGAAAATAGAGGAATAGGATCCTCTAGTTATCTTACAAGACAATGAGGACAATTTAGATATAAGACATGAATTAATGGATTTTAGTAATCATTCACACTTTGAAAATGAACATATGGATAATGATGATACTTTAAAAGAAGTGGATGAACCTACATAACCCTGAGTATAATCAATAACAAGAGATTCATATTATAACCCACATGAATGAAAAATTATCATTTCTATGGATGTGAGGTATTGTGTTACACCATATATGAAAATATAGCATATTATACAAATTTCATATCTTTTAACAAAATAATGGCTTTGTATGAGTCAGAATCATGTACGACTGTCGTGATGGATGAGTTAGACTCGATTAAGCGAAATCGTGTATGGGAGCTATATGATTCGCCAAAAGGTAGGCAATTTATAGGATGCAAGTGGATATTAAATAAAAGTATCAAGTTATGTTACCGTTTATAAGTATAAAGCAAGATTAGTTGCCATGGGCTATATTCAGCGACTATACTAGACTTCCAGAAAACCTACTATCTGATTGCTAAGTTTGCATTAATATGGATGGTCTTATCTATAGTCTCATTTATAGTATTTGAATTATTATAAATGGTGTGAAGACAATCTTCCAGAATGGAGAATTAAGAGAGGAGATATATATGCGACTATCTGATTTGTTTTCAAGTAGAAGCCAAAGAGAAAATGGTTTACAGATTAAGAAAAGCATTCTATGGTATGAAATAGTCTTCATGACAATTGTATTTCAAATACCATGAAAAATTCCAATAATCTTTATAATAAAATAAATTTAATAATTGTGTATATGTCATAAAGAGCAGTACCAAGTTTACAATTATCTCATTGCATGTAAATGGCATTTTACTTGCAAGTAATGACATAAGCATGTCGATGAAATGAAAAGATTGATAAATGAATTTGAGATGAAGGATAGGACGGAGCATCTTATGGTCTAGAAATTAAAATAACAAGAGGCAAAGATTCAAGGACATTGAGTCTTAGTAAAAAAATACTTACATACTGTATTAGAGGGATTTGAAATGCAAAACAACTCTCCAACTCTTATAATACTCCAGATTAGGAAGAGACTCATCAAGAGTCAATGTTCTAAAATTGGTCATAAACATTTACATGTTCCATATGTTAGACATGTGAGCCTAGTCAAACCATTTCTATAATAAATATTTTTGTAATCTTTTGATATATCAATAAAAGTTATTAATTTATTTTACTTCCTATCTAAGATTAAATGAATGAAGTACTTATAAGGTTCTTTAGTATAATTAGAGTTATGTACCATGACCATTTTCATAATCAATTGTTGATTAAATTATTGAGGCTGGTGCTTAGACGATATCTAAAGAGTTAGATTGATGCCTCATCAAGCACCGTTAAATAATTACTAAGAAATGATCTCCAACCCGAGAAGGAGATGTCAATCCTTCTCTAAAGGTCGATATCTGACCGACCTCTTGATGCAGGTCCTCTACATAGGATAGAGATTCGGAGGTGTTAGATAATTTAGGTCAAAGAGTTGACTTAACGAGATTGAGACAACTAAGTCCTATGTCGTATGCTGTCATGATATAGGCACACATCCATTGAGCAGAGACATATGTATTACTATATATCTAAGTACACATTAGGTAGACGATTAGGTTGATGACCTAATCAAGATCTATATACCAACGAGCTGGTGTGCATACAAGAGCATATGAGCAGTACGATCTCTCAAAGGAATCATACATGTTCACTACTGAATCGGAAGACATGAGCTTACTCATGAGATATTGGGACCAACCGAATTCGATGAATGATCATCTTATTTTGGAAGCATGACATGATTTGTAGGTATGATATATACTTTTGGAAAGCATATGATCGATACCAACTCTCAATGATTGAATGAGAAACCTAATGATAAAATCCTAAAAAAAAAGTTCAAATATGATTTAAAACTTCGAGTTTATTCTAGATCTTCCAATATGTAGGACGTATGGGTATTAGGAATAATCGAGGATGATGTGATCGTAAACAATTGTATAACCATGACATTTCCATTAGGAGGGAGTGATGAAAGATGTTTGGATTTTAGTGATTATTCTCAGAAGATTAGTAATCTGATCTTAGTCCAAATATTGGACATTGATCTGAATGTGATTCTGATTCAATGATAAGATTAGATTTACGGTTTAATTTAATGAAACATCTTTGAGAGGTCATCTAGACCTGGATATGAGATAATATCTCAATATCCAATTCACTATACATGGATTGTACATTGACCATGTTCTTATCTCCAACTATCCACGGATAAGGCACGTTGTTCTTGAAAGAGTTCAAGAATAATTATATTGTTGATAATATATCCGAGCATTGGAATATTGTTGATTTAATATGATTTAATTGTCATGAATAATATGAATATGATTTATATTATTTGGATACATGAGAAAAATAATCTAAGATAATTAAATTATATTTAATTATCAAAGATTTGATTAATATGGATATCACTATCCAAATCATAAATATTATAAATATGATATCAAAGATTTGATTAATATGGATATCACTATCCAAATCATAAATATTATAAATATGATCTATAATATCATGGAGAGATTTAATTGTAAATAGGATTTACAAATTAAATATTAATGTGAATTAGATTCGTATGTACAAGTAAATTGTAAATGAAATTTATAATTTATATTGGGTGGTCAAATTTGACTCATAATTATCAACATGTGGAATAATTGAGGGGATATGTGATCTAATCAAAATTTGAAAGAGGTGGAGTCCTCTCCTTATTAGGGTGGACAACCACATGGATAATCTCTCTATGGTGGTTGTCCACTCAAGATATGGAAGGAGGCTCCATTCCTTTTTAGATTATTCCATATGAATTGATTTAATTGAATTTAAATTTATTGAATATTATTCAACATATTTATTTTCTTTTAAATTAATTAATTGTTGTTGCAAATTTTATGCAACTAGATCACGACCATTGATTTCAATTAGGAGTGCATCTCCATCATTTAATATGTTATAAAAGAAAGGCTAGACCTAGATCTTTCTCTTACACAAGTTGGAAGCAAGAAATCTCTCTCTCTCTCTCTCCTTCTCAAACACGTCCAAGAGATCCTTTTTCTCAATCCTAGTGGCCATCCACTTTGAGATTGTTGAGAGCATCATTGTCATCGCATTGTCGTTGTGCTATCAGATCGACTGCTTATAGATTTTCGCCTTTCGGTGCTTCATGCTCGTGGGAAGGCTACAGATTTTGTGAGACAAAATCAAGGGGATTCACACTCAGATCATCAACTCGGATTGCGGGAAGCACGTGTCTCATACACGCATCAATAAGTGCATCCTTCATTGGATCAAACTTAAAACAGGATGTTTCTTCATTTAGAGATATGCGATCACAAACACATTTCAAGAGGTAATCATATTACATATTCGCGATCTTGATGGAAGGATACACGAAAGGTTCTCTTGTCATGTAGTTTCATCTTTACTAAAATTTTTAATTTCTGTTGCCCCTTGCAACTAGTACGACTAGTTGCTCTTGATCGCATGTGATACGATCTTCACGCTTCCGTGATGCGTTAAGGCCTAAACCCTAGCCTTATCCATATGTACAAGCAGTGGGACATTCAATTTATACAATGATATGTAGTCGATCTGAATTGGCTTATGTTGTTAGCCTAATTAGTAGATATCAAAGAAATCTCGGACCAACCCATTGGGAAGATGTAAAGAAGATTATATGATATCTCAAAGGGATTCTATATATGAAATTGATGCATAAATATGAATCATTTGAGATAGTAAGATAATCGATTTATATCTCGGAATGGATGATGGGAAATCCATATCTAATTACCTATTCATGTTTGTTGATCGACCGTTTCTTGGAGAAGTAAGAAACGAAGATGTGTATCTAGATGTAAAGATGAAGTAGAATACATTGCATGTAGCATAACCACCATTCATGTTGTTAGGATTAACCACATTGTAGAAATTTTAGGTCTTGAATTGGTTAGAGGATCGATGAAAATGTGTTTTGATAATCAAGCATCAATAAGTTTGATTAATAGTGGAGCTAATTGTTCTGAAGGAAAGCATATCGAGACATAATATCTCTATATACAAGATATAGTGGAAACAAAAAATTATGATAACATATATACCT
Organism: Ottelia alismoides; assembly: GCA_037367405.1. Lineage (NCBI taxonomy): Eukaryota > Viridiplantae > Streptophyta > Magnoliopsida > Alismatales > Hydrocharitaceae > Ottelia > Ottelia alismoides. The sequence continues at coordinate 173,555 of JAZKJV010005341.1, read as the reverse complement.
ATAAATGACATGTTAGTTAATTTTCTAACAAATGATATGTTAGTGAATTTTCTAACCAATGGAATATCAGCATGCATCTACATTAAACATGTTGGTTTAGTGAGATTCAATAATGTAGAAATCAAGCAAGAGGCATTCATGAATAGTGATCCTCATTAAGGACATATCCAACCATACATTACATGAATAAAAGAAGTGTAGAAGTCGACCATTTCGATCGAGTGAGAGATGTTTGAATGGTTCAAACTTGCGTATGTGCCCTCGTGGTCAAGACATGATCATGAACTGCTATCAACGATGCCTCGAGTCACAAACCACGGGCGTGGGGGAAGAGTACGGACTAAGCAAGGGGTTGAACACTTATATAAACCTTCATCTGGAGGGAATGATAATCATCCAATGGAATCTATGGAATCTCCGACCCAACATTTCTCCTCTCTCATTCTCTTAAGAAAGTCTGATGTAAACATCTACAAAACTATGCTCTATTATATGTCTCTTCACCAAAGGAAGTTAACTATGTTCTCTTATATCTCTCTTCACCAAGGAAAAATGAGAATATTTAGGGCCGGCTTGGTAGGGGAATAGGGACCGGAATAAGCTTTTATTCCCCTCTTCCTTTATTCCTCATTATCCATTCCCTTATTCCACTTACTTATTCCCATCTTCCCTTATTCCTCCTAATCCACTCCTTTATTCCCCTTCCCTTCTCACCTTATTCCTCTTTATCCACTAACTTATAAAATTTATTCCTTATCCCTCATATACCGAAAGAACAGAGAATAGCACTTACCTGCCCTTATTCCACCTTATTTACCTTATTATTATTATTCTTTCAGGCGAACATGAATAGCGCTTATTACAACTTATTCTTTACCCTTATTCTTGCTTATTCTCAAACCGAACGCACATTCTGTTAGTCATAACTTTCAAAAAGATAGTTTTTAATCCAAAGAGGTTATGGAGCAAGATTAGTAAGGTTAGATGGATTGTGGTGTAACTTATAAAATTACTAGAGTTGTCATGTAATTGCAAAATTTTAGAAGGTGTAGAAATCTGAATCGTTATATTCGACTTAAATAGTTGCGCATTTTTTGATCGGTCAACATCTGTGCAGGAACAACTTTAACATGTACTTTTTTAAATCAGGACTTGCCCTATTTAAATTCTGAGTTCGGCTTGAGCTTTGAAGCACAAGTTGCAGGGTTGCTTCATAGTTTTGCTCATGAATTCTGTTGCTTCGTATGTGTATGTAAATGTTGCTTACTAGTGGAATTCTCTTTCTATAAGTATTTTCAAAATTAATATTTTTCAAGTGTGAGACATAATCATATATAAATGTCTCATGCCATTTTAAAGAGACTTATATAGAGTGATTTTCCAGCATGATTACCATTAATAATTCCCATACGTGTATACAACAACAACAAAGCTTTTTTCCACATTAAGTAGGGTTCGATACATGGATTCTTTGCCTCCATTCAGATCTATATTGGGAATGATTAAAAAAAATTCACATATTAAGGCGAATGTAGATAAAAAATTTTCCAAACAGTTCCCTACCATCCATGCAAAGAATGTCCGCACTCCCCCCTCCCTATCCTCCCTCCATTCCTTCTTCTCTCTGCCTCCGATGTAACCACAGGTCATGCAACACTCCTTTCCCCCGCCACGAGCTCCCATGTGCCCTTGCACTCATCGGCCCGACCGTGCTAATCCCCTCCCAGTACGATGCTCTTCTTTACTCTCAAATTTACTGAACTCTCTTCTCGGAAGTATCCAAACTCATCTCGAGCTAACTCTAGTCCAAGAATGGTTTTATCACAAAAACACCCCCCTTGCCGACTCGACAAACCTCAATCTTTCTTCTAGGTGACTCGGCTCATCCATTTCAAGTTAGGGAGAGCATTCTTTAGGCTTCTTCAAATTATGAGAACTCCAGTAGATGGTGATGGCAGGGAATGGCCTCTCTCAAACACTTGTGAACAAAGCCTGAAGTGTATATGGAGTGCTGCTGTAAGGATATGAAGGCCTTTGGAAACCAAATGAATAATTATTTGCTTTTCATGAAACCAAAGAATTTCTTGAGAATCCCTCAAAATCAAAATATTCCTTTTTCTCCAACAAATGCCAGCGGGAATCATGTTGAAGGGTTCACTAGAAACAGAACTTTGAGAAAAAAACAAGATGTGTATTGTTTATTTCATCCCAGATCGCAAACATGCTTACTTAAAAGATCAACACAACTTTTCCCTACCCTTACATTGTAGTTAACTCAAGCTAAAATAGCAAGTTTACTATGCAGCTTATTCCTTGAATTGGAGTCGCTTTATTTTCCAGTCACAGAATATGATAAAAAAAGTCAAACATATTTGAAAGAACAACATTTCTAAGGTCCCAACAAGAAAGCCAAACCCTGAAAGAATCAACCATGTTATCAGACACCATGAACATAGACATGCATCACACCAACCCTTGTCATCTGCTCTTCATTCTGCACAAACATGATAATCAAATTGGAAATGTTTGTTCTCTTAAATTCAAATTAGCAAAAAAAGTTACATAATGAGTATCCAAACAAGAAATCTCTTCCCCAAAAGACAGTGCAGACTGGCAGATTCATTGCAAAAATATGCCAGTCCAGCCTCTATTGTCAATTCAATCCAGGGAAGAAGACATCCATTATGTTACAACAGACAGGCACAAGTGTCATTCCTCCGACTAAATGGGAAGTGGAAGTTGTCATTCTGGCTCATTGCTATTCATGACTTCAATGAGTAACATCCTTGATTTCCTTCGGGGTTTGTGATTCTCTGAATATTGTGAAGTGAGCAGCAACACAATCGGTTGTCCCTGCAACCTGCACACTTTAAACTTCCATAGAAACGAAATGGAGCCGGAAGCAAGCAATGGCATTCCAATCAAATTGGCACATCTTCTAGAATAGAGAATCCTTTTGCAGTTTGACTCATTATCAAGCATTCAGAGAATTGGAGGGGCTGTCAGTGTCGCATCTGAAGATTTACTTCGTTGCTGATGGATGTGGATGTGGAGGCAGTGGAGGTTGAGGAAGGCCAGTATTTCCCAATCCCATGGTTGGTCCCCGAGGATCGATCAGTCCTGGCTGCATATTTAAAATTATGATCATTAGTTTGACCTTAAGAGGGAATATAAGAGCCGGAAACAATACGATGTGACTTTTATGTTTGCAAGGTTTGAGTAGATTCTGAAAATCCTCGTGATTCTTTTCCAGGGCAGAAGCATTTCAGTAAATTGTTGCTTAAAGTTTCAATAACAATAGTAGTCAACAGACCACCAAGGTTGCAGTATCGGTAGTCGATCGACGGGGTCACTGACTAAGGATTAATAGGCAGTCGGGCGACTAATCGGACTTAATCGGCTATTAGTTGGTTTCGAATTTTTTAATTATTTAAATATATAAATCATTTTTATACATATATTCTTATATATTTGCATAGATTTATACATTTTTTATACTATCATAATGACACAAAAGATGTAATTGACTTTAAATATAACATCATTAAGCATATCAGAATAAGTTTGCTTTTTAAAAAACGAAAAAATAAAAATAAAAAAAATTCTATGTAAAATTCAGCCGAGTAGTCGGACGGCTAGTTGGATTGATCGACTAATGGCCGACTAAGTCAAGTCGAGTCGGCTACCCTCTCTGACCAGTCAGCCTAATCGGCTGACTTTTACAACAGTGCAAGCCACTTATTGTTTTTTTTTCCGAACCTGTACCACGTGAAGTGTGGAATCCTTTTCTATCTTACAAGGACACAAATTTTTGAGGAACACATAAAATGATAAAAAAATGGAATTCTTCACTGCGGAATAAGCAAGGAAACATGATAGAGTCGATTCTTTTATAGGTTGAGAAAGAATGGTTAGAACAAAGACAAATGCAAAAATTTAAAAACTAAATGCACTAAAAGGTGGATGGATATATTGGTGGGAAAATGTTCGACTGAGTAAAGACAAAACTGGATCTTCAGTATTATTACCCAGCTCTTTTTGGGGGGCAGTTTAGCGTGTTACCTTGGTCATGGATTCAACGTAGCTATCTAAATATAATTTAAATTAACATATAGATATAATCAATAAACTCATTATGACATTTATGTCAAATAGGATGCATATCCAGAGATAATATGGTAATGTGTATAAACTTAAGCATAAACATGCACACCAATTTAATGATAATCACAATTCAGTGTCATCACAAACAGATAACACGAAAATAATACCAACCTCCAACATAGAGTTCAGTTCGCTATCATTGGACCATTTAAGTGGGCAACTTGTTAGTATTAGAGTCAAATTAGGACTAGGAATCCTAATGGGATTGAACTCCTAATCCTAATAGTTATTGAGTTTTATTCTATTTATAGTCCTATTCGGAATAGGACTATGGACTTGTATTTGGGCTATATAAAGAGGGGGGTGGAGGCATTGCCCTACACCACAGACAAGAACAATGTAACCCCTAGAGAGAAAGGGGGAGAGGGAGAGAAGAGAGGAAGAGAACGAGGGAACGGAGAGAGTTGTACTCGTTCTTCTTTTAGTGATCTTTCTTCTCCGGTGGTCGCGAGAGGTGACCGACCACCGTTATATCTGGTTGTTCTTATTTTCATGTGCTTCTGCGATGGTGATCGATTGCGCATCTGCATCCATATCTGTACCCGCTTCCGTATCTAGAGGTCCGGTATCTAGGAGGAGACGATATCGGTGAACCGTGTTCCCATCAACTGGTATCAGGGTAAAGAGTTGGTGCCGCTTCCGTGCCAAACGAGTGATATCAGGGCTTGGTTCAACGAAAACGAATGATACAACGCGGCGAATCAGAGTGAGATTCAACGTCGAAGAGACGACGCAACACAACATGCGCGCTTTCTTCAGAGGCAGTTAAGATCTAAGGATTACGGTGAACCATTGAGATCGGGAATATCCAGAGTTCGATTGAAGTGATCCAAGAGTCCAGATAGGGGTTTTTGTGCACTCCGGACGAGTTGAACAGTTCGGATCGAGAGGATTCTGCTATGATTTTTCATATTGTACAAGGAGATGCGATAAGAAAGCGATGACGAAATTTACATCGAGGGGTGCATCATTCTCCGTGGAACCCTTCAACGGGAAGAATGACTTCACCTTATGGCAACAACGGGTAAAAAACATACTCATGCGAGAAGGACTTGTGAAAGCTCTCCAGGACAAAGAAAAGAAGCCGGAGAAGATGAAAGAGGAAGAGTGGAAGGAGATGAGGGATCTCGCGAACAGTACAATACAACTGTTCTTGGCAGACAACACTCTTCGTGAACTCATCGGCCTGGAGGATCCAACCAAGGTTTGGATGAAGCTCGAGGGACGATACAAGTTCAAATCTTTGACGAATCAACTACTGATGAAGAAGAAGCTCTATGGTCTAAAGATGACCGACGGGACAAAGCTCGAAGTGCACTTGGATGAATTCAACAAGATTTTGACAGAGATGCTTACACTTGAGGAGAAGAATGCGAAAGGAGAATCTTTCTTCAAGGAGGAGGATAAGGCACCGATCTTGTTGAGTTCCCTTCCATCTTCCTACGATCATATTGTGATGACGTTACTCTACGGCAAGGAAACCATTACATTGGACGAGACAGTTGCTTCGCTTCTTATGAATGAGTCTCGACAGAGGTCGACGGATGAGGCAATGAATGATAAAGGTCATGTGTTGGCAACCGAGGGCAGACGTTCAAGATTAAGGGTGATAGGATTTAGAGGTCGATCCAAGTCGCGAGGTCCGATTAAATGCTTCCACTGTGACAAAGAGGGTCACAAAATAGTCGACTGTCCAAGTCATGAGAAGGAGAAAGGAAAGAAGGTTGTTGATTCTGAATCCGAGCAAGAGGATTCCATTGCAGTCTGCGAGGGAGACTTGCTAGCGTGCTCTAGGGAGATGAAGGCAGATTCAAGATGGTTTCTGGACTCGGCATGTTCAGATCATGTGTGCTCATCCAGAGAGCAGTTCAGTACATATCAGGCATGCAATAATGACATGGTCAAGATGGGAGGTGGAGAGGTTCACCACCTCAAGGGGATTGGATCAGTGCAGTTTTACATGTTTGATGGAGCAGTACGAACTCTGACAGGTGTTAGACACATTCCTACGGTCAAGAAGAATCTGATTTCACTAGGAACGATCGAGTCACGAGGACATCGAGTCACCATTGAAGGGGGAGTTCTCAGAGCAAGCAAGGGAACACGCGTGGTATGCGTGAGACGAGGATGCCGAACAAGGTGTACAAGCTCGAGGGGAGGGTCGTGACAGGTGATGGAGCTCCAGTTATTCCCAAGACGAGCAGTACGATGAGAGTGCGACAGGTTATCGGCATCTCTGTTGCAGAAGCGCGAATAAGGGAAAAGTGAGTGTGATTCGCTTTACCAAAGGATATCGGCACAATCTCCAGTCACGAGAGATTTGTGGTGTCGCATCATAAGGCACAATGCTGAGTTGTGCGAGTGCCCGAGAGGAGGCACGTCGAGGGCGCCCAGTGACAGGTGCATTACCCAGAGTCGGTGAGTCATTACTAACGAGACTTGCAGATGACGAAGATGGCCCAGTGCAGACTCAAGACGATGAAGAGATCGTGATGGAATTCAACTCAAGGGGGAGATAGTTAGGATTAGAGTCAAATTACGATTAGGAATCCTAATGGGATTGAACTCCTAGTCCTGATAGTTATTGAGTTGTATTCCATTTATAGTCCTATTGGGAATAGGACTATAGGGTTGTATTTGAGCTATATAAAGAGGGGGGGTGAAGGCATTGCCTCTACACCACAGACAAGAACAATGTAGCCCTTAGAGAGAAAGGGGAGAGGTAGAGAAGAGAAGAAGAGAGCGAGGGAACAAAAAGAGTTGTACTTGTTCTTTTTTTAGTGATCTTTCTTCTCCGGTGGTCGCGAGAGGTGACTGACCACCGTTATATCTGGTTGTTCTTGTTTTTATGTGCTTCTGCGATGGTGATTGATTGCGCATCTGGATCCGTATCTGTATCCACTTCCGTATCCAGGGGTCCGGTATCTGAGAGGAGATGATATCGGCGGACTGTGTTCCCATCAACTGGTATCAGAGTAAAGAGTTTGTGCCTATTCCATGCTCAACATAACTTGCATGTAAATTGTGATCAAAGTCAATACCACAATGTCTCATCTTTATTGACGGGAGGATTTTGCCATACAAAAACAACCAAGCCAGAGCAGATAACCGGCCTATGTCACGGAACAAAATACCTCATCTATGCAATAAAAAAACTAAAGTAGTGCAATATATGACTATCAAAATTACCTTTCATAGCACTTATCCATCAACATATGAAAAAATTTCTCGAGTTTAGATATTATACTATTCTCGCATAAATTGGGAATAACTAGCATAAACATAACAAACCAAATCATATTATTAATTCAATTAGGTAATCCACCATATTCTTTAATAATTTGTGGGTAATCTTTTCTTCTTGATGAAGACTTATATGTTGGATCACAGATATGGATATAACTATCATAAAAAGTTTATTGCATAAGTATTTGATAAAAAGTGAAATAGCATTACAAATACATCCATTATTGATATTCGACCCCTCAATAAAACTTCTAATTGTGCCCTGAACCAGATTCGTTAAGTTCATACAGATTTAATTTGAAGCTAAAAGGTCGTGTATTCATTACTAATAGCTTGTCATATAAAATGGTTTCAAAATGTACCTGATAAGGACCTAGGCCAGGGACTGTAGACAATTGTCCTGGGGGTTGGTTGTACATGCTTCCCATTTGGAAGTTTTGCGTGCTTTGACCTTGAATGCTTGTCAGTCCACCTGCGAAACCTGGCGTTGGAGGAAGATTAACAGTTGGAAGTGGTCCTGAGTGCATGCCCATCATGTGTGCTTGTCCCAATGGAGTGATCATTTGATTTGCTGAACCTTGCATGACCTTGCATACAAATAATAGGTATATTAAACAATGTCTAATCAAAGAACACCGATGCCCCAGATAAAGAACAACAATGTTTAGTATCACCACGTGGAAAAATACTTTATGGAGATGTTTGGCATTTCATAGGCTGAAGGAAAAAAGTGATACTATGTAACTGATTCCTCGTTTGATTTATTCGTCTTGCGTTACATCTGACAATTCAGTGGTCGCTTAATACACAAAATGTCATTATGTCTACAAAAAAATTATAATTCAAATCTGGGCAAATTGCGTGGTATGTTACTGGGGCTAATATTATGGCGATTATCTTCAAAGGTGTAGAAATCTAAGGCAAGAAAACTGACTAAAGCTCATTCAGGTAACTTACCAAATACTGCTATCTATTTGTAGACGTCAAAAGATGCCCAAATCACTTCTCGGTCATAATTCCTTTTTTAAAGTTCCAGGTCCAAATCATCTCATAGGTTAAAGGTCAAAGACGAGGTAACTGATAATTCATTCAATTTCTTCAAGCAGCAGCACATGAAACCGATGCTTCATTGATGGGACCAATATGTAAAACAGAATTGTCAGGGGAAAAAATCCATTCAGACAAAGCTGTGGGAGGCATGTTACCAATGCTGACATTCATGATTAAAGAAATTGCAAAAATCCTAGGGAGTGTTTGGAGTACAATATGAGTTAAAATGAAGCAAGAAAAGTTCAATCTCCCCTAAATTAATTTTTGAATAAAACTTCTTACCATTGGATTGGGCAGTGAAGGGAGTGGTGGAGCCATTGGTGAAGGCATGGAACCAGGCAGTGAAGAAGGAGAAGATGCGGGCATCCCAACCGGTTGCAGACTTGGAGGTCGTGGTAGGGGAGGGAGAGGAGGAAGTGGCATGTGCTGAGGCTGCAGCTGGGGCAAATTGGGAGGGTGCAATGGAAGAGATACCATTTGCTGAGAATAGGCATGCTGCTGTTGAGGAATTTGAAAAGCTTGCTGTTGCACAGATCCCATAAGTGATGGATGAGGGCCAGGAGGAAGAGGTGGTGCTCCTGTCGGTAGCAATGCAGGAGCATGCCTCTGGTCCCCTGAGTCAGAACCATCAAGGGACGACAATGATAGGGGCATGGCAGCTCCTACACCTGGAATTGTCCCATCATTTCTGGCAGCAGCAAATGGTCCAGGTGTTAGAGGGGGTTCTGCCATGGGGAAGGCAGAAGCTGATCTATTACCAAGCATTGGGTTCTGATCGCCATAACCTAGCAAAATGTCAGGAAAGTCAGGTTTTGGATATACAAAATTCTAGAAGCCCAATCATGTTTGATGTAGCCAATACAACACGGAAGAATATCACCAGAATTTTGGAAAGACTTAACAATTCTGTAATTTTTGATTGCCTTTAAAAAAATCAAGGAAGTCTGGTCCCAGATTTTGAACACGACAATTTTCATGTAATTTTACCTTGGTTGTATCCTATGTTGTATTTGTCACGGGAAGGATCACCAGGCCTATTTCTGCACCAAAACTTTGTGGTGTAGTCATAGCTACCACTGAAAATCACAATCATTTCAAACTAGTTAAGATTATATAAATTTTAAACCAACCTTACAAAGATTGAAACAGATATTAACATGAAGAAGAAAACATCATTTAATGAAAGGGATGATTAAAATTTTTTATGCATTCCAACATATTTGATGGGACAATTCTTGTACCATTACCATCAAATATCACCAAATCCGAAGAAAACATTTCCCATGCTATATCGGATTGACCGCATGTACACATATTTTTTTATCTCAATCTAATCTTCATTGCTGCCCAGATTTGGATCCAAATAAAACCATTACGTGTATTTAAATGTAGTTCAAAAAATGTTGCATTTTTTGTATTTTTATTCCAATTTTACAGTACGTATGAAAAAAGCTCCCGAAACGCAAGCTAAATTTAAGATTGCAGCTAATCATGCGAGACAGATGCTGGGCTCACAACCTGATGCTGTCGACTTTCTAGGTTCTAGAGCTCTCAATTGTATACTTTTACCCAGTAAATTGATTGTTAGGCTCTCACTGACCTGCACAACGAAAGGACCTTACTAACTATCATTATTGATTTCATCCGACCCATCTAGAATAAGCAGTTTTTACATGTTTACCATGCATTCAAAATTGGATTATAACAATATATAATTCGAAATTACATCACGTCTCACAATATTCCATTTCAAAGGTATGACATGCCATCAATTTACTTCACTAACACAGCCATCTCGACCAAGGCCTCAAATGTTGATTTTCGTGTCGTTACACCAAAGATGGCAAAGCACAATATAGGAAATTTAGGAAAAGATATCAGGTAGGAAATGGTTATTCTGCTTCACATTTACTAAATGTTCTTGAAGTGGATATGTTTATCATATACTTAGTTATTTTTTGTTTCTTTTATCTATTCTCTTTTCTTCCTGTCTTCTTATGTAATTTGCACAATGGATTCTCCTCTATATAAGAGAATCCTAGAGCCTTATGAATAAGCAATTCCTTGTTTTCTCTCAACATGGTATCGGAGTGACGGTCCTAGACCGCGGTTTTCGTACCCCACCCGTGCCCTAATCTCCATCATCCAGTGCCCCAGGTATGTAATGAACACGTTACTACCGATGCCATTAGTGATTTGTCCATGCAGTAGGGCTCTTTACAGGGTGAGCAGGTACCCTCTCAGGAGGGTAGTTTACAAGTTGAGGCATGTGCTCTGGATGTTCCTATTACTCCGCGGAAGCAGAGACGTACTTGTGCTACATATCCTCTTGCATCCCATGTTTCCTTGGGCCGGCTCTCAGAGGACTTCAGGAAGTTTATCATAGGACTGTTAGCCGTGGAGATACCACAAACATATCAGGAGGCGATACATGATAGTCGGCGGCGTCTTTCCATGGAGGAGGAGATGGTTGTGTTACATTCACGTGTCACACAGAGCATTGTTATAGCTCCTATAGGAGCATCTGTTGTAGGATGCAAGTGGGTGTTTACGGTGAAGCACCGAGCAGATGGCAACATGATTGCTACAAGATGAGACTTGTGGCTCGTGGTTTCACCCAGACATATGGGGTGGACTATCACGATACTTTCTCTCCAATTGCCCGACATTCTACACTACGGATTCTTCTTTCTGTTGCAGTGGCACGGGACTGTCCCCTATATCAGCTTGATGTGAAAATGTGTTTGTCTATGGTGACCTACAGGAGGAGGTCTACATGCAACGACTTGGGTTCATTGCTAAAGGTCAGTGTCAGAAGGTTTGCATACTTCACAAGGCGATCTATGGCCATAAGCAGATTCCAAGAGTATGATTTCAGAAGCCCTCAGACTTGATAGAACAACATGGGTTCATGAGATCGACTACAGATCATTCACCGTTTGTTTAGAGGACTCATAGAGGTAAAATTGACATAATTGTTTATGTTGATGATATCATTGTTATATGGGATGATGAGTAAGGCATTCATGCTACTAATGGTTTTCTAGGTCAACAGTTTGTGACAAAGGACCTTAGCAGTCTACGTTACTTTCTTGGGTTGGAATTTATCAGGAACCAGCGACGTCGTGTGATGACCCAAAGGAAGTGCGTTACAGATCTCTCTGAAACATACATGGCAGATTGCAGGCATGCCACTACTCCCATGAACTCGAGCATGAAGCTGTATGATGATGACACTAACGATGTAGACAAGATGAAGTACATGGAGCGCATTAGAAAGCTCCTATATGTGACCATCACTAGGCCAGATATATCTTTTGCAATGAGCAGATTGAGTCAGTTCATGGAGCAACCTAGACATGCACATGTGGATGCAGTCCATATGATTCTGAGTTACATGAAGAGCTCACCTGGCACTGGTTTTCTATTTAGCAGAGGCACATCCCTTGTTACAACTTGTATAAATACAGATTATGTGGAGTGTCCTAAGGACAAGAAGTCTACCTACGACTTTGTAGTGTTCATAGGGAGTTCCTTGGTGTCATAGAAGCGCAAGAAGCATACAGTGGTCTCCGACTAGCCAGATCCATTGCAGAATTAGAGTACAGAACCATGACACAAGGGAGTACATAGATAATGTGGCTTAGATCTGTTCTTACTGACCTAGCAACTGAGGTGCCTCTTCCCATGCACCTCCAATGCGAGATGTGGCTTTTATGTATCTGTTCTTAGTGACAGAAGGGAGTACATAGATGATGTGGCTTTTATGTACTCTTTTCATTCTGTCTTCTTTACGTAATTTGGCCAACATATTTCTCCTCTATAAGAGAGCCCTAGGACCTCAAGAATAAGCAATTCATTATTTTCTCTTAACAATATGTCCAACGATAGATATTGCCTTAAGTATTCATGTAGTAAAACAATCTCATGTCATGCGGTTATGTCTTGGTTTATACATTCACGACCTCCATTATTGGAGGGGGGGACCACCTATCTGAAAGAGGGACTAATTGAAATGAGGTTAATGATCCGTGGGAGTGGGGGTGGGTCTAAAGGGGAGCATGTGCACCCCCCACATCCACAATCTAGTGATACATAAAAAATAGATTTTAAGCTTCTTATTAGATCACGAGGACTCATCAAATAAGCAACGGAAATAACTCTCCCCATTAAATATAACAATGTTACGACAAAATGGGGAAGTCTTCACTGACATAGAACGAATTTAGAAATATACTTTAAAAAACATTTGTGTTTCTCCAAATTCATCGACAAATTGCTGAAGTGTCACTGAATTTGGCAATATTTCGAATGATATCATGTAAAGAGAAAGCAAGCATGATATTGATATCAAGCACTTGTTGAACCAAAATTTTAATGAAATTTGAACCTATAATCAAACAACAAAGTTAAGCAGGATTTAGGATTTTAATTTCAACACATTTCCTATTGTAGTGGTTCATATAAATTTCCTCTCTCTAACGCCCATCTCTCATTCTAACCTCTCACAATGATGCCATTGGAGAGATTGCAATTCAGGTGCTCATGAATAAAGGAGAGACCCAAACTCGTAGTAGATAAAGGTCAATGCAATAGGGAAAGAGCTGGTCGAGGAGTTCATGATGAAGTAAATGGGGGTGCGTTATGGATTGAATCTATGTGGATGATGTTGGTAGAAGCAGGGAAGGGGGAGTGTGCTCAACTTGTTAGGGAGTTAACAATGAACTACAATACTTCGATCTTAGTAATAGAACGATCATGAGAAGTTGTAACTTCCTATTTCTATAACTAACAATACTAAGAAGATTTGTGACCATCAGATATAGTAGATCCCGTCTACCTTAATGATTTGACCAAATCATGAGTTCTTCATGTTACATGTGTCCACCATCGATGATGTCACCTCGAATTCTTATCTCCCGAATATATCCTATGTCAAATCCATACATGAATAAAGATGAAGCACTTCTATATCATAACTCTGTTGTATCAACACCTGACATAGCACCACAATCTGCTTCTAACTTTTCCACGAGACCAATGAATTCCCTATGAACACAACAAATCCAGAGATAAACTTCATGTCTTTTGGGCATCCCACAATAATAAGCATCTGCACAAGCCGTGATGGCAAGACATGTCCCTATGCTGAATAGCAACCTGTACCAGGAGAAGCATATACTTAAGATCATGGAGACTGCATTCATGTGATCCTAACGTGGCTGCTCCATAACTGCTTGACTTTGTTCACTGCAAAGGAAATATCTGACATAATGATAGCCATGTAAAGAAGCTTCCCAATGAGCTCATTGTATCTCATCTTGTCCCCCTCATATGTATAATCATTATAGAGCTTCATGCATGATCCATAAGAGTAGTGGTAGGTCTGCAATATGCCATCCAGGTCTTTAGAAGGAGATTTGTAATGTTTTTCTCTGAGTCATCACCGGACTTTTCTAATTCTTGGAGAATTTGAACCCAAAAAAGTATCTTAGTTCATTAAGGTCCTTGGTTAAAAACTATTTCCCAAAGAACTCCTTACCCTGAATAATATCCTACAGTAATGTCCTCAACATAAACCTGAATGACAACAATACTTCACGATATCCTGTCTACAATGAGAGAGAGATGTGTAGATGATCTCTTGAAGCATTGCTACTCTATCAGGTCCGAGAGCTTCTGGAACCATGCTCTGGGATGTTGCTTAAAGACGTAGATAGCCTTATAAAGTCTGCATATTTTCTGACACTCCCCCTCAGCAGTGAACCCATGTGGTTGCTGCATATAGACTTCCTCCTAATCGCCATACAAGGATGCATTCTTGACTCCAAATTGGGAGAGCAACCAATCTTGTAGCACAACAACAACAACAACGAGAAGGAACTGAAGAGTAAACTGGCATGCCACGGAAGAGAATTGTCGTGATAATCCACCCCATATGTCAGGATGAATCCATATGCCACAAGTCTAGCCTTGTAGCGATCAACACTGCCATCTGTTCTCTGCTTCATTGTAAAAACCCATGTGTAGGCAACCATATAAATCCCTGTCGGGGCAATAACCAAGCTCCATGAGCCTTGGGACTAGAGTACAACCATTTCTTCCCCCTAGCAAAATACCATTGATTGTCCTGCATAGCTTCATGATATGTGTGTAGGATCACAACCGCTAAAAGTCCCACTACAAACTTCTTGAAGCATGGCTTGAGAGATGTTACATAACAGATGTACACCTCCTCTTCAGAAGTACAATAGGTTGGTCAAGATCCTCCGAATGATGTCTCATGCACCACAATCTTCAAAAGAGTCGCACTCATCCTGTAAAGTTTCTTGCTATATAGAAACATCAACAATGTAATAAGTGGTAACCAGATGTACAGAATTTGTGTGACACATGCTAGATGATGGGGAATGCATATGATTAAGGAGTCTAGTAGTCGGCCTACGAATGTACACACAAGGTAAAGTCTGAGCCACAACAGGTGTGGTAGGAGCTGGTGACGAAGGAGGAAGTGGAATGTAAACCTCATTAGAAGACTCAGAAGAACTGAAGAAGTCATTATGTTACATGTAGAAAAATATGTGATATACTTAAATAAAGTAACATCAGCACTAACATAATACTTTCGTCTGACAAGATGAAAGCAACGATACCCCTTCTGCGTCTGGGAGTAGCTCTAGGAGAGAGTTTGTCATAGGTAATCAACAGAGGCCACAAAATCAAAGATACAAGGTGTTAAAGAGAACATGCTCTTTTCATAAATGCAATCAAATAAGGAACCCTTTCTTCTAACACGAAGGACAGCATATGGTTGATAAGGAAGCAAGTAAGATTTGAAAAAAAAAGAAAAGCGGAACGAGACAATTACCCTAAAATCAAGGTGAGGTGTAGCCTCGAGGCGGCCGAGGCGTAAGCCTCAATATTCCCATCTAAAAAATGTAATTTAATAAAGAATATTCTAATAATATCAGTAAGACAATATTATCCAATAAATTTCCAATGTTCTAAAGCAATTACAAGCATATTTCAAGTAATTTTTCAATATAAAGAGTAACAAACATGGTTTCTAAACTGCTTGGGCTAATGTAAAAGTCTAAAAGTTCAAGACAAAAGACTACTATCATTACAAAACAAAATATATGTTCGAATACTCTACTTCTAGTTTGTGTCCACTAGTTCAAAAACCCAAAGAAATACTAAAAGAGGTAGCTTCACAATATTCTAATCAAGGTTCCGGGCCTTCTAGTTGCTCATCGACATTGCCTCCAAGTTCAACTGCAACATCTGCATAAAGATCGGCATCCGAAGAACTACTGCTTATTGGATCATCCAATGACTCATCCATATACTTCAAATTTGCTCCATCTTCCCCTTCATCGATAACTTCATCGTCTGTCATGAAACTTCTCATCAATGTCAACTAATGCTTTACCTAAATTAGATAATACTAAGGTTAGTTAACTTACTTCTGTTGTATTTAACATAACCAAATATGCCCGAGAATAAAAAAAAGAAGCCATTACCTTTGTCCTTCCCCCTCTCCTAACATGAATTGTCTTGTTGATCAGCTTTTATCCTTGACTTCTACAACCTCAACTTCAATGGGGGTATTCGCATCAAGATCTTTATATGTTTCAAAGTCACAACTTTGGAGCTCTTACATCCATTTATCACTAGAATCCACAACATCCAAGCATAGAGGATCCTCCACGGTCTTTTTCCTTCTCTCTCTATGCTTCAATTTTGGATTAAACATCTCATAAACCAAATCATTCAATTTGGCTTGTGTGAATCGATTCCTTCTCTTTGTGAAGACCTAGTGGTGGATTTCCAATATCCTTAAATATGTTAATAAAAAATCTTAATATAATATAATTGTTACTATGATCGAAATATTATCTAATTGAAAGAACTCCAGTTGCTCTCGCAAACCCATGCACTACAAGTCAAACTCAAAATTCAAATGGTAATTTATGCAACTCGGGAAATTCATCCCCAAATTGAGACTACCAATCCACTGAAAATGTTATATTTCACAAATAAGGTTAATCTTAGATAGTTATTATGGAAAAGTGATGAGAGAATGCAATGAGTTGTTTATTCAAGAGATCTAGGAGTCCTTATACAGGACTAAACCTTAAAGAGCTCAAAAAGATAAAATATATAAATACCCTCATGGGATTGCAATGGAATATAAGAACATAACCTAATGTCATATCTAACACTCCCCCTCAAATTGGAGCATATCCATCGATCATGCCCAACTTGGAAGCTATCCAGGAAAGGCGCTTTGATAAGGCCTTTGTAAATATGTCTGCAAGCTGAAGATCTGTCGAGATGTGTAGTGTAGCCATCTTGCCTCCTCGTACAACATCACGAACAAAATGGCAGTCAATCTCAGTATGTTTGGTTCTCTCGTGGAACACATGTTTTGTAGCAATGTAAGTAGCATATTTGTTGTCACAGTATAGAGGAACAAGAGTGGTGATAATAACACTGACTTCTTGCAGAAAAGTCAGTAGCCAAGTAATGTCACATGTAGCTTGGGTCATTGTCATGTATTTTGCCTCTGTACTGGATCAAGAGATTACACTTTGCTTCTTACTCCTCCAACTAACAAGGTTTCCTCCTACTATTATAGCATAACCCGTAGTAGAGTGACGGTACTCAGGCGAGCTTGCATAATCAGCATCAGCATATGCAATAACATTAGTGCATCCATTTTCCCCATAAAAGAGGCCATGCCCAGGTGGATCCTTCAAGCAGCGGAGGATCCGAAGAACATCCTGCCTAAGGTTGTAGCAACGTCTCTCCATGTATTGGCTAGCTCTGCTCACAACATAGGATATGTCTAGCATAGTAACAGTAAGATACAAAAGTTTGCCAACCAGGCTTCTGTGTCGTATAGTGTCTTCAAAGACAGGATCAATAAAGGTAGAGTGTTTCCTCGATTCTCTAAGAATGCCAGAGGATTTGCAGCCAAGTAATCATACCGCAGTCAATATATTTAAGCTCTATAACATATGGAGTCCCTTTTGGTGCGTAAAACTTCTGTGACTAGAAAATAGCGAAGTTGCCCCAGATCCTTGATGACAAAGACTTTTGTAGAAAAGCCTTGGTCTCTAGCACCCCTTTATGATCGTCGCTTGTAACAACCATATCATCCACATATACAACAAGCATAATGGTACCAGTTGACCGTTTCCTGATGAAAACAGATTAGTCACATGTAGTTCTCTGGAAACCCAGAGTGACGATCTATGTATTTAGTCTATCGAACCATCCTCGGGCTTTGCTTCAGACCATAGATTGCTTTGTGAAGTCGGCATAGATACTCCCCCTCGACTTCGTAACCTGGAGGTTGCATCATGTAAACTTCCTCCTCGAGATCGACATATGGAAACACATTCTTGACATCTAATTGAAAAATAGGTCAACCCTTGCTCACAGCTACAAAGAGAATAGTCTGTATGGATTCCATCCGTATAACAGGAGAAAAGGTGTTGAAGTAGTCAACTCCATACGTCTGTGGAAAGCCTTTCACCACAAGTCTTGCTTTTAATCTGTCGATAGAGCCATCTGGAGATTACTTCGTAGTGAAGACCTATCTGCAGGCAACAAGTTTAGTTCCATGTGGATATTGTACAAGATCCCATGTCCCTTTAGGATTGAAAGAGTCCATTTCTTCATTCATTGCCTTTTGCCATCCAGAATCCTGCAGTGCACTATGATGGTCTCTGGAAACAGAAATTGTCACAAGAGCATTTGCATATCTCTAGCACCCATTTATGATCGTCACCTGTACCAACCATATCATCCACATATACAGCAAGCATAATGGTACAAGTTGGCCATTTTCTCATGAAAACAGTGTAGTCAGATGTAGTTCTCTAGAAACCCAGAGTGTCCATTTATGTACTTAGTCTATCGAACCATGTCATCGAGCTTAGCTTCAAACCATAGATTGCTTTGCGAAGTCAGCATATATACTCTCCCTCAACTTCGTAACCTGGAGGTTGCATCATGTAAACTTCCTCCTCGAGATCGACATATAGAAAGGCATTCTTGACATCCAATTGAAAAATAGGTCAACCCTTGCTCACAACTACAGAGAGGATAGTCTGTATGGATCCCATCCGTGCAACAGGAGAAAAGGTCTTGAAGTAGTCAACTCCATATGTCTGTTTAAAGCCTTTCGCCATAAGTCTTGCTTTCAAACTGTCGATAGAGCCATCTGGAGATTACTTCATAGTGAAGACCTATTTGCAGGCAACAGGTTTAGTTCTGTGTGGATACTGTACAAGATCACATGTCCCTCTAGAATTGAGAGCGTCCATTTCTTCATTCATTGCCTTTCTCCATCCAGAATTCTGCAGTGCACTATGATTATCTCTGAGAATAGAAATTAACACAAGAGCATCTGCATATCTTTTGTCAGAACATGATTAGCTATCAGTGGACGTGAAATGAGACATAAGATGAAGTGTAAATTAACTCTTAGTTCTGTGCAAAGTGATTGGAAGCTCCTGAGGATCATCTAGGGCAGTATTGATGGGAGCAATAGAGGATGGCGTATTTTCCTGCAACAAAGGGACAAGCAGTGGAACATGAACAAGAGTTGAAACATGTTTTCTCTTATACACAATAAGTGGAGGAGGAAGATCTAATGGTATGTCTGACACAACCTGAGTAAAGAAGCTAGTTTGTTCGAAAAAGGTGACATCGGCATATACGTAATAGCGATGTCCAGAAGGATCATAGCATTTGTACCTTTTGAGTTTGAGAATAACCTAGAAAAACACATTTAATCGCACTGGAGATAACTTGTCGGCAATAAGAAAAATGTGAACAAATGCAGTGCATCCAAAAATCTGCAGAGGCAGAGGAAAGGGTGACTAATTTGGGTATAGTAAGGCAACGGGAGTGGAGCCATTTAGCGATGCAGAGGAGATCATGTTTATAGGGTGGACGACAGTGAGTATAGCATCTCCTCAGTAGGTGTCGGGAACCTTCATTTGGGTGAGTAGAGAGCGGGAAATATCTAGGAGATGTCTTAGTTTCTTTCGGTAGTTTTCTTTCGGCTACCCCATTCAGTTGGGAGGTATATGGGCAAGATGTTTGATGGATGGTGCCTTAGAAAGCAAAATAAGGATGTCAAAACATTTTGTGTAAATTCAATGCATTATCTAAACGAAAATATGAATAGTAGTGGAGAAAATATTTGTGATATAGTGAAAGAAATTCTTGATAATGTTATTAATTTCTGAACATTCTTTTAACAAGAACACCCAAGAAGATCGATTGTCGTCATCCACAAAGACAGTAAAATATTTATGACCATCCAGAGTTGGGACTGGACATGGTCCCCAGATATCACAATGGACAAGAGAAAAAGGGACACATCAATGAGGCTCGGTCCGTGCGAGAAAGGATGCTCTATGATGTTTCCCGAACCGGCACGCCTCACACTCAAAGGGTTTGAGCGTAGAGAGTTCATGGAATATTATAAAGAGGACCTTGGCAGAAGGACACCCAAGATGATCGATTGTATCATCCACAAAAACAGTAAAATATTTATGACCACTCAGAGTTCGGACTGGACATGGTCCCCAGATATTACAATGGACAAGAGAAAAAGGGACACATCAGTGAGGCTCGGTCCGTGTGAGAAAGGATGCTTTATGATGTTTCCCGAACTGGCACGCCTCACGCACAAAGGGTTTGAGCGTAGAGAGTTCAGAGAACATTATAAAGAGGGTCTTGGCAGAAGGATGACCCAGACGAAGGCACCACAGAAAAGGATCTTCAGATATTGAGACCTCGCCAGCAAAATTGGAATCAGAAGGGATGTCGAGTTAATAAAGGACGTTCCTCTCATGTCCCCCACCAAAAATCCGCCTTGTCCGGATGTCCTGAAAATAACAACAGAATTCGTCAAAAATAACACGATAGTTAAGTTCACGACATAGCTTCTGTACAAATAAAAGACTCAGAGGAAAGACAGGAGCACATTGAACGTCGGTCAATTGCAGCTTGGAAGAGAAATCAACAGTACCAATAACAGTAACTAGGGAATGATCCCCATGAGCAACTCAAATGGTCTTCATAGAGGAAGACGACTAGGAAGATGTGAGCAAACTTCCTTCACCCATCAGATGGGTAGAAGCTCCAGAGTCAATAATCCATGCACATTTGGAGGCAGAGACATAATTTTCTACTGTATTTGAGCTACTAGCTATGCTAGTAGTAGAAGCAGAGGCATTATTGTTGTTGACATACAAAGCAAAGTCTTGCTGCAGACGAGCATATTCAGAAGCAGTAAACGAGGTCTGTACCCCTCCAGTTTGTTGGGCAAATGTATCTTCAATTGCACCATAAGATGCTTAGCATTTAGAAGGGTGATTCCATCATTTGCATCCATGTCCAAAGTCACGTCCACGACCAAATTCGCGACCACGTCCAGATTGCGTCCACGTCAAAAATCACAACCCCATCCTCCTTGATAATTCTGACACCCTCTATATCTTGAGGAGGTACAATGGATCGTCGTCTCTGGAGATGCGTGGATGTTAGAGTGATGAACTGGAGACTTTAGCTCTTGTAGTCGTCCGAAGATGGTCTCAGTGGTGGGTAGAGAATCAATCATCAGAAACTAATCTTTCACATGCTTATATTTTGGATGCAACCCTGAAAGAAATATGTAAACTTATCATTTAGCACATTCTTCCACATATTGATCACAACATGCAGGCTGAAAAATAAAAAGCTCCTCAAATAGACTACTAAGAAGCCTATAGTACGCGATAAGGCTCGACTCTCCCTGAGTAGCAGAACAGATTCTTATGTATATGTTAGAAAGACGAGACTTGGTCGTCTTTTGAGAATATGTGTGCTCAAGGTTTTCGCACATCAGTGTCCTTGTAAAGAGATTAACAGCAATGTTTGGACAGACGTTCGTCGTCCAAGTGATAACCTGGCAATTATCAACAAACCAGGTTTCATAGTCCTTTTCTGTTTCAGCAAGCAGAACCTTTGTAAGAACATAGCTTTTGCTCTGGCCACCGAAAAACACTTTGAATGACTGAGACCACAGAACATAATTTTCGAAGCCCTTCAATTTGATAGACGTGCCTTGTACCATCAAAGAAGAAGTAGGGTGCGCGGGCTTGGTCTCGATGGACGTCATGATGGTGGTTTAGGTCAAGAAAAAGTGACCTAGAAAGTATATCTTGTCTTAGTCAAGCATCAAGTGCTTAATTACGCATTAAGGAATGATACACATTGATCGTGCGCGGACGGAGGGCCCTCAGTGGTATGCAGGAAGGTGTTAAGATCTCCCGAAGATACACGAGAAGGTACACGAGGGACTGGAGGCACGTTCGGGCGACGCTAGGGCGACGAGGAGGCGCTCCAGGTGGTGCTAGGGTGCATGAGGCAGCGTTAGGGCGGCGAGGCGACGCTCCAAGTATCGCTAAGACGCATGAGGTTACGCTACCGGTCAGCGTTGGGAGCGCCTGGTGGCGCGAGCGGGCGATGCTAGGAGCCCGGGCGGTGCTCCAGGCACGCGAGAGGGTTGGAGTAGCCCTTGGGCTCGTGTTGTAACAGGCAGAGGGCTAGAATCTCGACAGAGCGCGTGAGAGAGAGAGCTTGGAGGCCCGGTGACGTGCGAAAGGAGCTTTCTCTTTTTCCACCGGGAGGGGGGTCTGGTGGTGGCAACGAGTTTTAGGTCAGAACACCAGTCTAAGACCGATGCTCTGATACCATTTGAAAAAGTGATGAGAGATGCAATGAGTTGTTTATTCAAGAGGTCTAGGGGTCCTTATATAGGACTAAACCCTATAAAGCTCAAAAAGATAAAATACATAAATAACCCGTGAGGGTACAATGGAATGGAATATAAGAATATAACCTACTGTAATCTCTAACAATTATCAATTGAATGAAATAAATAATAAAACAAAGTACATACTAACTAGGACACCTCTTCTTGCATGTACTTATTGCATTCTTCCCATCTAAAGAAGGCTCTTGCATGCTTAAAAGAAGTAATATGTAGATCAATTTTATATCTTGCAGTTCGATCATCTATCATCCTCACTATGCAATCAAACAAGCCTTTTTAATCTAAAAATATTTGGAGAGTGATGGCTCGTATTACCATTGAGGATTGAGAAAGTATGATGCTACATGCAAATTGGTATGGAGTTGGTGATCCCATCTGCCATCCACAATATCCCACAATGTTCGGTATTTTGTTTCATCATTGCTTAATTCACAATTTGTTCCATAGCTTTATCCATGACCTTATAGATGAAACCTATTGGTGGATATTTTTCAAAATCCACCATCCGTAAAACCATAAACCACGGATTCGTCATTCATATCACATAGGGAACACCAAGCCAAAACGTTTTGCTTCTCAAAATCGTTTGACTTAAACTTTTCCCTAAGGCTTAGGAGCATAGTGACTCTTCTTCCATTTGTTGGAAATAAAGGACTCTAGACAACTCTTCATGCTCATCAATCTCTATAATGTGAGAAAAATTATAGCAAAAAAGTGTGATCGACGGTCGTACCAAATCTCCTCCTATTTGCTTCCTTACAATGGCCAAAACCCATCGATGCACAAATATGTCATTAATAATCATTTTCTATTTCTTGAACACAGATGCAAGTAGAGGCTATTTCAAGATATCCTCCAACATCAAGTCTATGCAATGGGCCGCACATGGAGTCCAGTAAAGATGCTTCCTTTTCTCCATCAAAATTTGTCCAGACGCCTTGTAATTTGAGGCATTGTCTGTAATAACCTGCAAAACATTACCTTTGCCAACCTCCTCTTTAATCTCATCCAATAGCTTAAAAAGCAAGCTTGCATTCTTCACTTAATCAGATGCACCTACAAACAGGTGCCTTTCGAATTGTTCACCAAGAAGTTGATTAAAGAATGACCTTTACGTCTGTCCAATCATATGACATTATGATGCAGTCAATTGTCCCCCAAGAAGCCATTGTCTCACTCATAACGTCCCCAATGCTCTTCACTTCATCCTTCAAAATCAAACTCTTTAGCTCGTAAGCCGATGGAGGATTCAATCCCCTCCCAAAGGAGCTGAAAGTGTGAAGCATGACCAGAAAGGAAGGGCTACTTGCACAATTGAATGCCAACCCATTCTCGAAGAAGAATGTGCTAATGGTACGACAAACACGATTTTCTCCTCTTTCTTCCATGTCTCATTAAATTTACTTTGATGACCACTCGTCCCAATCGTAGTCATTGGACTCGGACTTCCCAATAGTGATGGGCCGGCAACAAAGAAGTCCATGGGATCTCTTACCCTCTTGATGTTACTAGATCCAAATGGACTGACTGCTTGACTTTCACCACCAAATGGATTTTGCATCTCAAAGCTACAAGCTCTATACAGTTCTTCCATCTCCATCATTACCTTCTATTTTTCTCTTCATTGGACGATAATATAACCTTCACTCAACGCTTCAACAGGAACTTGTGCACAACCTTTCACATTTTTTCTGATCTTCGTGACATGACGATTCTAGCGACTCCATCGGTAATCCTCTTACCACAAAAATTGCATTAGACATATACATCCTTTAGCTTTTTGAGTCTCCTCCGCCTCAAGTTGAACACAATATTTCCATGAGGGATCATTCCAGCTTCCTTTAGAATTCTTTGGGCCTTTGCTGGACTTCAACATCTCTATGATTTTGAGTAACAGAAATAAACAACCATCGTACGGTTAAACAAAATGTATGAAATGTTAGTTGAACTAGAAGATAACATAACAAACTTTGCAATATAAATTGTTAGTTGAATTGTAAGATAACTTAACAAACTTTTTAATAAATTGTTATGTAATAAAAATTGTAGTATAAAATTTGTAGAACCTAACAAATTAGTGATATACCGAATCTGGATCCAAAATATAACCTAAAAAATTTTTAATAAATTGTTACGTAACTGTTGGGAGAAAAATTGAGATTAATTATTCAGAGAAACCCTAGGCTCTCTTATATAGGGAGAGACCTTAAGGGTAAAGTACAAAGTAGTCCAGAGAAAACAAAGAAATAAAAACAGGTACATAGCATAATAATATCTATCTCTACACTTCCCCTCAAGGTGGAGCATAGGTGTCTATCATGCTCAGCTTGGATGAACATCTCTGAAAAGATCCTCTGAGCAACGGCTTGGTGAATACATTCGCAGTCTGATCCCCTGAGCTCACGTGACTTGTAGATATCAATCCTCTCTGGATCAAGTCTCTAGTGTAATGGCAGTCAACTTCTATATGCTTCGTTCTTTCATGAAAAGCTGGATTGTTGGCAATGAACAAGGCTGCCTGATTATCACACTGAAGCTGCATGGGTAGAGGTACGGCTACATGTAGATCTTCTAGTACAGATCGAACCCACATCATCTCCGTGTTGGCTTGCGCTATGGCCCTATATTCGGATTCAGCACTGGACCTTGTCACAACAGTTTGTTTCTTGCTTTTCCAAGAAACCAGAGAGCTTCCAACAAACACTGCGAATCCTGAGGTTGATTTTCGATCCTTAGGGCATCCTGCATAATCGGCGTCTGCACATGCTGAGATAGACAAATATGTGCCCTTCCGAAACAGCAACCCTGAACCTGGAGAAGACTTCAGATACCTCAGTATCACGTGTATAGCATCCATATGAACTTGTCTTGGCTGCTCCATAAATTGACTCACCCTGCTTACTGCAAAGGCAATATCAGGTCGAGTTATGGTAATATAAAGGAGCTTACCCACCATTTCTCTATATCTCCTTTTATCCACTTCAGCAGTATCACCATCATACAACTTCATGCTTGGATCCATGGGAATACTTGATGGTTTGCATCCAGTCATGCATGTTTCAATCAAGAAGTCTGTAATGTACTTTCGTCGGGTCATCACCAAACCCTGTGCATTCCTGGCAAATTCCAACCCCAGAAAATATCTTAGGGTTCCAAGATCCTTCGTAACGAACTGACGGCCTAGGAACGCCTTCGCCCTTTCTATGCCCTGAATATCATCTCCTGTAACCAGAATATCATCAACATAGACCACGATAACAACCGTACCTGCCGATGACTTCTGAACAAACAATGAGTGGTCTGTATTTGACCTCTTGAATCCATGTTGTTCAATAAGATTGGAAAGCTTCTGAAACCACGCTCTTGGACTCTGTTTGAGGCCATAAATTGCCTTGTGAAGTCTACACACCATATGCTTCTCCCCCTCAACAGTAAACCCCGGTGGCTGCTGCATGTAGACTTCCTCCTGCATATCTCCATACAAGAAGGCATTCTTGACATCCAGTTGAGATATACTCCAGTCACGGACCACGACCACAAATAAGAGAATGCGAAGGGTAGAATGTCGAGCCACTGCATAGAAAGTGTCCATATAGTCCACGCCATAGGTTTGTGTAAAACCACGCGCGACCAAACGTGCTTTGTACCGATCTAGACTGCCATCTGCATGATATTTAACTGTGAAGACCCACTTACAGCTCACAATAGATGCATCAGGAGGAGCAATAACCAAAGACCATGTGCCACGAGACTGCAATGCACGCATCTCATCTTCCATAGCCAATCTCCAGCAATCAATCTTCAAAGCTACCTGGTAGGTCCGTGGTATATCCATGGAAGACAAGGCTGCAGCAAATCTCTGAAAGTCGCCAGTGAGACGGTGAAACGACACCAGGGAAGCAAAGGGATAAGAGGCACACATCCACTTCTGCTTCCGGATAGCAATAGGAATATCAAGATCATCTTATGTTGTACTGGATGGTGTAGTTTCCTCCTGCAATGAAGAATCCTGCACATGTACCATATGTGACCCGTTAGTAGTAATGCCAATTGAACATACCTGAGGCGTGATGGGTGGCTGACGTGTAACCTGAGCAGGACCTGACCGACGCGTATAGAATTTTGGTAGAGGTGGAATGGGAGGTCGTGGAAGAGGTGCAGGTGGAGGTGGTGGTGGTGAAGTTGATGTAGGGCAGGAACAGGAGGAGACTCAGGTGAACTCCAAGTAGGAGGTGGAGGAACATAGACATCATCATTGGTAGTGGATGGTACCAATCTGTCACATGCAGGAGAAAAATACATAACAGACTCAAAGAATGTGACATCAACACTAACGAAGTATTCCTTGTTTATGGGATCATAACACCGATAGCCCTTCTGAGTCCGAGAATAACCAACAAAGACACACTTGACAGCTCTAGGAGAGAGTTTGTCAAGTCCAGGAGACAGAAGATGAACAAATGCCACAGTACCAAAGACACGTGGAGTAAGTGAGAATAATTCCTTGTCAGGAAAAATGATAGAGAGAGGTATTTTCTCACCAAGGACAGAGGATGGTATACGATTGACCAGATAGCACGCGGTAAGAACAGCATCCCCCCAGAAAGAAATAGGAGCACAACTCTGAATCAGTAGGGTTCGAGTAATGTCAAGGAGATGGCGATGCTTTCTTTCCGCCACACCATTCTGCTAAGATGTGTACGCACAAGTGGTTTGGTGAATAATGCCCTTTAATGAAAGAAATTGAGAAATGGACCGTGTGCAAAATTCTAGGGCATTATCTGTACGAACATTTTAGACAGTAGAAGAGAACACATTTTGCACTTCATTAATTAAATTCTTGATCACATCTCCTGCTTCATATTTATTCTTTAAAAGAAAGACCCAAGATACACGAGAGAAATCATCCACTACCACTAGATAAAATCTGTGCCCCTGATGATCGGGTACACGACTTGGACCCCATATATCTATATGAAATAACTCGAACGGGGAGCTACTGCTCCGACTCTGACGACTAGGAAAGCTCGACCGATGATGCCTTCCCAACTGGCATGCTTCACAGCGAAAGGACGAACTGGGAGAGATCTGAGGTAGAAGATGACGCATTTTCTGGAGCGGGAGGTGACCAAAACGTAGATGCCAGATGTACGGAGAAACTGGTCCGGCAGAATGAGAGGAGACCCCAGCATAAGAATTCCGAACCAGCCGATATAGACCATTCTGCTCAGAGCCACAGCCAATCACCCTGCCCGTTAGTATGTCCTGAAAAATAAGAGAAGACGGGTCAAATATAGCACGACAATGCAAATCCTTCGTAATCTGACTAATAGATAACAGATTCATCGAGAACTCAGGAGCATGTAGGACATTCTGTAGATGCATAGTAGAGGATAGGAAGACCTCCCCCAGTCCAACAAGGGGGGAATGAGTACCGTCTGCGATCTGCACTGAGCGGCCGTGAGGAATGTCCCTGTAGGACTCAAGTCTATCTCGATCTCGGCAGAGATAATGTGTGGCACCCGAATCTATAATCCAATCAGAGATATCATGAGACGGTGTAAATGCAGTAGATCTACCTGAGGTACTAGCAGCAGCAGATGAACTGGCGGAGGCTGTAGCAGCAACATCTGACGGTCCACCAGAAGAATCACCAGATGATTGTGGCATAATATCGCGGAGACGTGCCACAAGTTCCTCAAAACGATTGTCTGCAGTAGATGCCAACTGGGACTGAGAGTGCTCTGCAACACGTGCCGATGCTGGGAACCCATGCTTAGAATAGCATGTCTCCTCTGAGTGTCATGTGCGGTGACAATAGGAACATGGCTGACTAAAGCGATCACCCCTTCCCTGGGGTCCACGTCCACGGCCAGAAGACGGGCCACATCTCCCACGCGAAACTGCCATCGCCGATGGGGGTGGAGTAGAAGAACTGGAAGAAACTATAATGCGACTGAGTCTCCTGTAAACGTCCTCCACTGTAGGAATAACTGCATCGGCTAAGATCTGAGAACGGGCGACGTCATATTCAGGATCAAGGGCCGCAAGTAGGACGCCCACCATGGTGGCATTCCGAAATGTCTTCTGCTTTTCAGGAGTCGCTGTGAGTGGGATAGTACTGTATAACTTCTCAAACATCCCCCTCAGGGATGTGTATAAGGAGTGAAGAGGTCTGCCGTTCTGCTTCATCGTGAATGTCATGCTGAAGCTGTAACATCTTGGTCTCATTTCGCACCTGCGAATATGTAGCAGCTAGGATATCCCACATCGCCTTGGCAGTGGGCTGATGGAGGACATCGTTGGCAATCTCCAAGGTTCAGGAAAGCGGTATGCGTATGCGTTCGGACAGGTCACTGATTAGCGATTAAGCGGTATGCGGGGGCATATGCAGGGTATATGCGGTTCTACGTGGTTTCCTTAGGATTTTTAGGAAAATATTTGTTTAAATAATGATATTCTCATATAATATTATAGATACATGCTAGAACGTGCATTCACAATCAAAATCCTTGGTGAGAACATTTTTAAGAACAATTTTGGTGAGAAATATTCTATAATGATATGAAATCCACAATGAATGCATTCACAATGAATACAATCAAGAACATTTTTTAAGAACATTTTTAAGAACGTGCATTCACAATGAATACATTCACAATCCATATCAGGCTCAGCTAATATTCTATAATGATATGAAATCCAACATTCGATCAATGAATAGTGACTACATTACTTCTCAAATTATAAATTAAATAGGCAAAAAAATCTAATTTTCCATTAAATATGGTAAAAAAAGTAATTCAATAGAAACTTGATACCTTCCCACGACTAGTGGGCGGAGGAAGCTCCTGCAAACTGGGAGGCGGAGGCGAGCTAGGAGGAGGCGGAGGAGGCGCGGAAACTGGGAGGAGGACTGGAGGCGATGGAGGCAGCAACTACGAGGAGGAGGAGGTGGCGGAGTTCACAGGACACGGAGGAGGCGGAGGAGCTTGGAGGAGGAGGCGCACAAACAGGGAGGTGATGGAGGACTGGGAGGAGGAGGCGGAGTAGGCGGAGGAGCTTGGAGGAGGCGGCGGAGGAGCTTGGAGGAGGAGGCGATGGAGGCACAACCGCAGGGAGGAGGCGATGGTGGGTTAGGGTTTCGGGATGGGATTTTGGGGGTATTGGGGTAGGAGGGTTAGGGATTAGGGTAATCGGGTATTGGGTATCGGGTTGGGGAAAATGGGGTATCGGGTAATCGGGTCAGACAAACCGCCAAACCTCGATGCGGCGCTTGGTCCGCATATGCGTGCCGCATATGCGCCAGACCCGCATAGTGACGGGCTTCATGAATGCGGTACGCCTTAAGGCCCGCACACGCATATGCGGCCGCTCCGACCGATTTCGTGAACCTTGGCAATCTCCATCGTCAATGTACCTGACAACCAGACCTTTGCATAGGAGTCATCAGCCTCCCACGAGGCATATATCCCTGTCTTCTCTGCTGGCTCATCCTCGGTAAGAATGCGCTTCTTACCATTCGACTTCATGAGGCTCATGAACCGCATCGCCCAGAGCTCATAATTCGACCCGTCCATCTTGACTATTGGTGCAGGACCTTTGAATGCGCCTATGGAGAGCATATCAACCTTCGATTCTGACATATTGCCGCTGGAGAAGAATTAGGGTTTGTAGACAAAGTGATAGATGTCTACACAAACTGCATAGGATTCGAGTGCGTATGTAGACGTTACGCACTCAAATCCATCTACGGTTGTGGGTTACGTACTCATGAACCACCGGGGGTGGGTTGGCGGGGATCCAAGCCAGCGGCGGCGGTGGGATGAGCAAGAGGAGAGAGGGTGGCGGGTGGGGAGAGGGAGAGAGCCCTAGGGCTTGGGCTCTGATACCATGTTGGGAGAAAAACTGAGATTAATTATTCAGAGAAACCCTAGGCTCTCTTATATAGGGAGAGACCTTAAGGGTAAAGTACAAAGTAGCCCAGAGAAAACAAAGAAATAACAAACACGTACATAGCATAATAATATACATCTCTACAGTTACAAACAATCATCAAAGGTCCTCTAAATTGCAGTTAACTGGACATACCAATCTTGTTATTGCTATGGCAGATAATGATCCTTCAGGAATTCAAGAAGCTATAGGTTTTTTTATGTATGCAATAGCAATGAAATTATTTGCACATCTCTTTTTCATAAGATTTCTTAGATAAACATCTTCCTAAATGTGTAGATGGATTACAGGGATCTTAGCATATAGAAACTTTAAGCAAAAATGGCGAATCATCAAAGAAACTTAAAGCCTAACACAACTTGGATTACAACTCTTTTACAAACTAAAAAATGACGAGTCATCAAATGAACTACTAAAATACCTACCTAGAATTAAAAAAATGCATACACTTACTGCAGGGTGGAGGCAAAGCAGCTGTGCGAGAGGCCGAGGACTTTTGGAAGTAGTTGTAGGAGAGGCCTTCAACATCACGATGTCGGAGAAGAGGAAGAGGGAGGAGGTGCGACAACAAACGTCTGTGATCCCAACACGAAGGCGGCAAGCAGGGTGGAGAATCGGGATGGGTTAGGGTTTCCAGCATAATAGAGGGGGGTTAAGGAGTCGTTGGGAGGAAATTGGGTTATAAGTGGGTCATGTGTGAAGCACGTGACCCATTACCCCCCCCCCCCAACCGACCTCATTAGTGCGCCTTGACAATAGCCTCGCCTCAGACCGCATTGCCTCGCCTCGACCATCGAGGCGATCACCTTGCACCTGCAGGCCGAGGTGTGCGCCTCTAATCAGTTTGGTCACGCCTCGAGCGTCTCGTGGTGCGTTTTTTCGAACCATGGTAGCATGCAGTGAGGACAACATCTCCTAGTTAGAATGGGGAGCATGAATCTTTATAAGGAGAGTCCTGGTAATATCAAAAAGATAAAGGTGTTTGCGCTCTACAACACCATTCTGCTGAAAAGTGTAGGCACAAGTGGTGTGATGGAGAATACCAAGATATTTGAAGAATCTTGAGAGCTCGGCGGTAAATAAAACTCCAAGCCATTGTCAACGACCATATCTAACAATAACAGAAAAATGTTCTTTATTTAATAAAGAATGTTTGTATAATAGAACAAGCCTCAGACTTGTTTTTCAATGGGAAACTCAAAGAAAATATAGAAAAGTCAGCAACTGCAATAAGATAAACATGTGTCCCTGGTGATCAGGAACATAGCTGAGACCCCACATATCAAAATGCAACTGCTCAAATAAAGAACTACTGCTACGGCTCTGACGAGTGGAAAACTGGTATGATGATCCTTCCCAAGCTGACAAGCCTCACACTGAAAACGGGACTAATAAGGAATCTGCTGGGGGAATCTACATAGCTTCTTCAGAGAAAGATGACCAAACAAAAGGTGTCGTATTTACAGAGAGACTGATCCAATGGGAATAGAAGATCTACTTGCATAACGAGATTGGACAAACATATAGAGACCCCCTTGCTTACAGCCACATCTAATAACCATGCATGTGAGTATATCCTGAAGCACAAGAGAAGATGGGTCAAAAATGGCATGACAATTAGATCTTTGGTAATATGACTCATAGACAATAGAGATGCTCCAGAAACCATGATCCATTCTGAAATATCTGCTCGTTGACAAGCAGTAAGTGCAACATTTAAACCTGAGTAGTGCAAAGGTTGCAACATCAAATGGGGTCGAAGAAGCACATAGAGCTCGTTGTAGGAGCCATAATCTCCTTCGGGCAGGAGACAATATCGTTATACTTCTGATAAGCAAAAGTGGTAGCATGCTCAAACTGCTTAGCAACATGGGCAAATGAAGGGTGACCATGCATTTGATAGCACATATCCTCAGAGTGCCTACTCAGTTGCAGTACATGCACTGCGGGCAAAAACGTCTACCTCATCTGCCACGGACACCACAATCTCTGAACTATATTGAACCTCCTCTACTCAAGATGCGATCATGTGGTAGTTGCAGGAGGCATCGTGATCATGCTCAGTCGCATGTAGGCCTCCTTTATAGGATGTATAGAAGTACCTATGAGAAGTTAGCTACGAGTGGCATCGTACTAGAGATTAAGAGCCGTGAGAAACACATCCACCATCGTGGCATTCTTGTATACCACCTACTGCTCGGCAATTGCATTCAAGGGCAAGAAGCTATGGAGCTTTGCGAACATGCTCCTAATCCTGGAGTAAAGTCATGGAGAGGACGACCATCCTGCTTCGATGTGAAGAGGTCGTATTGAACTGAAGAATCTTCATCGTGTTCCTTGCCTGAGAATTTGTTGCGGCAAAAATGCTTGACATTGCCTTGATAGTGGGCTCATGAAGCGATGCAATATTTTCCAAATTGGCAGGTCAAGCTGGATTGAAACCGTCGCGAATTTGGAGATTTTCACAATTAGGGTTTTTCATGCCTAATTAGTTGTTTTAATTAGTTGTTGATTTTATTTAAATATGTTGAGATTGCAATCTCAATATTTAGGGTAGACTAAATTTAGTTAAGAGTCAATTAGCATTGGTTAGAGTCAATTATAATCAATTATGGTTTTTATGAATTTGATTCACTTTCTATTTTTGTAATCCCGCCCCTCATATATAAAGGGGATGGTAGGCACTTGAGGAGACAGTTCAGATTCTATGAAAATTGAGTTTATCTACATCTCTCTCTATCTTTTCCACGCGATCTTCGGGTTTCATCTCCAAAACCCTGTGCAACGAGCGTATTCTCCTTTTTATCACTCTCCTCTCTAAATTTCTTCCACAAAACAAAATTTTCCACCGTTGGATTTTTTCATCTGCATCATTTGGCATGAGAGATGGAAACTGAACCGTTCTTCCGATTCGGCGATCCTGCCGCATATTGGCGACTGCAACTCGATTTTAGCCATCTCGGTCATGGTTTGCGTCCTCGAAAACGAAAATTCAAGAATCTCATCCTATCAAGTTTCAAAGTGCAAGCATGGTTGGACACGATAATCGATGAAAATTCGTCCGTCAACGACAAAAATCATAGCATGGCATCTCCTGTTCAACCCGATTTTGACCTAGAAAATTTTCAGTAAATATGAAGATTTCATTACAACTCTAGTACAAGAAGACAAGGAAGACTTGGGACCAATTTTCGACGAAGATCATGCGGAGGAAGAAATAGAAATCATTGATTTTTTAGCCGAAAAAGTTGTTGTCCAGGAACCAAAACACGAAGGAAAAGTGGTCTTCTACGTTGAAAAAGGGGGAGACCTAGATCTGGTCTCCTCCAAATTGGTGGTCCAAGGGGCTCCCCTGCCACCCCCATCCTCGCCACATGTCATGGTCGCGCCACCGGCACCAACACTGCCATCGGCCGCTTCAACATTCCAACATTGGTTGGAGCACCCCCGCCGGCAGCACGATCTCTTCCTGCACGCTAGTCCTGCACCTCATCCCCAATGACAGCGTCAGTTCGTCGCTACATGCCCTGCCACCCTCTTGGAAGACGTGGATGCTTCGAACGGTGCCGTCAAAGTCGTGGCAGCTTGGACCAAACTGCCACGGTGCGCAAGTAAAGCATGCTCCTCACCTCCGACGAAACCATCGTCACTGCGACAGCCGCCGTATCTGTTGCCTCCATGTGTTGCCATGCATTTCCTTTCCAAGTGGGTGCCGCCACTGCTTATGGCCGCCTGATCCAGCCCGCCACTGCATGATCTCGAGCTCCAGTTGACGTGGCATGCGCATCAGGAGCGATCATCACCGTGTGCACTTCAAGCGTGGCCGTTGCTTGCCCCTCCATTCCCGATGTCGCCGATGCATGTGGCCTTCACTCTCAGATCGTCGCCGTCGACGATATTTGAGGGGAAGAGAACCCCTAACAAGGGTCAGGGATTTCTCTTCAATCGGGTCCCCTAAAACAATGAATGAGATATTTTGGAAATATTACAAACAGCCCCCTCCTCACATGAGTTCTTATCTAAAGGGTTAATAGGAGAATAAGTTCAGTTATGGAGATATTTTGTGTGAAGGGGTAGAACATTTGTAGCCATACCCCTCAGTAGAAAAAAAGTATAAACATAACATTGAAAAGGAGCAAATTGAGGATATCTGCTCAACCAATCCAGATGGAATTCTCCACCGACGGATCGAAGATCGAACAATTCATCAGGAGACGAAATTTTCAAGCGGAGGAGAATTGATGCAATATTTTCCAAATTGATAGGTCAAGCTGGATTGAAACCGTCACAAATTTGGGGATTTTCACAATTAGGGTGTGTTTGGTTGCCGGGTTACCCCAGGGTAAGCTGGTGGGGGGTAACCCGTTTTTGTGTTTGGATAGAGGGTTTTGGGTTGAGAGGGTTTGTTGTGATGTGATTGTATTGAAGTTTAGAAAAGTGAGTAGTTATTGTGATGTGCTTGTATCGAAGTCTGGAAAAGTGAGTAGAAGTTGAGTAGTTTATAATTTTGGGATATTTACACCCATAACCCTGAGTAATTCCATAATTACCCCAGGAACCCAAGATAATCACGAATTACATACAAGACCTTGAGTAATACTTAACTCTTGCACCCAGAACCTGGTGTTAATTTCCATCCAATTTCCCGTCAACTATGACGGTAGCCGTCAAGAATTTAATATTTTATACCCTTTAACTTTCCCCTTCCTCCTCCCCCTTCCCCCCTTCGTCCTCCAATCATCTCCCCCACCTAGGTCAAGGCCTCCTACCGGCCGCCTACCCCAGCAAACCCCCTCCTCCATCGCCTGCAACCCAGGTCAAGGCCTCCTGGGATCGAACCACAGCCCCCCTGCAACCCCAGGTCGTGCCCGCGGAGGCGCCTCCGCCTGCAAACACCCCCTCCGCCCCGGTGCACCCCCCCTCCTCCTACGAATCTGCCCCCCTTCCCCGCCGCGCCTCCCGAGATGGAGCTCCAGGGCAATGCCCCTGCCCGCGCCTCCTCCGCCTGCAAGGTAGTGCCCCGGCGCACACCCCCCCTCCTGCGAATCTCCCCCTCCCCGCGACTCCGCTCCCTCACCCCCCCTGCACCTCCCCCACCACCCCCTGAATGGAGCCCCCCCCCTCCCCTCCACGTCGCGCCTCCCGGGATGGAGCTCCAGGGCACACCCCCCTCACCTGCCGAAGGCTTGCCTGCGGCACCACCGCCCGCCTGGAAGGCCCCGCTTCTTCTCCATCACATGGTCCCCCCCCCCCCGCGCCCCGCCTGGCCCCCCCGCACCACTGCCTCACTTTTTCTCCATCACCCACCCACCGCTCCCCACCCGTCTGGAAGCCCCCCCCCCCGGTCGCCTAGAAGGCCGCCCGCTCCCCCCCTGGAAGGCCCCACTTCTTCTCCATCACCTCCCCCCCCCCTGGAAGGCCCCCCCCACATGCTCCCCCCCCCCCGCCGTCTGGAAGGCGGCCCGCACCCCCCCACCGCTCCCCGCCCGCCTGGAAGCCCCCCCCCCCCGGTCTGTGGAAAACCTCCCAGCAAGGTTCTCCAGCTCGTAAAGCACCCAACCTCCGGCTCCTTGTTTGAAGCTCCTAACCCCAGCAAGCGGCGACCTCAGGGAAGAAGGGGGAGCCGTTGGAGGAGGAAGGGGCGCTGAGGGAGGAGGAACGGGGAGGTGGGGGGAGGAAGAACGGGGGGCTGTTGGAGAGGGGTTGTTTTTCTTTTTAGTTTTGTTTTCCTTTTTAGTTTTGATTTAATTTTAACCATTGGATTGATGCTAGGTTAGATTAACTCGATGGTTTGGTTAGGATTGATGGTTAAAAGTAACAGAAGGTTATAGATGTGAGGCGGAGTAATTACTCAGGGTTTCTCATGTAATTCGTGATTATCTTGGGTACCTGGGGTAATTATGGAATTACTCAGGGTTATGGGTGTACCACCACACCCCCCCCAACCGGAGGCCACCGCGGGCCCCCCTCCCGGAGGCCACCGCTGGCCTCCCACTCCCACCCCGGAGGCCACCGCTGGCCTCCCACTCCCACCCCGAAGGCCATCGCGGGCCTCCCACCCCGGAGACCACTGCGGGCCTCCCCCCCCCACCCCGGAGGCCACCGTGAGCCACGCCCCCTGGAGGCCACCACAAGCCTCCCCCCCCCTCGGAGGCTACCGCGGGCCTCCCCCCTCCCCAGAGGCCACCGCGGGCCTCCCCCCTCCCCAGGGGCCATCGCGGGCCTCACCCCTTCCCCGGAGGCCACCGCAAGCCTCCCCACCACCCCCGGAGGCCACCGCGGGCCCCCCCTCCCCCTCCCCCCCCGAAGGCCTCCGCTTAGATGATATGATTGTATAATATGTTTTTGATGGAATAGAGGAAAGAGAAATGATTTATTGAATGTATAAAAAAGAGAGGGAGAGTGGGCTCCACAAGTGAGAGAAAGGGTGGGTTGGGGGGAGACCCCCCAAGGGGGGGTTAACCCATCAACCAAACATAGCCTTGGGGTTTTCTATCTCTAATTAGTTATTTTAATTGGTTGCTTATTTTATTTAAATAAATTGATATTGCAATCTCAATATTTAGGGTAGATTAAATTTAGTTAAGAGTCAATTAGGATCAATTATGGTTTTTTGAATTTGATTCACTTTCTATTTTTGTAATCCCACCCCTCCTAAATAAAGGGAATGGAAGGCATTTGAGGAGACAGTTCAGATTATATGAAAATTGAGTTTATCTACGTCTCTCTATCTTTCCCTCAGCATGATCTTCGTGATTCATCTCCAAAACCCCATGCAACCGATGTGTTCTCCTTTTTCTCCCTCTGCTCTCTAAATTTCTTCCACCAAACCAAATTTTCCACTGTTGGATTTTTTTCATCTGCATCATGAAGAATGGTGTTGGCTATCTCTGTGGAAAGTGTATCAGAGAGCCAAAGGCACATCCATGTGTTGTCCTGCTTTCATGTAGCATTTGCCTCAGTCTTGTCGGTCATCTCAAGTTGTGTCAGGACCATGGAAGGCCATGTCGCGATATATCGGCGATATATCGCCGATATATCGATATCGACATGGGACCGATATCGAAATCGATATATCGATATATCCGATTTTCAGGCATTTCCTTCAGAAAGATTCCTGACATAGCGATATATCGACGATATATCGGTGATATATCACCGATATATCGATATCGACACAATATCGAAATGATATCGATATTTCCTTCCATGGTCAGGACATTCCTTGTTGCCGTTGCTCTCTATGATACTCTTAGCCAACAATTCATAGTTGGTCTCATCCATCTTTACGATGGGTGTTGACCTTTGAACACGCCAAAGGAGGATATATCGACCTTGTTCTCTATCATGATGAATAAACAAGCCCGGGAAAGACGTGATTGGGGTGTAGAACGATCTGATTTTGTTTACATAATCATATAGGGGATAGGTTGTCTATGCAGCCTCAGAGTACAACATTTCCCATCAACTCAGGAGCTGCTATAGGGCAGGCAGAATGGATTTAAAGGTCTGAAAATGCCCTGAAATACACCAAAATCATACAATATGCATCATACGATGAGAGTGCAGGACTGCAGTCTGCAGATGGCCACACGAGCGACTAGGGTAGCTATTAGTGGGATAGGGCACGTGGGCGACAAAGCGGTGGTGGTGAGAAGTGTCACGGACAACAAGAAATGTTGCGGAGAGGGCCACAGGCGGGTGGGCGGACACGGAGAGGATGCCCATGTGAGAAGGTTGCAAGCAACATAGAGAGAAGGACTGCGTAAAGTGGGCAGCGGACTGGAGGGTCGTGCGCAAGTTGGCGGTGCGGAGAGGAGGGCCTCGGCATGAAGGGTAGGCGGCATGAGTTGGTGGAATGCGGAGGTGAAGGCCGACGGTTGGGGTTAGGGCTTTGGAGGTAATAGGGCCCCAATCTAGGATTATCGCTTTGATACCATGAGAAAGAGAATGAATAAATTGTTTATTCAGATGTTGTAAGGCTCCTGTATAGACAAGAAACCCTAAAGGGCAAATAACGATCAGAGAAATTACATAAATAGGAAATAAGAAATACATATATACTATTTCCTATAGCACACATGATACCTTCTCTTCTTCTCACTACATGGTCCAAAAGCCGTATGTTGCGAACTAAACATATCATCAAGAAGCAGTCACAGCGTATTGGCCATAAGGTTAACCGTAATCGGGCAGCCTCAATGCAACCTCCCTAATAATAAAAAGATCAATCTTTTTCCGTCTAACAAATTCAGAATTCTTAGCCCTAGACTTTTAAGTCATCTCTAGTACATCAGCATTGGTCGCCTCCCATAGAGACTTGGAGAACGAAATTAGGAAATCGTTAGGATCTGAAGAACCGATCCAAATCTGTTAGGTCGATTTGTTCATACTGCACCCTGCTAGCACCTTTCCCTGATGACTACTAACAAATGGTAATGGCATCTCTGTTAACCTGTTTGAAATGATTAACAACTCTCCCTCCCTAACTTTCTCTCTCAATCTGCAACCCAAATACAACAACAGAATGAATGAACTCTCTCCTCTGTTTTTTACCTTTGCTGACAAAGTAGAAAAATATCGTGTTCATGTCCCCTTCTTTTAACCAAGTATGCCTAGATTGTTGCCTCAAATGCACCTCTTGTTTCCTCTCCTCTTCCACCACTATCTTATATTGGACCAACATCTTCCCAAGCTCTTCCATTGAATGAGTCTTGTGACCCTTCATCATGTCTAGACTGTCAACTGTCATCTATGCTTCATTCCTCTACCGCCTAAGAAGTCTGGTCAATCTTTTTTACTCCTAAAGGTACTTCCTTAAAGATAGCTTGTAGGCCAATCTACATGCAAGGAAACCTCATGAACATGCAACCTCCAAATTAATCACCATCTTCATGGACCCCATCTCCAAGATTTCTCAAGTTTGAGTAAGATGAGGGATGCAGGCCCTCGTCGGTTTCCTATATGGAGGCATATGGATGGACAACATCCTATTTGTAGGCCTCTTACCAATGAGAACGGGAGATGCTCCAAAATGTCATATGAAAAGCATGAATCTATTGAGGTCTGAGCGGGATGTAGAACTTCTCCAAGTGCATCTGCGATTAATGGTGATTTTAGGGATTCTTATTGTTTTGTAATGAGAGTATGTCACGTGGATTTCTTTTTTCGTCTTTTTTTCTATTTTGTTTGCAATTTACCTTTGTTATGTATATGAAAGTTTCTTCATGTAGAAACTCCATTTTTTATTTAAAATATAGATGCAGTTACATTGTCTTGAAGGGGGGGCATGGGAAATGGCAACGTTTGTAAATTTGATACAAATGCGAAGGGAACCCAATTGTTAACTTTGAAGGAGAAATAGATGGAAGATAACCCAAAGGTATTATGGTATAAGAGTTCATAAGATTACATGTGTCGTCATCACAAAGATTATCGTAGTTTTTCTAAAGCATACTCTAGGCGTTATCGTCTAATTATGAAAGATTATAGGAGCATAGGTGTAAAAGTCACTTGGAAATGTTGAGATTCTTATGTCTAGTGGCCTTTATTTATATTTGTTTATTTTTCAGTTTATCTTATGTAATTTTACCAGAGAGCTTTTCTCTTATATAAGAGAGCTCTAGAACTTTGTGAAATACAACTCTTCTTTTCGCTTTAACATGGTATCAGAGCGACGATCCTATACCGAGGCCTGTGCCCTAGATCCATCCCTACCAAAACCTTCGCGCTCCATCGCCAAGGCCAGTCGCGCGCCGCCGTCGAAAGCAGATCCCTCTCGTATTGTTCTCCTCTCCCTCGCGCATCCTCCCGCGCATCTGCGCACGCACCTCTGTGTGCGCCTTCGTCCTCGCATGCATCTGCGCATGCACCTCCGTGTGCGCCTGCCTGCCAACACCTCTTCGCGTACGCACCTTCGTGTGCGCATCCTCGCGCACCCATGCATGCGTGCTCGCACGCCTGCGCGTATGTGCCCTAACGCGGATAAGTATCTCCGTGTGACGCTCCAGTGACGTAGGCGCCCCCTCGCTCCATCGTTCACAGCCGCAGGTGTCTTCTAGGGCTCCCACTTGATCTTCTAGGGTGTGATCTAATTGTCTAAAGACACCCTAGCGACCCAACGGAGTCTTCAAGGAATGGAAGTGGTTATGGTTTGAGTCTAAACCCACAACCATCTTCCTATATGTCTGTGTAGACATTATTTATCCAGTTTGCAACCCCAGTCTTGAGAGATCGTTGTCATCATGTCAGACAACAAAGCAGATATTCCATCCTTGGTTGCTTTCAAAGGTCCGGCACCAATTATGAAGATAGATGGAACGAATTATGAACTGTAGGCCATGCAGTTCATGACTTTAATGCAATGCAGTGCAAGAAGCACATCCTCACGACAGAGAAGCCACGTGACAAGACTGAGACAAATGCCTCATGGGAGGCAGATGATGCATATGCATGCGTGTGGCTATCCGGGACTGTGTTCACAGAGATAGCCAATGGTATTTAGAGTCAGCCTACTGCAAAGGCTATGTGGGATATTCTCGTCGCTACATACTCACCGGCAAAGAATGAATCCAAGATACTGCAGCTTCAACACGATATCTTCACATCGAAGCAAAATGGTCGCCCCCTTCATACCCTCTATACTTCTTTGAGAGGTATGTTTGAGAAGCTACGTGGATACATTCCCTTGACTGCTACGCCAGAGCAGCTCAAGGCGTACAGAGACTCTGTGATGACTAGGGTCTTTCTAGCAGCCCTTGACCCTGAGTATGACGCAGCTCGTGCCCAGATTCTTACAGATGCTACCATACCTCCGATGGAGGAGGCAAATCGCAGATTGAGTAGACTGTCTATATCCTCTGGTAGTACTTTATAGTCCCAGACATCTTCAGCTATGGATGTATCACGTGGTAGAGGATGCCTCACACCATATCGTGGTAGGGGTGGCCCTAACCGGGGTAGAGGAGGAGGTAGTCGATCCCGTCAGCCATGCACTTAGTGCCACAGACCAGGCCACTCTGAGGAAACATACTATTCTAAGCATGGGTTTCACGCTTCAGCTCGAGATGCAGAGCAGACACAACAGGCTGGGAGTCCATCACCTGTATCTGACCAGAGATTTGACAAGCTTGTGGCATGGCTAAGGTAGATTATGCATGTTACATCTGGATCTACGAGCTCTTCTTCAGGATCTTCAGACGTAGATGCCTCATCATCAGCTTCTACGTCAGGTATAGCATATTCCTTTACTAGTTGTTACAGGGAAGACTTGACAGAATGGATCATGGATTACGGAGCATACCATCATCTCTGCGGTGACAGAGGCCAGTTTAGTGTTTTTCGTCCGAATCAGCCTAGACGTTCTGTTGTGATAGTAGATGGGACACATTCTCTCATTACTGGTCAGGGGATGTGCAGTTGACTCGTTGATTGAGGCTTCAGAATGTTCTTTATGCTCCTGATTTTTCAATGAATAAACTATCAATTAGTCAAATCACCGAAGATTTAAATTGCCGTGCCATATTTGATCCATCTGCTCTTGTGTTTCAGAATATACTCATAGGCAGGGTGATTGGAGCTGGTCGTGAGCAAGGGGGTCTATACATACTAGTGCAATCTCCATATGCTGGTGTCTCTTCTCTTCACACTGGATCTGTTTCTCCATATATGTGGCATCTTCGATTTGATCATCTTCCTCTGCAGAAGCTGAGTCATGTTCTTCCACAGATTTCTCCTCGTTCTACTTTCCAGTGAGAGGCCTGCCAGCTTAGGAAGCATCACCGGTCCACTTTCCAGAGTCGTCAGGGTCGTAGTAGTCATAGTCTGTTCGAGTAAATCCATTTTGATATTTGGGGTCCCAGTTCGTGTGCCAGATCTTCAGGGACACATGTTTTATCTTGTTGCAGTTGATGAGTTTTCGAGATTGTCTTGGGTCTTTCTTCTTAAGAACAAGTCTGATGCTGGTCCTGATATTCAGTCCTTTATTAATGAAATAAGGAACATTTTTCAGCAAAAATCAAGTTTATACTTTCAGATAATGCACTGGAATTTTGCACTACTCAGCTTTCTCAATTCCTAAAGTCTCATGGTATTGTGCATCAAACGTCTTGTGCATATACTTCACAACAGAATTGGGTGGCTGGATGAAAACATCGCCATCTTTTTGACGTTACCAGAACCCTTTTGATTCAGAGTCGTGCTCCTCATTCATACTGAGGAGATGTGGTTCTAACTACTTGTTATCTGGTTAATCGTTGCCATCTTCGGTGCTGGGGGAGAAGATCCCTTTCTTGATCGTGTTTCCCGAGACGGATCTTTTCTCGCTTACGCCTCGTGTTTTCGGCTCAGTAGCTTTTGTACATCAAATGTCTCCTAGTCTTGACAAGTTCTCTCCTAGAGATGTCAAATGGGTGTTTGTTGGGTATTCTAAGACCCAAGAGGGATATTGTTGCTTTGACCCTGTTCGACGAAGGTACTACGTCAGTGCCGATGTCACCATTTTTGAGTCCATTATATATTTCTCTCAAACAGGTGACAGACTTACTCCGTCAGAGGATGGAGAAGAGGTCTATATGCCTCTTCCTCCAATCCCCATTACATCTCCACCACCACCTCCTACACCGCCACCTCCACCACCTCCACCTCCACCTCCAATGTCTCCTATTTTCTTTTCGCAGGTTTACCAATGACGGTCCCATGCCCATGTGCCTCCTCCATCGTCCAGCACACCCGAGGTATGTACTGAACATTTGAGTTCTTCTAATGGCACTGGTGATTTGGACGTACAGACTGAGGTACAGGATGTCGTGGATACTATATCTTCTACAAGTAACATGGATCTGGACATACCTATTTCTCTACGGAGGCAAAAGCGGGCTTGTACTATGCATCCTCTAGCTTCACATGTTTCCTTGGATCGTCTTTCCAAGGATTTTCAGAGGTTTGTTGTGGGATTGTCTTCTGTAGACATACCACAGACCTATCAGGAGGCATTACAGAGTAGCCATTGGCGTCTAGTTATGGAGGAGGAAATAACAGCCTTACAATCTCGTGGAACATGGAGCGTTGTACAGGCTCCACCAGGAGCGTCTGTGGTTGGCAGCAAGTGGGTGTTTACTATGAAACACCGAGCGAATGGCACTGTAAATAGATATAAGGCCAGGTTGGTTGCTCGAGGGTTCACCTAAACCTATGGAGTGGACTACCAGGACACGTTTTCTCTTGTTGCGCGTCACTCTAAACTACGAATTCTTGTTTTTGTTGCTGGGGTACATGACTGACCGCTTTTCCAATTAGATGTAAAGAATGTGTTCTTGTGTGGTGACCTGCAGGAGGAGGTTTACATGCAGCAGCCACTAGGATTTGCTGCTGAGGGGGAGTCCAGTATGGTGTGTCGTCTTCATAAGGCCATATATGGTCTTAAGCAGAGTCTGAGGGCTTGGTTTCAGAAGCTCTCAGAGTTGATTGAACAGAAGGGTTTCCTCCAATCAACTGCAGATCATTCTCTTTTTGTTGTTGTTCCAAGCTGAGAATGATAGATATATGCTCCAGATTGAAGGGGAGTGTTGAGATTCTTATGTCTAGTGGTCTTTATTTATATTTGTTTAGTTTCAGTTTATCTTATGTAATTTTCCCATAGAGCTTTTCTCCTATATAAGAGAGTTCCAAGGCTTCGTGAAATACAACTCTCTTATTTTCCCTTTGTTAGAGTTATTATATTTACATTT
Source organism: Ottelia alismoides (assembly GCA_037367405.1). Classification (NCBI taxonomy): domain Eukaryota; kingdom Viridiplantae; phylum Streptophyta; class Magnoliopsida; order Alismatales; family Hydrocharitaceae; genus Ottelia; species Ottelia alismoides. The sequence goes on along the minus strand of JAZKJV010005341.1, from coordinate 129,569 downwards.
ATGTTTGTAACCCTTCGGGTTCCGTAACCCCCCGTGACCCTTCGGGTTCCGTAACCCCCTGTGACCCTTCGGGTTCCGTAACCCTTGTACTCTCTAGGGCTTTCTCTCTATATAAGAGACCCTAGCTCTATGGAATAAACATCTCATCCATTCCTCTTCTCAACATGGTATCAGAGCAACGGTCCTAGACCAAAGCCTCATACCCTAAATCCGTCACCACCACCAGCCCTCTCTCCGCCGATAAGGAGAGAGGGTTGGACCTCCTGCATCGCACGTGTATTCGATGGTCTTGTGCAAGGCAGTCGAGTCCCCAGCAGCACCAATTGCCACCTCCAGCGGTACCTAAAGCGTCTCCCGAGGCTCCAACAGCTCCAGCCGCACCTCCTGCGTCGTCGGCACCACCTGGATCCCCCCCCCCAATAGCCCCAGCTTCACCACGACTTATTTCTTCCAACTTTTTGTTTCTCCCAACTTGATGTTACGTACTCTTTATTTTATCAAGTATGGGAGAAAGGGGGAGTCAAAGATGATTCTTCCGGACGTCTACTACCCTACCATGATTGACAAACCGACGTTCTAGACTACTACCCAGATCATCTGTCTTCGCCGAGCATCAACTTCTTCGTCAGGGCGTATACTTCTTCTTTTATGACCCGACTACTACCCCGCGCTGGACTTCTTCTACAACGATTCTTCTCCAGGCACGACAGAGATATGTTCCGGTGACCTGCAGGCACGACAGAGATACGTTCCGGTGACCTGATATCGCAACGACTCTACAGGCATGGCAGAGATACGTTTTGAAGACCTGAAAGCCGCAGACTCGTCCTCGAGTGAGGTCTTCTACCATCAGCGGACAAATGTTCTTATGATGCTTCGTGTGAAGATGTGGTATATACTTTTTCTTTTTGTTACAAGCTACAGCTTTCTCAGCTCCAGCTTGAGGGGGAGTGTTAGAGTTATTATATTTACATTTATGTTTGTAACCCTTCGGGTTCCGTAACCCCCCCGTGACCCTTCGGGTTCCGTAACCCCCTGTGACCCTTCGGGTTCCGTAACCCCCTGTGACCCTTCAGGTTCCGTAACCCTTGTACTCTCTAGGGTTTTCTCTCTATATAAGAGACTCTAACTCTATGGAATAAACATCTCATCCATTCCTCTTCTCAACACCCTTTAACAGGAATAAATAACTATTCATAATTTATTAATGTGCATGCATCTAAGAGGATTTGCCACGAGGCAAGACTCCCACATCCAAACCTTCCACCAGATAACAAATTTTTAAAGAGTAAAAAACATCCCCTAAAAGGTTGGTTTTTAAGTAAAATAAAGTATGCACATGACGGATTATCTACTAAAAACACATATATAAACTGGAGTGGGATTGAGCACCAGATGCATAAGATTTTTTTCTATAAAGATTCGGACAGCAAAGAAAGGTCCACTAAATCGCTAATTTACAAGTATTGGACTTTATAATTCACCAATAAAGAATTAAGGTAGAGAAAAGATAATATATAAAACACCAGAAAAATAGTGAAATATTAATAACACCGGTAAAAATTTAAAAGCATCATTAAGTTACCTGCAAAGAATGTAGCCAATCGGATGCCAAGCAAGATCCCATACACTGTGATCATGTGCACCAACAATTTCAACCTGAGGCATTTCATGCCTGTCATTTATAATAATAGATTATGTTAGAACATCTTTGTTGCGAAGCAAACACGCACAAACAAGATCAATCAAACAAACAAGCAAACACAAGATTTATAAGGATAATTGGGATTCAAGGTATATCAACAATTTCAACATGAGGCATTTAGTGCCTATCATTTATGGTAGTGGATAATGTTAGAACATCTTTGACCCAAAATTGTGCTACTAAAATGATAACACAGATAGAGTTGAACATAATGTGGAAAGCAACCTCAACAACTTTGAAAACGTGATAAAGTTGAATGTGCTAGAACATCGACAAACTTATGACGCAAAATAATACAGACGATTACTAGAGGAGCCTAACCCAGCAACCAAATGCCCCCTTATTATGTGTTTGGTTATACGGTTACCAATCAAACATTAGAATGGGAAGGGTTTAGCCCAATGATATGGAAATTCCAAGCAAGACTTTAATTGTTGTCAAGGAGATGGAGTTGAAAAAAATATAAATTTACTAGAAAAACAGAACTGTAATCATAAAAAGGAAATAGATAAACCAAAGATCTCGACTTGCATGCGATTCAGAAATCAATTTGACAATCATCAATAACAACACTTGTCTGTGATTGCACTCTTATCTCACCCACAGCCTTCCCACCACCAAATGACACAAACTTGACAATAGTTCAACAGGCAGTACAACAAAATTACTCAAAGGTCCTCTCCTGGATGTCAACAAGGTCAAACACAAATAACCTGCTCCTGCAAATACATGTACACCCAGAATCACTGACCATACAAGAGAAGAAAAAAAGAAGGGCTCAAACACCCCTCCAAACCTTAGAGCATGCCATTACTGCCACAGCCTTCGTGTTCGTAAAAGAAGCGGGGGAATGAGATTGTCCAGGAGTCTTTGTTGACCAATCAACAATCCATAGAGAAATCTCCATCCCTTCCTAGTCACATAAAAGCACCATTCACGCTTAGTCACCTATGCTACCACATTGTTGAGGAGCGAGAAAGTTGAATCCCCAGATTTTTGGAATGCTCCAAATTCCACTTAAGCAATCCAGATCCGGATAATTCCCGAAAAAATATCTTGAAACAAAAGCTAGTGCCATGCCAAATGTGTCCAAAAGAAGAGAAGAAAATTTATCATGTCAAAAATGAATCGATCCTTTGGAGTGCTATGGAAAACATCATTAGATTTCAAATTAGCTCCATCTAATTCAAGATTTCCCCTGATTGAGCATTTTTAGCATATATTTTCACAGTAGCATATCACTGTAACTAACCCCATTAAGCCGCCCACCATAGAAATTGCTTGGATTAGGCTATCTTTAATGCATGCTCTCCAATAATTGTGTATAAAAATAGAAGAACCAATTGGGGGTCAATGTTTCTTATATAGCGTGAAATCCTAAAGCTCTATGGATGGAAATTACATAGTAACCCAAAACAAGTCCTAAACATGAAAGAGATAGTTGTCGATAACATTTTCCATCAAGTTAGAGCATATCTTTCAAAAATAACAACTTGGAAGTCAATAATGAGATATGTTTCTTTGGAAGTGATTTCGTAAATATATCTATAAGCAGGAGCTCTATGGACATGTGAGGAGTAGCGATCTTTCGATTTCGTACTACATCTCAAATAAAATGATAATCCACCTCGATATGCTTGGTCCGCTCGGATGGGCATTTGGTAGAATGAGTGCTCCCGATGCGAGGACTAGGAGGTGTACCGTTCGAAGGGTCATGGGCGGCACGCGAGGGTGGCAGGGTTTTTTGATCCAGGAGACGAAATTGTAGAGGTGTGAGGCTGGGTCTGGAGGGAGCTCGGTGGTGGAGATCGGTTTGGGATGGTTGAGCTGGAAGCCCGGGGTGCTTCGGGAGGTATCCTCACTAGCTGGTCGAACAATTTGTTTGAGATAATTGGGGTTTCGAACACCTCTTTCTGTTTTTTGGTGTCGTTGAGAAGGAGGGTAGATGGTCTGGATCTCGTGGTCGCGAAACGTATATGGCCCGACTGGGTCAGATGGAGGGTCTCTGGCGGCAGAGATGGAGGTTTTGGGAGCGGTTTTCTCGACTGGGATCTGGATCATTGGTGGTGATCTCAATGTTACTCTGCTTCCTGCGGACAGATCGTAATCAGGTGGCGGGAGGGACCCGAGCTCGGAGAGCTTCAGAAGAGTGGCCCATTCCTTGGGTGTATCCATTGTTGACGCGGCCGGTTGTGTCTACACTTGGCGAAATGTCAGATTACAGTCCAGACTTGATCGCTTTCTGTTATCTACCGAGGGGATGGAATCGTTGCCTTTGGCCCGGGCGTGGCCGCTACAATGGGCGTACTCGGACCATACTCCCATTCTTTGGTCATCGGGAGAGGAGGGGATTAGCAAGCTTCGCTTCTGCTTCGAGCACATTTGGTTGTTAGAGGATGGCATCAGAGAGATGGTAGTTGAGCTCTGCAGAAGCCAGGCTCCGGTGGGATCGGTCGTCTCAAGGTTTACGACAAAGTTGAGGTTCCTCAGGTCATCCCTTATGAACTTCGAGAGGGAGGTCAGGGCTCGGTGAAAGGCCAGGAGAGGGGAAGCCCAAGCGGGGGTTGTGAGGCCAGATGGCCTGGATGATGAGAGGGGTTTGGATCAGGAGGAGGTAGCAGAGAGGTCGGGCTTGCTTGAGATGTTGATGTTGGAGGACAGAAAGGAAGAGGTGGAGTGGAGACAAATGTCGAGGCAGAAGTGGTTGAAGAAAGGTGATGCCAACACGAGATTTTTTCACTCCATGGCTTCCGGATGAAGGAGAAGGAACTTTCTACATGAGGTGGAGATTGGCGGTGTGAGGGTGTTAGGGGAGGAGCAGATCGACAGTGCGTTGTGAAACCACTTCGCGGAGTTCTCGCGTAGGAGGCAGAGGGAAGGATGGGGATGGCTGGGTGTGGGGGCAAAAACATTGACTAGGGGGCAGGTGGAAGGTCTGGTAGCTGCTTTCTCAGAGGAGGAAGTAAGAAGGGTTGTGTGGGGGTTGAATGCAGTGGGGCGCCTAGGCTCGATGGGTTTCATGTCCTATTCTATTGTGTGTTCTGGGATTTACTGAAGGAGGATGTTTTGGAGGTTATTAATGAATTCAGGGTCCAGGGGCTTCGACAAAGTTAACGGGCGTTGATCTTCCTCCTCCTAAAGAAGGAGAACCCGTTGAGTGTAGATGACTTCAGGTCGATTGCGATTTCCAACACGATCTATCTTATGGCGAAGGTGCTCACGAACAGGCTCAGGTTGGTTATGGACTCAGTGGTGCTTCAGGGTCAGTCCGCCTTCATCCTGGGGCATCAGATGGTGGAAGGCTTGGTTGCAACATCGGAGATTTGCCTAGATTGGAAGCGATCAAGGAAGAACGATGCGCTATGGAAGATTGACTATGCCAAAGCTTATGACGGTGTCGACTGGAGTTTCGTGTGGACCTCCTTACGATGGAGGGGATTCCCGACGACCTGGATACACTGGATGAAGAGATGTGTCACGACATCCTCATCTCTATCTTGGTGAATGGTAAGCCGGAGGGTGGTTTCGTGCAGCCTCAGCTGGGGGTCCGTCAGGGATGCCCACTTGCTCCTATGCTCTTTGTTCTGGTGGCAGATTGTCTGGCGGTATTGTTCAGGCATGCGGTGGAGGCCGAGTGGTGCGAGGGCTTCTGACTGGGGAGTCTATCTATCTCGTTGCTATACTATGCATATGACATGATTCTTTTCCTTGGTGGATTAGACGAACAGCTTCGCAATGCGACACACCTCGTTGATATCTTTGGCGGCCTCTCTGGTTTTGAGATTAACAGGTAGAAGTCGGTGGTCGTGAGCTTCGATATGGAGGAGAGTGAGCGCAACAGGCTTGCAGGCGTGGTGGCGTGCCCGTTGGGGGAACTTCCTATTCCCTATTTAGGATTACCGTTGATGGATGGTAAGCTTAGGAAGTCGGATTGGGACAGCGTGGTGCGCAGAATGGAGAAGAGGTTGGCTAGATGGAAAGCGATCACCCTTTCTAGGGGAGGGAAGTTGACCCTCCTTAAGCATGTCCTCGCTGCCATCCCCATTTTCTTTTACTCGGCTCGCCTAATGCCAGTTGGGTTAAGGAAAAAGGTGGAGTCTTTGATGAGGACTTTTTTCTGGTCGGACGGTAGACAATAGAAATTCAGGCTGCATCTCGTCAGCTGGGAAGAGGTTACGAAGGGGCTATGCGACGGTGGCCTTGGTGTCCGTGATGTCGAACTCATGAATAAAGCCTTGCTAGCCAAATGGGTGATTCAGATTTGGGGTTCCTCGACCTCGTTAATTGCCAGATTACTAAGGAGTATATATGAATTAGACGGGGAATTGATTGCCGGTAGAAAAAGATTCGAGTCGTCACTCCGGGCTAGAATCCGCGTCGTCTTGCCAACTATATCACCTAGATTGTGGCTCAGGTGGGGAACGGTCAGACTTTTAGATTCTGGAGAGATGACTGGACGGGAAAGGGTGCCCTTGGAAGGAGGTTACCTAGGTTAATGGCATGAGCGGCATCAAAAGATGCCACTCTGGCTCAGGTGGTGTATCACGAGTAATGGGCACCGTTGTTCGTCGCGGACCTTTCGGATCAACACATGGAGAACTTTATAAGGCTGCTTGCAGAGGTGCCTCCACCGAAGGAGCTGACTCAAGAGGCGGACCATTTTGAATGGGAAGGGGGGGTTCTCTGTAAAGAAGGCATAAAAGGCAATGAGGGGGTCAGCAGCGGTGCAGGAGCGGGACGAGGAGCTGTGTTAGGACATGAAGATTATTTGGGCGGCCAGGATCCCACAAAAAGTGAAGATTTTCCTTTGGTGTCTTAGAAGAAATCGCGTATGCGATAAAGCGAGGAGGGGAAGATTGTTTGGCTTGGAGGACACGCGTTGTGACAAGTGTGAGGAACCAACTGAAGATGTGGATCATTTGGTCTTTGGTCGCGCAGCTTCGAGGCAGGTTTGGAGGGATTTCGGGGTCGCTTGGGTTAAGGCCAGAGGGCTTCAGCCGTTTTGGAGATCGATTCGCGTTGTGGGCATGAGTTCGTCGGATGATTGTTCCAAGCCGTTTGCAATGCTTTGGGCCATATGGGTTGGACGGAATGACTTGATTTTCAAAAATCAGATCTTCTACTCTGAGAATGTAGTCACATTGTAATGCCCTATATGATTTTTGGGCGTCATGGTAATGTAACCCATCTTTCTATAAATGAATACCAGCTACGGTGACTCCCGTCTCGGGAGCGCACCCTATTTCCAATAAAAAAATGCTTGGTCCGCTCACAAAAAACAAGAATGATGACTATCAGTTGTGGACTTGTCACCAAAGGGAGGAGTTGAGGTAGTCCTTATAGAAAAGAGACAAGCTATGAAATATCGTTTATGGCTTGAGCCATAGCTCTGTATTATGCTTGAGTTTGTTTCTTGTGTGCCATGTGACAATGTTTCCACCAACAAATATGACAACACCAGTGGCAGATCAAATATACTCAGGAGAACTCGTGTAACCAGCATCAGCATAAGATATAATATCGGTGAGCCTATTGGCCCCTATAAAAAAGGCCCTTTCTTGGGAAGTCCTTCAGCTATCAAAAGATTAGAAGAATAACCAACCAATCACTGTAATGAGGCTTCCCCATATACTGACAGACTTTGTTTACTGCATAAGAAATATCAGGTATAGAGTCAATAAAATATAATAGTTTGTCCACTAAGCTTCTGAACAATGTGGTATCCTCAAACACGCGATTAGTGGAGGTATCACGTATATGTGATTCAGTAAGAATGGAGGATGGTTTCAACCAAGTAAACCAGCATCCACAAGAATATCAAAACAATTACTTCCTTTGTAATAAATGTAAGCCTTCTGCAGTGTGGATCACCATAATCCCTAAAAAGAACCAAAAAAATGCCAAGGTCCTTCGGGAGGAAAACCTTGGTTTTACACTAGTGATAAACATATCATCAACATATACTGCAGTTCATGAAGAACATCATGTAATGAACATAGAACAGTCAAATGTAGTCGTACGAAAATCAAGAAAACTAATCTCTGAAGTGAGTATGTCAAACTAAGCTTGTGGACTCTATTTACATAGTCGACAAACAAACTCCCCCTCAATGGATTATCTCAATGGTTGTGTTATATATTCTTCCTCCTTGAGATCTCCATAAAGGAAGGAGTTCTTCATATCCAGTTGAAAATGAGCACATTCATGTTGACGACAACTGATAGAATCATACAAATGGACCCCATCCTAGACACTACAAAAAGATTCTCAAAATAATAATACCATATGTCTGAGTGAACCCCTTTGCAACTAGTCTATGTATTCATTGAGATTCACAATAGAATATACAACCCACGAGGACTTCTCTCGTAGTTTCATCCCTCTCCTTATGGAGTAGGGTTCTGCGTAAATCCAAATTTTTTAAAACTTCCGAATTTTAAGCGTTCTTCCAAATTTTAGTATATTCTTGAGTTTTGTATCAATTTTGCTTACGTATTATTTATTTCAATGTGATCTCAGAATTGTACTATTTTTTAAAGGAAGATGGGTCGAGAGGGAGAGGGGGGCTTATCGAGAAAAAAAACCAAAAAACGAGATGGTCGATTGAAAAAAAAAAGGGAGAAAAGATACTACAACAACAACAAAGCCTTTCCCACAATTAAGTAGGGTGCTCTACATGGATTCTTAGCCTCCATTCAAATCTATCTTGGGTCAATCTCGGGCTTATAAGTAGTTCTTTTTTCCCTTCTCATCTTTTCTCTTTTTTTTCAAAAAAAAGAAAACGTCAGAAGGAAAAAAAGGACAACTTATAAAAAAGACAGAAAAGGGAAACCAAAAAAAAGAGTTGGCTTATTGAAAAAAGATGGCATGTGCAAAAAAACGGAAGTAAAAAAATGCATGTTCTATGTTTCTCCCAACTTGGTTCTTTATGTACATATTCCGACAAGTATAAGGGTGGGAGAGAGAAGATATTGCAGGGCACATTCTTCTACTTGGATTGGGAGAGAGAAGATATTGCAGGGCACATTCTTCTACTTGGAATGAATGCACATGATTTCTTTCATGTCAATCACCTCCTAATCTTTGCTCTTCCAGGGTCCTTATATAAGCGAATCGACTCCATATCCCTGTAAGATATGAAGAGATCATTCTCGGGGTTCATATATAGGAGAGGCCCAACTCTTAAGATCTGCATATGAGAGATGACCACTCTACGTCTGGTGTTTGACATCGACATAACCTACTCCGGATGGACTTCTCTACCTGAGATCACTTCAAATGTCTATTGTCCATCAACAACATGAATATCGATACTTCAGACTACTATTGCATACCAGTCGTCTTCACGGACTGTCAACTACTTCTGTACAAGTCTCCTCCTGGTGCGACTACTCTCCGCGATGGTCTTCTTCTAGAGCGACTCTATTCCAGGAATGTCCTGATCATCATAGCGACTCTACTACGGGCACATCCTGACCGTCGAAAATTAACCAGCTATGAATGATAGACTCCTCCAACATTAGAGCAGTTTCGATGGAGTCAAGGCTTGTGGGCATGGATATGGTGGGAGCGGAATCTTTGAGATTGAGAGGTCGTTCGTGGAATTGGGATCTATGAGGTGCAATAACATGGAAAAAGGTCCATCAACTTCATAAGTTAACAATGTACTGGATTCCATTTAGCATACAATTTGCCAACTCATTATTGAAAAAACATTCAAACAAATATCATTGGTGGGAGAAAGCTTAGCAAGAGTATCCATGTAAAACGAAACGAGCTTTAAAAGATGACAAAGTCATTAAGATTTCTCCCATTTGTGGAGTATATAAATAGTAACAAAATAATATAAGAGTGCTCGTGTAAAACTTCATGTTTCCTATGAAGATGGCGTCCTCTTGACTATCAATGACATGTCTACCATATATCAACAAACAGTTTGTTCACTCTAACATTGTACCAATGATCTAGGTTTAGCCTTCACGCCAATTTTCTGGTAATTAAGGTAGTCTATACAGAGGACAACGGTGTTATACATTCTTAGAGGTAATCGTTGTATTAAAAAAACTAAATATGCTTAATTAACTCACGCGAACCAGCGAAGAAAAAATGTGCAATGCATTGTATGAAGTGTTGAATTTTATCCATATCCAATGATGACAAATAGGTAAAAACAAAAGGTGCCATACAAGTTACATCAAATACATAAAATGGTGATAAGCATATCTATAAATACATATGTTTATAGTTTGTAGGGGTCATGAGCAAGGTTGCAGAAGTCGGCAGTCGGTACTCGGTCGGTAGGGTCACTGACTAAGGATTAATCAGCAGTCGGGAGAGTAATCGGATTTAGTCGGGCATTAGTCGGTTTCGATTTTTTTAATTATTTTTAATATATAAATCTAATTTTAATATATACTATCATTTATCTTCATAATTTTAAGCAAATCTAAGCAATAACATGTTATTAACATCTAAGATCAACCTAAGCAAAAACAAAAAAAATGAAGAAAACCTAACATTGTTATTTGCTAACAATAACATTGACATATTAACATCTAAGTTCAACATCATCAACCTAAGAAAATCTAAGCAATAACATATTAACATAAAAGATCAACCTAAGCAAAAACAAAAAAATGAAGAAAACCTAACATTGTTATTTGCTAACAATAACATTAACATATTAACATCTAAGTTCAACATCATTAACCTAAGCAAATCAAAGCTATAACATCTAAGATCAACCTAAGCAAAAACAAAAAAAATGATGAAAACATACATAACCTATTAACCTAACATCGTTGTTTGCTAACAATAACATATTAACATTTAACTTTAACATCATCAACCTAAAAACAAGAGGAAATAAAAGCAAAAAAAAACTAACCTGCAGCCTGCTGGAGCCTAGACCAAGGGGGCGGCACCGGCGAGGAGGCGAGGCGCTGGGAGCAGCGAGGCGGCGCGACGCTGGGAGCGGCGAGGCGCTGGGAGCGGCACCGGCGAGGGGGGCGCACGGCGAGGCGGCGGGAGCCTGGGCTGGAGTTATCGCGCACGGGAGAGGGGTCGAAAGGGTTGTCGTGTGTGTAGGGTTACTGTCTAACAGTAACCCTTTATTTCCAAATCCGGATCCCACTCGGATCTTTTATGCAAAAATCGGCTGCCTAAGCGGCCGACTAGACCGACTAGGCACCCGACTAAGCGGGCTCAACCGACTATAGCCCGCTTTAGGCTATTCGAATCGGTGACCCCCCCGAGTCGCATAGTCGGGCCGATAGTTGGTCTAGTCAGCCGACTTTTGCAACAGTGGTCATGAGAAGAATGGCGTATATTACATTGACATACCCTCAGACTCTAATTTTGTTGGTGATGCGTCTATCTCCGAAGATCCGCTCTTATGGCATCTGCGCCTTGGGCATCCCTCAGCCAAGGCTATCTCCATGATGTTTCCTGAACTCTCTGCTCTAAATCCCTTTCATTGCGAGGCATGTGAGTTCGAGTAACACCATCGAACTTCGTTTCATGTTCGTACTGAGTCTCGTAGTACTGCTGCTTTTCATCTTGTTCATTGTGATGTTTGGGGACATTGTCCGATCCGCACATTAAGTAGTCATCGCAATTTTGAAGTTTTCGTTGATGATTATAGTCGATCTTTTTGGGTTTATCTAATAAAGGAGCGTTCGGAGATTAATCAAATTGTCAGAAATTTAGTTCAATATGTTAAAACTTACTTTTCTACCATTGTTAAGATCATTCGTACCAACAACGCTCTTGAATTAACCCAACATGACTTGACCTCTTTCTTTGCATCCCAGGGAACTGTTCACCAAACATCACGTCCATATACCTCACAACAGAATGGTATAGCTGAGAGGAAACTCCGACATTTGTTAAATATTGCCAGGTCACTTCTTAGTCAAATGTATTCCTAAACAATATTGAGGAGATGTTATCCTTACTGCAGTGTATCTCATCAACCGTGTTCCTTCATCTATTCTCAAAGGGGCAACTCCATTTTCCTTACTTTACCCTACTGAGTCTCCTTTTCCCATACTTCTGCGATTTTTTGGTTGTATTGCCTTTGTTCATAACTTTGATGCAGTTGACAAATTATCCTCTCGTGCCATCAAATGCGTCTTTCTTGGGTACTCTCGTACCCAGAAAGGTTATTGCTGCTATGATTCTGTTGGACGTCGATATTGTGTCTGCTGTTGTCACCTTCTTTGAGCAAACAAGTTATTTCACACAGACTGTGAGTGACATTCCTCTGGACCTCCCTCCTCCACCAATCGTATATACTCGTCAGTGTACCTCTATACCTTCTACACCAGTGTCTGTACCTTTGCAAGCCCCTTTTATGCGGGATGATATGACCACTTCGAGTGCTCCCACCACTGTTGTCCCGGATGTACTTGGGGAGCTTCCTATAGCTCTACGCAAGCAAAAAAGGAAATGTGTGTATCACCCCATGTCACATTTTACTTCTACAAATGGTTTATCTGGCAGTGAAAAGAGATTTGCAGATGCTCTGAATGTTACTACCGTTCCAAGAGATCATTTCACTGCAATGCAGGATCATGGTTGGCGACAGGCCATGGATAAGGAGATGGATGCACTTACCTCCCGGGGCACGTGGGATCTTATGTCGTGCCCCCCGGGAGTTCGCCCTATGGCTTGTCGATGGGTCTTCACGACCAAACAGTCGTCTGATGTATCTGATGGCAGGTTGAAAGCCAGACTTGTTACCAAAGGTTTCACACAAACCTTTGGAGTTTATTATTTTGAGACCTTGCATGTTGCCAAAATGGGGTCGATATGTACCATTCTCTCTGTTGTTGCCATCAAGGCTTGGCCCATTTATCAACTTGATGTGAAGAACGCCTTTCTTTATGGTGATCTTGAGGAGGAGGTCTACATGATGCAACCGTCCGGGTATGTAGTCGAGGGGGAGCATGTATGTCAACTACGCAAGGCCATTTATGGCCTGAAGCAGAGCCCAAGGGCATGGTTTGACAGGCTCACTACAGAGATCAACATACTTGGTTTTCAGAGGGCAGCATCTGACTACTTTGTCTTTGTTAGACGATGGTCTACTGGCACGATCATCCTTGTTGTCTATGTTGATGATATGGTTATTATAGGAGATGATGTAGATGGTATTCAGGAGACCAAGACCTTCCTCCAGAAGGTCTTTGTCACAAAAGATCTCGGCCAACTTTGTTATTTTCTTTCCATCGAAGTAATACGCACTACAGAGGGGCTCCATCTTACACAGAGAAAGTATTGCCTCGATATTCTGAGTCGACAGCCTCGAGGCTCGCCTTTTAATACCAGAATTTCTGACTGAGGCAGGACTTCTTGGATGCAAGCCATCTGGCATCCCTATAGAAGTGAGCAAATATTCAGCATTTACTGATCCAGCTTTTGAGGATGCAACATGATACAGAAGCTTAGTGGGAAAATTACTCTATCTCACTGTACTAAGCCAGATATATCATATGTTGTGATCAGAGCCAGTCAACATATGGAGAAGCCTCTTTACAGTCACTGGCAAGATGTTTTTTTTATCCTTCGATATTTGAAGGAATCTCCCGGACGTGGACTTTTCTATGGGGTAAATGGACACACTAATATCTCCGCCTATACAGATTCTGACTATGTTAGCTCTTCTAAGAACCACCGATCCACCACAGGATACGCCATGTTTGTTGGGGATAACCTTGTCACTTGGCGAAGCAAGAAGCAGATAGTGGTATCCATATCCAGTGCGGAAGCAGAATACAGGGCAATGTCTCAGGTCACATGTGAGATCACATGGCTTGTTTCTTTCCTAACAGAACTTGGCATGTCAGTCGCCACTCTTGTACCCTTATACTGCGACAACAAGTCTGCCACGTACATCATCACCAATCCAGTTTTCCATGAGCGTACAAAACACATTGAAGTTGATTGCCATTTTATTCGTGATGCGGTACGAGGAGGACGAATCAGCACTCCACACATCTCCACTGAACTTCAACTTGCAGACATCCTCACAAAGGATCTTCCAAGGAAGCGCATCATGTACTTAGTATCCAACTCGGGCATGATCGATATATATGCTCCAACTTGAGGGGAAGTGTTAGAATTATTATATTACAATTATGTTTGTAACCCTTCGGGTTCCGTAACCCTTCAGGGGTATTTATGTATTTTTCCTCTTGTACTCTCTAGGGTTTTCTCTCTATATAAAAGACCCTAGCCCTATGGAATAGATATCTCATTTGTCTCTCTTCTCCACAACATATAAACTTCACACTAAGATACAAGTAATTTTACACATACATATAATAATGAAATATGCTTAATTAACTTCTGAGGACTATTATTTCTATAAAAATGTCCAATGACATTATGTAAAGTAATGACTTTATCTCTATCGAGTGATGAAAGATAGATAAAAGCAAGAGCTGGTGTACAAGTCACAGCAAATAAATATAAATGGCGGTGAAAACACATGTACACACAGTACGATAGTAAGTAATATTAAATGTAAGTTACGACATGCAACTTAACACTGACATTGTGGCATACAACTTATATGCCGGAAATATACAACTTAGTTAGTATAACGACATTAACATCAACGACAACAAATAGCTAATCTCAGGAAAAAATTCTACAGTAACGTAACTTGCAACATATCTAAGTTCTTGGGAAAACTGCATTGAACCACATAGGCGTGAAGTAACAAGGAATAAGATGCTTGAGGCAACAAAAAGATGATTAGGAACATTGCCAGTGTCAAGGTCCTCATGTTGGAGGTCTCTAGGAAACCTCAAGCAACTAGGACCCCCGCTTCTGGCTGTGCCCTTTTTAGGGGGCAGTGTAATTTTCCTAGTAAACCTTTATATAATGAGGACGTGACCATTCAATAAGAATAATGAATGCTCATCTGCAACAAGTCTTGGGAACAAAGATGACAAACCAGGTACACTTGAAGGTTTGAAGCATTTTAGAACAGAATTACCAACTTCTAATGCCCCATATTTGTAAAATCAGATTGGTAGGAGCATAAAAAGGCATTTTAGAACAGTCTAGGGAACTTACCCTACAAGCCAATGAAAGATGGAGCCATCAAAACTTCCGCTTACAAAATATTCCTCGTGAAAGGGATGCCAAGCTAAAGCTGTGAAGAGAATTGTTAGAATATTTCACAATAGGCCAGTTACAAACCAAAATGAAATGTGGATACCTAAAAAGTCGGAAAACATTTTTTCACCTGTTTCATGTCACGCACCGTGCAGAAATATATATATATTATTTTAGGAAGTTATCAAATCCCAAGTATATCATAAAAATACCTATGTTGAAAAATATTCTTAGAGCAAGGAATGTACTACATCGCAGAACTTCAGAATTACTTCAGTGGACAAAACAGGTGAATTAAAATTTACAGTCCCGGAATACGAAGGACTTGGTGGAAAATTTAAAGCATCACTACCTACTATATATTTTTAGGCATCATTTCACCCAAAGTTGATGTCCTCATTAAGATGCCGTCCAAACTTGGGTAACCAGTTCCGATGGGTATACGAGAAGACTTCCACAGAAATTTCGAGGTTTCTGCTCAGAAAATCAATGATATACATTCTCTATCAAAGAACCAGGTCATTATTACATCGGCCAAACAAAGTATACAGGTGGTATTTAGATTTTCAAGGTCCATCAAAGCAAATTCAGAGATAAGGTTCTTCAACTAACAATTTCAGCTTCATTATCACATGTCATTATCACAGTATCCACTTACATCAAGAGGAGAAAGCCTTATTATAAGGTCAGCAGTTCAACTTATTTGGGATCTATCTTAATCCAAGTTGACGATATGAGTGTAATGAAACTGGTTTCGTATCAATTGGAGATCACTGCAAATTGTCCTAAAATTTCAGAAATAAAGAAGTCGACGTTTTATACATTTTTTAAGGGAAAAACGGTGAAACATCGAGCGGATCCACCCAGGTTGACATTTTATTAGAACTGTCATTAACCCTTAACATACATCATTAGGACTAATTAATCATGATTGAGGAATACAATGTCCTACCACCCAAAAGACCAAGATTCAAATCTTGGGGGCAACTGTGCATGTTCCCTCTCTTGTTAAAAAAAGGGCTACTAAGGATAAGTGCAATTATTGCATGTTAATAGCGACTCATAATAATTAAGCAGGATTAATACTAACTAATCTTCATTAACAAAAAAACATAAACAGTGGATATACATGGGACAAGACCATGAATGTTGGATATATACGAGACAAAACCATGCGTAGTTCCGCATACGGTTTCAAAATGACATGCCCAATGACAAGGACATTGTCTCATCAAGCTATGCAGTTGGTCTTTGAGATTTGCATTCAGATAGCTGGGACGATGAATAGGATGCAACGTAGGGGGGTGATTGCATATAAATACCCACACGCACCCTTTCATGCCTACCTACGCATTCACACTCCACTCTAGACCTCATAAGAAGAGTGGTCAAGAAGCAAAAACATAATGTTGCAAAAAGAAGAGAGATGTGCAGAAGGCCCTCTTAGTTCACTTAACACCATGTAAAAAGAACTCTATTAAATATTGTTGGAGTATATATGTGATGCGTCACTTATGTGGTAGATGGATAAATGAATCCCTTACCACATCCATTTGTTTAGCCCCACATCGGCCCGTCTGTGGGATGTGGAAACTCAGTGACGGCTATATAAGAAGCCCCTCATCCTCTTGTAACTGTTGAGAAAGTCAATAGACACATCAACCCTTTGAGACATTCTCCTATGGTTTCATCCCGCTCCTTATTGAGTAGGTTCCACGTAAAATCCTGATGTTCTATAATGTTTTTATCCTTTATCCATGATTCCGCTTCCGCATTTTGTAGTTTCTAACATGGTATCAGAGTGGATTCGATTCTCGAGGATTTTATGTTCGTTGTTTTTTTCGAGATTCGAGATTCGATTCTATGATTCCTATTGAAACCCTAATTATGTTCTCGAAGATTACTTTGAAGATTTATTATTCGATTCAAGTTCATGTTCGTGAACACGAGTCTTAGGGTTTGCTTCTTGAAATCCTAAGTTTCGGCATCAATCATCATCGGTAGTTCCAAGAAAATAATTAGGGTTCCATCTCTGGAACACTAAATCCAGCGACATGCGGCTCGAGTGAGCGCCATCAGACCATCCAGTCTGAAAGAAGCCATTAGGGTTCTTGATGGAACCATAATCATAGTCCAGCTGCATCTTCTAAGGCGGCTCCCTTCCTCCTGCCGGACCCAACAGCCGCAGCGGTGATCTTGATCTCCTCCGGTCCTAGGCGGAGCTGCTCCGAGCTCCCGGCAGCAAATCTCCAGCTGCATCTCCCTCTTCCTCTTCAGCAGCTGGAGCCCCATCCAGTGAGTCCAGGCGGAGAGCCCTAAGGCTCTAGTCAAGACCCAGGCGGAGTTTGGGGCTCCAAGTGGTGTGATCCATCATGCGCATGCGGCGACGCCCGTCTCTCCCCCTTGAATCCTCGATGGCGGCAGCATCGTGCAACCAAGCAGCCACATCTCGAGGCGGTGGCAGAACCCCATCGCGAGCAGCAACAAGTCCAAGGCCACGCACTCCAGGTGGTGCAGATGTCTTCTCCCGTGGAGAACCCTATTTCGAAGGAGTGGGTGGAGACCCCAGGCAGCGACGATCCCACATCGGTCGTGCCTCCTCCTTGTTGTACCAGCACCGCCGAACCTTCTCTAGGTTGCTCCTGGCACTTCGCAAGGTGGCACTATTGGCGGCGGCAACGAAGCAAGGACCCCATTGAAGGATTGTGTTGATCAAGAGAAGGGTTCTACGATGGGAACCCTAAATAGAGGGCCAAAGAGGAGTCCTCTCCGGCCCTCTTTGTTTTCCCAAAATTTTTAAGTTCTGGTCCGATATAAGCCTAGGAGCTGCAGCAATAAAAAATTTTGAAAAAATGAGCGGGCAACCTTAAAAAAGGGGATGTTGTCTTTGCCCTATTTGGGTTGTGTTCCTCAAAAAAACACGTAAAAAGAAAAGCCTTACGCGAGAGGAAAAAAGGGGAAAGGAAAAGTCAAAAAAAATGATGAACGGTTTATTTAAAAAAAGGACAGATGGCTATTAAAAAATGGAATTGCCGGGAAAAATTTTGGTTTAAAAAATTGAGAAGAAAAGCAGAGAGAATGTTTTTTTGAGATCAACTTATGTCATGTTTTGTTTCCCCATTTTCTTGTCTTCTCTCAACTTTGTCGATGCCATTGTTTTCCGACAAGTATGGGAAAAAAGGGGAGTATTGTGGAGAGTTACAGGTTTGTTTCAGATTCAGATTCTCCAGGCCAGTTGTTCAAACTCTACAATTTTTTTAGATTTCAGACTTGACGATCAGATTCTGAGTCTTCAATTTGATGTGCATATGTTCGCCATCATTATTTATATATGGTCCCCATCTTTTGTTTTTGGTCTCAGAGTTTTCATGTAATCTATAGGAACTCCAGACTAGAGATCTCATTCCCTATGCCATGTGGGCTAGGCATGTGGTTTCATAGGGACTCCAGAATAGAGATCCCATTCTCTGAGCCAGTATGGGAGAGACACAGTTCTCTGACGAGAAGATTTTCAGACTCCATTCTCCAGCGACTGTGGACTCCGACAAGGACGTCTCCACGGCTTTTTCCAGTTCGGCCCTTCAGAGAGATGGAGCATTTGTCCACATGATTCACAATCTTCTACATGTGGCGGGCGAAAGTTCTCCAGGTGGAGACTCATTTCCAGTTGCAGTGACTCTGACCAACGTAGTACAGAGCACATGCTCCCCGACGAGGAGATATAGTTTGACTCGCACTCCATCCAGTATGTTCCTCCTCACATGCACGGCATGAGAAGCAACGTCCTCGACAGCATCTGATAATTGTGTTGCGTTGAGTTGATATTGTCCGTAGTGACTTGTATTGTGAGTTTAAGATTTCTTCCTGTTTGTCCAAGCTGAGTATTGCATGCTCCAGCTTGAGAGGGAGTGTTGGAGTATATATGTTGTGTGTCACTTATGTGGTAGATGGGTAAATGGATCCCTCCAGGATCCATTTACCACATCCAGTTGTTTAGTCTCATATCGACTGTCTGTGGGATGTGGAGGCTCAGTGAGGGCTATATAAGAGGCCCATCACCCTCTTGTAACTGTTGAGAAAAGTCAATAGACACATCAGGCCTTTGAGGCGTTCTTCCGTGGTTTTATCTCGCTCCTTAGGGAATAGGGTTCCACATAAAATCGCAGTGTTATAAAATGTTTTTATACTTTATCTCTGATTCTGCTTCCGCGTTTCGTAGTTTTTAATAAATATAAACTTTCATTCTTTGGTATATTAATAACGGTATGAGATCAAAAAACATGAGGAAAGCCCCGTGATGGTGCAAGTGGTTAGGTCGTTTGTGAACTCGAGTAGAGACATGAATGGCATGACCTACTATCCTTGTGGAGATCCACAGGGAAGTACTTCACATGATTCGCCGACACATGATGTGAGGCTTATTGATTCTTCATTGTTTAGTAATACAAGAGTTTATTACAAGTCCATGGTATTAAAAGGCGCGCCTCGAGGCGGTCGAGGCGTACGCCTCGAGGCGAGGCGGGCCTTTTTAGCCTCGAGGCGTACGCCTCGGCCTTGTCCAGTGAGGCGCACGCCTCGAGTGGCTGAGGCGTAGCCTCGAGGCGTTCCGCCTCGAGGCGGTTGAGGCATTTTCCGAGGCGTTTTTATGTTTTTTAAGATTTTTTTATGATTTTAATAGTTCACACGGTGGTTTGAGAAGCTTATAAATATATACTTGTTTAGGATAATGATTATACAAGTTAAATGCCTAAATCTGATGTTTCTTTCGTACCAACAACTTGGATATTTATGACAACTTGGATATTTTTTCCGTGATAGTTATAAGTTATAACCAATGATTTCCTTTTGATTAGGTAGAAATTTAGAAAGGTTTATGGCATTAAGTCATTAACATATCCTTTTTTCATGTTCTTATCTTCATAATATCATCATATATTACATTGTTATATATTATATGTTTGTCAGATTATATTATTTCACCAATAAATATATTTATTATATATTTTATAATTATTTTTCTATACAAAACTGAGGCTTACGCCTCGACCGCCTCGAGGCTACGCCTCGCCTCGCTTCCAGGGAAAACGCCTCGTTCCACCTTTCGTTTTTTCGAACCTTGATTACGACGATGAAGTTAGTTAGATCCTTATGTAAGAATGGTGGCTTGGCCAATTAGCGCATCATGTCGAGGCATGCATGGCATAGTCTACTACCTCTAACATATTTTCGAGTGTTCTAAACACTACTTCATTGACTTGTGATGCAAGATTTATTTTGCTTCAAGATAATAATGTTATGCATCAAGTTCTAACTGATTTATATTCCTTTCTGATATAAATAATTCCTTTCTTTGTATATTAAAATGTTGATAGTATATTCCCATAAAATGTCACAATGTATGTACGAGAAAGCTCGGCCAGAAACTTTAATAATTTAAATTTACGATTTCAACCGCATTTTCGTATGTGTTCTTCATGTTCTTCCCATCTCAAAGCCCTGATCAAGAGCTCGAAGACTCAGATTGATGAATCAATTGCTTCCAGACATATGTATCTACGAGATGGAGTTTATCTACTCGATTAAACAAATATAGGTAAGATTTGAATAGATTCTTGAAAAGTTCAATTCAAGGTTCCGTAAGGTTACAAGCTTATTTTCCATGTTATTGATATGCAACGGATTTCAATTATTTCAGGGAGTTGTTATCGGTCAATATTGAATACATGCAAAAGTAGATTGAAGCGAGTGAGAAGAATGACGCATTAGGAAACGAAGTCGTTCCCCTTGTTATCGAATTTTCAAGTCAAACCAGGTCAACTTCTAATTCTTTGTGTTCTTTGTTAACAACGCTCATGTGCTTACTGTTGGAGTATTTGGTTGTGAGACATATGAGTTGTAGCAGGGTAAATGGATCCTAGAGAGATCCATTTACCCCATCCAGTCCTTTAGTCCCACATCTACCAGTGGTGGGACTTGGAGGCTCTGTGGAGGCTATATAAGGAGCCCCATACCTCCTTTATCCATTGAGAGAAAGTGCAATGCTACATATACCCCTTTGAGGGCTTCTCCCGTGGTTTCATCCCGCTCCTTAGGGAGTAGGGTTCCATGTTAAATCTTTGTCTTCCATGTTTTATCTTTTTGTTCTTTATTCTCTGATTCCGCTTCCGCTTCCTATTTTCTAACATGGTATCAGAGCGGGTCGATTCTCGAGGATTTTAATCATGTTCTTCGATTATATTTTGTGATCGATTTGAGAATAGATTTTTTTTAGTTATTGTTGAAGATTATATGTTCAAATATGATATTTAGCCAAGATATGTCCTATTCTTCGTTGAGAAAAGTTACAGTTCCTGCTGGAACCCTAGTTCTGCAAAGAGCACCCGATCGCCTCCGGCGAGATCCAGGACCTCGAGCCCTGCAGACCCATCCTGAACCTCCTCTCGAGCGGCGTCGCCTCCCAGTTCTGCGCACCCCAGTTCTGTGCAAGGCCCTGCAACCCTACTCCTAGCATTCCCCTCGCGCGCAAGCCCTCGTTCCAGGCAGCAAGGCAGCATCGCATGCACATGCGCGAAAGTCCTAAGCGTTCTTCTTCCCATGGTGGCATCGCGTGTACATCATCCAGTAAGTGACGACCACACGCCAGGCTTTGAGCGCCTCCTACACGTAGATCGAGGCCCGTGAGCCAACCACAGGCACCTCTCGCAGATCTGGAAGTACTCCAGATTCTGGCGACGTCGCCTCAATCTAGGCCTGCTCCTGGCAGGCATCCTCCGCATCATCCTCGTGCCACTCGACCTCATCGATCACCAGGACCTCGCCGTCGTCTGCAGAACCTCCACCGCTGCGCTGACCGCATCTCGCGCATAACTCCAGTCGACGATGGCCGCTACCTCCAGGCACATAGGCTGCGCGCAACTCCGCAACGGCAAGATCCCTCATCGGGCTGCTCCAAGCAGCAGTCCCCCAACCTGCACCTCACACAGCCCCGACCCCAGCCTCACCGTGGCACACAACCCCTCAGGCGCAGAGCCCTCAAGCTTCTCGATCGGTGGCAAGCCCCTCCTCCGTGCGAGGCGGAAGCCTCCTCCATCCAGGCTTCTCTAGCGGCAAGACCCCAAAGGGTGGCGGCGGAATGTATGAGAGGGTTCCCATCGTGGGAACCCTACTTTTGGCGAGAAAGGAAAAGGAGGCCTGACGGCTCCTGTTTATTAAAAAAATATATATTATATCTGTTGTTACTGTAAGCCCAAGTGGGTCGGGCATGTTTAAAAAAATGAGGGCCTGATTGAGAAAGAAAAAGGAGGCCGAAGTTTGTGTTAAAAAGAAAGAAAGAACAGAGGCACGCACAAAGAAATGCCGTGAGGAAAATATTTGAAAAAAAAAGCCAAAAAAGAGAGGTTAAAACGGCTTATTAAAAAAATGTTAAAAACGAGAGAAGAAATTTTTGAGAAAAAAAAAGAAGCCGAAAAAAATGTGAGTTCGGCTTATTGATTTCATGTCATTTTCCCCAATTACTTTGTCTTCTCCCAACACGGTCGATGTCCTCATTCCGACCAGTATGGGAGAAAGGGGGAGTATATGTAGAGTCACAGGTCTATTCAGATGTTCCAAATTCAGATTCTCCAGATTTGCAGACCAGCCAGATGTTCAGACTCTACAGTTGAGTTGATTTCAGACTCGACGTCAGATTCCGACTCTTCAGTTTCAGACACACACGAGTATGCGGTCTTCTTTTCAGATGAGCATGTGTTTGCCATCATTTGTTCGTGGTCCTCATCATTCTTCTTGTTATTGTACGGCCAGAGTTTTCATGTGAGCCGTAAGGACTCCATAGTAGAGGACCATTCCCTATGCCATGTTGGCACGGGTTTTCATGTGGTATCATAGGTACTCCAGAGTAGTGTACCATTCTCTGAGCCAGATGGGAGAGACCTAGTTCTCCGATGAGGAGACTTCTTTCAGACTCCATTCTCCAGAAATCGTGGACTCCAATGAGGATTGCACTTCCACGGTTCTTTTTCAGTTCGGCCCTTTTCAGAGATGGAGCAGTTGTTCACATGTTGTGGCGGGCCAGAGTACTCCGACGAGGAGACTCATTTCAGTTGCAATGACTCTGACAGGCGCAGTTCAGAGCGCATGCTCTCCGACGAGGAGATTCAACAGACTCACACTCCAGCCCGTTCGTCGTCCTCACCTGCACGGCGTGAGAAGCAACGTCCTCGACAGCAGCCGACAGTTATGCATGTTGAGTTGATATTGTCCGTAGTGTCTTGTAGCGTGAGTTAAGTTTCTTTCTGTTTGTTTGTCCAAGTTGAGCATTACATGCTCCAGCTTGAGGGGGAGTGTTGGAGTATTTGGTTGTGCGTCGTATGAGTTGTAGCAGGATAAATGGATCTTGGAGAGATCCATTTACCCCAACTAGTCCTTTAGTCGCACATCTACCAGTGGTGGGAATTGGAGGCTCTGTGGAGGCTATATAAGGAGCCCCATACCTCCTGTATCCATTGAGAGAAAGTGCAATGCTACATATGCCCCTTTGAGGGCTTCTCTCGTGGTTTCATCCCGCTCCTAAGGGAGTAGGGTTCCACGTTAAATCTTTGCCTTCCATGTTTTATCTTTTTGTTCTTTATTCTCTGATTCCGCTTCCGCTTCCTATTTTTTAACATTTACTAATGTTTAAACTTTTCAAATCCTTTTCAAAAAATGAATCAGTGAATTTATGTATACATGATTATTATGATCCACGCAAGTTTCGTGAAGATTAGAGTTAATTTGAGTTAGAAATCAACGAAATACGGATTCTAGAAAGCTAAGTTCTTATAAAAATTGGTGGATAAAAATAGATCCGTACACCTGAAAGTGTGTTAATAATCAAAATTAAATACATGTTTTTTTATCGGTGTTCTGAGAATAAATACTAAAATAAAATGTGTACTGGTTCACGACTACACGTATAATTAACATCCGTATACTCAAAGAGTACATGGTGCGCTCATGAAAATATCAGTATACTTACCACCTAGAGTACTTCCACAAAACAAATAGATATCAACATAATTCAAGTTATAAGTTACACCATATAGTTGCAGTACATCGACATCTAAACTGTGCTTTTAGCATAATGAATATAAAAATCAAGCATTTTTATAATTAATTAAATAGATCCAAAGAATTACGCATTGATTCTTGTATGAAGAGGATGACTTGGAGTAAACCCTATATGTCAGGCAAGTAACCTGCATGCAAGGTTCAGAAAGTCAATATGTGGTATTCGTTCTGAAGCGAATACGCGTATATGCGGAAGTATGTGTGCATAAGTATATGTGGATTATGCACTTTGTGTTATTTTATTCAAAATAATTAAAAATTAATAATAAATTTAAATATTAGAAATTTATGTTTCAAAAAAACTAACATAGAGGAAATATAAAACATAGACCTTTTAATATGATGTGATTTCAACAAAGTATTTCCAAAGGACGTCCATTTAAATAAAGAGTTCCTCGTAACAAGAATTTAAGAGGTGGAATTAGTTGGCATGTTTATTGATAAATGAAAAATATAAAAGCAAAAGTAATCTTGTGAAATATAACAATACTAAACAAAATCCAAAGAAATGTTGAACTAATTTTACAATAAGAATTTGGCATCTTTTAGTTCAAAAATAATAATGGTAGCATCATTTGAAGCTTGAAGGCAGCAACCGGAAAAACAAAAATTAATAAAAGACTAAATTTAACATTTTACAGAAAACGATTCAAACTACTATAAAATCAATTGATAATAAAAAAACTAAATTTAACATTTACAGACATGACATTTGTAATTTGAATGAGAAACCAAATTAAATAAAAGGAAAGATAACATAATTCTATAAGACCGATTTAAAGTCAAAAAATAACTAAATTTAAAATAAATTGTAGCTTAATCAATTAAAAGTAAAAAATAACAAAATTTAACATTTATTGTAGACCACAATAGCATCATTTGAAGCATGAAAACCTGTAGGGTAGCAACAGAAACTAAATTAAACATATGTCTAAGAAGAAAATACTATAAAATAAATTGAAAGTCAAAAAATAACGAAATTTAATATTTACTGCTATTAGCAGTAGCATCTGAAGCTTGAATGGCAACAACAGTTGCTGAAGCTAAAGCCTTAAGGGTACAACACCAGTTGAAGCCTAAAGTGAGGATGGTGTCTATTCTAAAGGCGACCGAGTATGTGGCCGCATATGCGGTTTAGTCGAATGCATTCGCCAAAACCATATATACACCGAATATTATATATGCGGTTCGGAAAGGTCACTCAATACGCATATGCGGTCGCCTGCCTACCTTTTTAAACAATGCATGCACGGTTGTCAGAAGAATCTGTAACAGACCAAACCAAAGTGGTACATGAATGTTTTGAAACAAAGAGCACGTGAAATAATTTATTTACAAGCATGGATCGAAATATCCTAATATATCCTTGATATATCAGTGATATCTATATCGACAACTCAAGGATACTGATATTACCTTGGATATCGATATCAACCGATATCAGACGATATATCAATGATATGTCATCTTGTATCATCGATATTGATGAAATTTTAAGTATTTAGTGCAAACCTTCCATCATTTCATGCTATATCATCGTTATCATGTCGATATCGATGCTCTATTATCGATATCAACTATGTTAGTTGAATTCGTTGCTTGTTTTATAGGGAAAGAAACTTGGAACGTAGTTGTTTACTCTTTACGCTTTAAAAGTTGGATTATTGAGATTTTCTAGCCCCTCCATATATTAACACATTTGGAAACAAGTCAGATACGAATAAATAATCAAATTTATGATTTGTAGCATGGTTCATAATATCATGATATATCTGTGATATATCGATATCACTAGAGGGAGGGTTTCGATATTCGTTTGTATACAAAATTATATGACATCTCACGAGCTATCTAAAAAATATCCGCAATTCGTTTCATATCGATAAAAAATTGAAGATTTCAGTACAAATTTCCCAGATATCAGTCGTTATTGATCGGACACCACTGATATGGTATTGATATTGCTCATTATCACATATTTTTTAATATTTGGTCTATTTGTTTGGGATTTTGTTTTGTATATATTCCTAGTATTAAAAACACATTATGATTTGTATATCTTTTTTTCAGGCAGGGGGCGCTTCGATGGGGTGCTTTGCCTTCTTTGGCGATGGAGTTTGAAAGAACTCTAGAATTGATCAAGAAATGTATGCATACATATATGTGATTGTGTTTATTACCTTGTTCCTATGATATCCGATATAACTCAATATTCTGATTAGATAGAATATGAGATGTGATGTAAGGTTAATGTGCTAACACCTCCTTGATGTCATTAAGTTATTTTTTTGAATTTCATCATTTCCTTTCTAATATCTCTTAACAGTCAAAAATCAGCATTAACAGAAGCAATGTGCGATATAATGCCATTGGTATGCTAAATACACCTCATTCTATTATATAAGTGTGTATTTATATGTTATTTATTATTTTAAGAGAATATAATCTTAATTTGCGAAAAAAATCGCTTTCATGCATGATTTCCGAGATTTCCACCGATATTGTCGATATATCCTGGCATAACACCTTTCGGGTTGACCGATACAATGTCGAGATTGATATTTCGAACTTTGCTTACTAGAAACGGATTGGGTGACTTAAAGATGATGTGCCACGTGGAGGCTACACTCAAGAGGGGGAGATCAACTAGCATTTGTTTTATACTAAACTACACCTTATACTGCTTGTAAAAATAAATAGATCATAAGCATATAATTTTAAGCAATCGAGCCATCTATGATGGTAATCTTCCTTTATACATGGTTTGAAATTTTAAAGGCACATATATAAATTGTCAGAGTAGCATCTGATGATAAAATGAGATGGCATGCGATGTCATAGCAATGCTCAATGCCCAATCTTAAAGTGAACAAACACTTGAGACCATGGTTTGGTATCATATAGAAAAGACCTCACATAGAGAAATACTACAACTGAACAAGGAAAACCCTCGAAAGTGGAGGAAAACACCACGAGGTCACATGAATAGCTAGGTTTCTATGAACGCTATGGATGTCTTCATTATGACAAGAAAGAATGAACTACATATAAAAATACAACAAGTTGAGGGGATCCTCACTTATGACCCATGAATACAATACCGAGAAAAGCAGCTCAATACATCAAAACGCAAATGGCATTTTTGGTTTGTTAAATGGAAATAAGTGGTAGCAAGCATAAGTTTCCTCAATAAGATTTAAATTATCCCATATTCAATTTATATCTTTGTAGTAGTACTTGAATCTCTAGCCGACTAATGACAAGTATTTTGGAACATCTACCCCAACCTTAGAAGAGATGGCCATTTACAAATACAAAGCCAAACACTGACTACATTGACTTGTGAATGAAAATGGAGTGTGTTTTGATATATTCTGAATGCATACATGAAAAAAAGTTAAAATGATGAGAAATTATTGGTCTGCATATCTTCTTTCCTCAATCGCCTAAAGCAAACAGAAAGTGGAAGCGACGGCTTACCATTTAACTCATGAAGGTACGAGCCGGAGACTACTAGACCTTAATATATTAGGGCAAGGCATTCAATTAGCATCTTGCAACAAATTAAACTAGCAGAAAGTTCACATGTTGCAAACAATGAAAGAATGTACGAAGAGGGGGAGAGACTGGGGCACATTCAGTCAGTGATTCTCCTGAAATGGGGAGTAGATCAGCAAACATCCCATTCGAAAGTGAGTACGATTCAGAGAGTTATTAGAATAAAGTGATTGAAGTAATGGATAATGCCGATGTTGGAGTATTTGGTTGTGCGCCATATGTATGGGAGATGGGTAAATGGATCTCTCCAGGATCCATTTACCCCATCCAAGACTTAAGTCCCACATCTACCAGTGGTGGGACTTGGAGGCTCTGTAGAGGCTATATAAGGAGCTCCAGACCTCCTGTATCAGATGAGAAAAGTGCAATAGACACACCAGCCCTCTGAGACATTCTCTCGTGGTTTCATCCCGCTCCTTAGGGAGTAGGGTTCCACGTAAAAATCTTTTGTGTTCTTCAAGTTTCTTTATCTTTATTTCTGATTCTGCTTCCTATTTTCTAACATGGTATCAGAGCGGGTCGATTCTCGAGGTCTTTCATTATTTTATTTATTTTGGTTCTGTTGGAGTATGCGTTATGTGCGTCACATGTATGAGAGATGGGTAAATGGATCTCTCCAGGATCCATTTACCCCATCCAAGAGTTTAGTCCCACATTGTCTAATGGTGGGACTTGGAGGCTCTGTGGAGGCTATATAAGGAGCCTCAGACCTCTTGTATCAGATGAGAAAGTGCAATGCATAACATGCCCCTTTGAGGGCTTCTCCCGTGGTTTCATCCCGCTCCTTACGGAGTAGGATTCCACGTAAAATCTCGCGTTCTTACTTTTCTTTATCGTTTCCATGTTTTTGCTTCCGCTTCCTATTTTCTAACATGATATCAGAGCGGGTTCGATTCTCGAGGAATCGTTTTATGTTCTTTCATTTAGTCGAGTTTCGATGATTGTTCGTTCTGCAATATTTCCTACTCGTGGATTTGTTCTTGGAGAAAGTCGAAGATTTGATTCAAATAGAGTTTCATTCTGAAACTCTATTTCTCCACGGGTTCTCAATACTTCTTGAAGATTGTAATTTTCTGAGATTGAGCAATGCAAAGGAAACTAGGGTTCCCAGTTCAGGAACCCTAATCTCATGAGTGGCGGTCACAAGCAGCAACAGGCTGGGCGAAATCCCCAGGCAGCATCTCGAGCAAATCCTGTGCACGGCAAGATTGACAACACAATGAGAGGCCCATTTTCAAGTTCTCCAGAGAGAGGCTCATTTTCAGACACGCATATGTTTACGGTCATTTTCAGATGAGCACATGTTTGCCATCTTCAGTTTCGTGGTCCCCATCTTTTTCTTGTTGTTTCGGCCAGAGTTTTCATGTGAGCCATAGGGACTCAAGAGTAGAGGACCATTCCCTATGCCATGTTGGCAAGGGTTTTCATGTGGTATCATAGGGACACCAGAGTAGTGTACCATTCTCTGTGCCAGATGGGAGAGACTCAGTTCTCCGACGAGGAGACTATTTTCAGACTCCATTCTCCAGCGACCGTGGACTCCAACGAGGATTGCACAACCACGGCCCTTATTCAGTTTGGCCCTATTCAGAGATGGAGCAGTTGTCCACATTATTGTGGCGGGCCAGAGTACTCCGACGAGGAGACTCATATTCAGTTGCAGTGACTCTGACAGTCGCAGTACAGAGCACATGCTCTCCGACGAGGAGATTCAGCAGAACTCACACTCCAACCCGTTTGTACCCCTCACCTGCATGGCATGAGAAGCAACATCCTCGACAGAAGCAATTGTGAGCATTGGGTTGATATTGTCCGTAGTGTCCTGTAGCATTGAGTTGAGTCTCTTTCTGTTTGTCCAAGCTGAGCATTGCATGTTCCAGCTTGAGGGGGAGTGTTGGAGTATGTGTTATTGTGTCACATATATGGGAGATGGGTAAATGGATCTCTCCAGGATCCATTCACCCCATCCAAGAGTTTAGTCCCACATTATCCAGTGGTGGGACTTAGAGGCTCTGTGGAGGCTATATAAGGAGCCCCGGACCTCCTGTATTAGATGAGAAAGTGCAATGCATAACATGCCCCTTTGAGGGCTTCTCTCGTGGTTCCATCCTGCTCCTTAAGGAGTAGGGTTCCACGTAAAATTCTGTGTTCTTATTTTCTTAATCTTTTCTATGTTTTCGCTTCCGCTTCCTATTTTCTAACAGGTTCGAGATTGAGTTTCTGTAATTTGTTTGGGATATGTTCCAGCGATTCTAGGGTTTCCGAAGAAACCCTAATTTTGATGGGCTAGATCCTTCAAGCCGCGCAAGCTCCAAGCAGTTCTCCAGGAGCAGTGTGTGAAGCTTGCGCGAGCAATGCGCAAACTCCATTCGACGCTCCAGCCCAGGTTGCAGTGAGGGTTTATCTGATGAAACCCTAAATCCCATGCACCCTTTTTCCAGGCTGTGGCATCCAATCCTACGTCGACAACCCCGCGCGAAGCCGCATCTCCTCTCCATGTTCCCAGGCGAGATCTTCATCAACAAGTCGCGTTGATCCTTCCAATGCTCCAAGAAAGCAGCCGAAGACCCCTATGCGGTGCAACCATGCGTGCCTCCGCCTCCTGCGTGACACTACACACCCCTTCAGACTTTGGCGCGCACCTCCAGAACATCGGCTGCAGTAGCAGCCTTCCTGCCGCACTTTGCGAGATGCCCTAGCAAGTCCAGTCGATCCTTGAGTTCTCGCGCTTCTTCGCGCATCTCCAAGCGGGGTCTCCAAGCCCCAGTGCGGTGTCGCCCCTCGCGCAGCTCCTCCCACCACTCGGTGGTATCTTCCAGTCCCTGACAGTGCTACCTCCAGCGTTGTTCTTCTCCAAGTCCAGGCGATGGTCCAAAGACCGGCGTCGGCCCCCGTCTATGGCTTCCGCGGCGCTGCCCAGACGGTAGAATCCATCGGCGGCGCATCTCCCTGCTCCTTGCGCGATACTGCGCTGCAGCTTCAAAACCCCAAGGGGGCGACGACGATCGAACGATGGGTTCCCAGTTTTGGGAACCCTAGTCGTGCCTCTTTAGGAAAGAAGGGGGGCTCGATTTCCCTTCTTATGTTTTTTAAAAAAAAAGGTGAATAATATGAACGGTCTATAGCTTTACCAAAAAAAGAATTGGGGGATGCTTTTGATGGGCCCAAGATTGAGGCCGAAACTTAAAAAAATGTAAACATTGCTGTAGCATTAAAAAAAAGTCAGCTGCATTTCTTTGAGCCCTACTTGCGCCGAGATCTTTTGTTTAAAAAAAAGGGGGAAAAAGGAGAGGGGCCCAAGTGGGCTATGACATTAAAAAAGTAAAAAAAAAGCACGTACATTTGAAAAACCGTACGTATTTAAAAAAATGTTGCAAAATCCGGAGAAAAAAATTGAACGGCTTAAAAAAAGAGGGCGGCTATTTAAAAAAAAAGGAAAGCTGCAAGTACATGTTTTCCCCCCGGATTTGTTGTCTTCTCCCAACTTTATCGATGTCTCTATTTTCCAACAAGTATGAGAGAAAGGGGGAGTATTATGTAGAGTCACAAGTCTTGTTCCAGATTCAGAGGTCAGATTCAGATATTCTCCCGGCCAGCCAGCTTCCAGACTCTACAGATGATCAGTTATTCAGACTCGACATCAGATTCCGAGTCTCCAGTTTCAGAAACGCACATGGAAGCGATCTTCTTTTCAGATGAGCAGATGTTTGCCATCATTTGTAGTGGTCCCCATCCTTTCTTGTTTTGTCGGCCAGAGTTTTCATGTGAGCCATAGGGATTCTAGAGTAGAGGATCATTCCCTATGCCATGTGGGCAAGGGTTTTCATGTGGTATCATAGGTACTCCAGAGTAGTATACCATTCTCTATGCCAGATGGGCGAGACCTAGTTCTCCGACGAGGAGACTTCTTCAGACTCCATTCTCCAGCGACCGTGGACTTCGACGAGGATTGCACTTCTACGACCTTTTCAGTTCGGCCCTTTTCAGAGATGGAGCAGTTGTCCACATGTTGTAGCGGGCCAGAGTACTCCAACGAGGAGACTCATTTCCAGTTGTAGTGACTCTTACAGACGCAGTTCAGAGCACATGCTCTCCGACGAGGAGATTCAATTGACTCACACTCCAGCGCATTCGTCCTCCTCACCAGCACTGCATGAGAAGCAACGTCCTCGACAACAGCAGTTGTGCGTGTTGAGTTGATATTGTCTGTAGTGTCCTGTAGCGTGAGTTGAGTTTCTTTCTGTTTGTCTAAGCTGAGCATTGCATGCTCCAGTTTGAGGGGGACTGTTGGAGTATGTGGTTGTGTGTCATATGTATGGGAGATGGGTAAATGGATCTCTCCAGGATCCATTTACCCCATCCAAGATTTTAGTCCCACATCTACCGGTAGTGGGACTTGGAGGCTCTGTAAAGGATATATAAGGAGCCCCAGACCTCCTGTATCAGATGAGAAAAGTGCAATAGACATACCAGCCCTCTGAGGCATTCTCCCGTGGTTTCATCCCGCTCCTTAGGGAGTAGGGTTCCACGTAAAAATCTTTTGTGTTCTTCAAGTTTCTTTATCTTCATTTCTGATTCCGCTTTCGCTTCCTATTTTCTAACAGCCAATATATGCATTTTAATATTGAGATGTTATTTCTGCAAAAGGGAGAAACAAAGCAATATAGTTATAACTAAAAACACAGAATCATGTGTTACTATCGGAGAATATCCATGAAGATGATGAGGCTCGGATAGAAAATGGTTGCGAAAAAATCGAGAAAAGGGGGAGCGTACAGTTTTAAAAAAATGAAGCAGCTTTATTGAAGGATGGCGGATTGAAAAAAAGACGAGATGTTGATTTTGAAAGAAAAAAGAAAGAAAGAAACAAAAGCAGGGGAAAAAAGGGATGATGGCTTATGAAAAAGAGAGAGATTGGTTGAAAGAAATAAAAAAGAAAAGATCAAAGGAAAAAATAAAAATGCATGTTTCATTTTGTTTCTCCATGCTTGAGATCTATGTACTTTATTCTGACAAGTATGGGAGAAATGAGGAATGAGAGAGGGCACTTTATTTTGCTGGAGTGTATCTACAGGATTTCTATCTCATCGATCACCTTTTACTTGTGGCTCATCAGAAATCAATCTCATCTACAGGGTCCCTATATAAGCGAACCGACTTCAGGTCCCCATAAGATATGGAGAGGTTGTTGTTAGGGTTCACATATGGGAGAGGAACAACTCTAGAGATCTGCATACGAGGGAAGGCCCCTCTACTTCTCGTGTTCGACTTCAATATCAATTACTCAGCATGGAATTCTCTCCCTCTGATCGTCTCAGTCATCTATTGCCCATCCACGACATGAATATTGACACTCCAGACTACTACTGCATACCACCAACATTCCCAAACATCGACTGCTTCTGCACAAATCTACTAGTAGGACTACTCTCAGCGATGGACTTCTTCTAGTGACTCTACTCCAGGTATGTCATGGTCATCGGAGCAACTCTACTACAGGCACGTCCTGATCGTTGCAAACACATCCTCATGCAAGGTCTTCTCTCAGCAGCGACTACTCATAGTGGGTCTCCTCTCGACTCTCTTAGATGTATCGAGTGAAGATGAGTTGTGCATATTTTCCTTCGTTGCAAGATGCAGCTTACTCACCTCCAGCTTGAGATAGATGGATAAATGGATCTCTCTAGGATCTAATTACCCTCCTCTCTTGTTTAGTCCATCACCATCTATAAGTGTGACTAGTTTCCGGGGGATTATATAAGAAGCCCACACCTCATGTACTCATTGAGAGATTCACAATAGAAAATCCGAGCCTTTGATGCCCTTTCTCGTGGCTTCATCATGCTCCTCACAATGTAGAGTTCGACGAAAAATCTGAGTGTTCCCCTTTAAATTTATCATGTTCTTGTCCCGCTTCCGCATTATTTATTTCAACAAGACCAGTGAGAACTGGACCAAAAAAGCATGGTTTAATTATGTTTAGTTGATTTTATGAAATCATTGGATGGAAGTTGCTAATGTCCTATAAATTGAAATCGCAAGAATATGAAGTAACAGAGATCTAAAATGGCATCTAACAAAGAGGGGACATCAGTTCCCATTCCTAAAATAATGTGTAAGGATCTCATGCAAAGTTTTAAAAATCATAAGCAGGTCGTCCAAGAAATATATTGGCATAGTTTTCGACTGTCGGAATAACAAAATTACAAAAGACCATAGGGCTCAAGTTACTGACCTGTCACATCCTTGCTATGCCCTCGAAAGGATTCAAGCTCTTTCATAGCCCTAATGTCATAAAGCTATAATGCAAAAAAAATAGCATAATCATAAATTCGTTGTTAAATTGTCATTTTTTAAAAGCTGGTTGCCGAATTGCCATAGCGATAAACCATAAAAGATTCAAGAATAATGCAAGTTTCGGCTTCAATAAACATGCATTTCTTACTAGGATGAGAATCCATCATATAGTATGAACGAGAAAATATTATTGCCAGGCATTTATACATTTAACACTGCGTGACTTTCAGTATTAACCTTGACAAGGACCAGTATAGTCAGCACAAATGTATGAACTATAGCTGCGGTTCCTAACGTAAAAAATCAAATTTGGGTTCTTAGTAACAAACATACTCTGCAGAGCCATTTGTTCTTAGAAGCTAATGGGAGTTTGCTTTTGGATGTATCAAATCCAGCTTGCCTTCTTATATCATGGAAACCTGAAGAATAGCCTTCTAGCAAATTCCAAGTGTGGTGGTTCGAAACAATGATTGAAACTTATCCAGAAACAATTTTTATTCTGCTATCTGGAGTTATCCTGCAGCAACGTTTATTCCACTATCTCGTTTGTGTGGACTGGTATTTTCTCTGGGCCTCATTGCATCAGCATGGTTCCCCGAGTATCTCGATAGCATGAATGAAGAGGTATTTCACAACGACCTCTTTGGGCCTCATCCATCGCTGCATCCCCATGCTTCCTCCATCGTTGCCTCCTCTAAGATGATTGTTGTCAAGTATTATGTGTGCCAATCTTTTAAGTTATCTTATGCAATTCTAGTTAGTACATTATTAACGTTATTTGTGTTGACTTTTGGCGTTTGATACTTACACATGGGTGATTGTTGCCAACTATTATGTGTTCCAACTTTTTTATTGTTAGATAGAGATTTTCTGAGCCCTATATGAAAGTCTTTTTTCTTAGATCTTCTTAAACTTCACTTTTATTACATAAATTCATTATTTTTTTAGATATATAATTATTTGTAAATTTAAAATTAGAAAACAATATAGAACTGCATTTTAACCTTCACAAGGGAAAGGAATGAATGGATTATGGCATGTTATTATCTCTTCAGAGAAACAATATAGAACTGCATATACCAGGTGTATCCATGTATAACATGAGATATCTCTATTGCAGCCAACAAAAGTTGGCCGATTTTTCAATTAGATGTCAAGAACACATTCCTCTATGGTGATCTTGATGAGGGGAACTATATGGCACAACCACCAGGATACATCATTTAGGGGGTATATGTGCCATCTGCACAAGAAAATATATGGCCTAAAGTAGAGCATTGGAGCATGGTTTGACAGACTCACCTCGGAGATCATCTCCATCGATTTTTCCAATACTACTTATGATTACTCAGAGTTTATTCGAAGATGTGATTTAGGCATCATAATTCTGGTTGTATATGTTGATATGGTCATTACAAAAGATAAAAGTGCCGACATTCTCAAGACCAAGGCCTTTCTGCAGAAGGTATTAATCACCAAAGATCTTGACCACCTAGGATACTTTCTTGGGATTGAGGTTACTTATGCACTGAATGGACAACATCTATCCCAGAGAAAATGCTTCCTTGGTATTCTTGGAGAGTCTTGAGTCATGTCACCTCGGCGGATCTCTTGTTTGAGGATGTTACGCGATATAGGATCCTAGTTGTAACATCTGGATCCGTACAAACCCGAACCCGACCCGATTAGAGTCCGTTTAACCCAATAAAGTTATTAGACAATATTAAATAACTTAAATTGATCAATGATCATGAATCAAAACTCGAGCGAAATCGACCAAATAGCAACAACATCGTAATGTGTGCTGTAGAAAAGCCGCGACGCAAATTCGAATCCCGCGAAACAAACCGAGACCACCTAAAAATCCGATTCAACAAAATATGACCACGGAATCGACCGTTCATCAATCGGAGATCGTTTGACATTTTTAAATCGTAAAATTTAACTCCAAACCGAAATCGTATCTCAAAAATTTCGGGGATACAAAACCGATCAAAAGTATATCAATATTATACTCATATTGATCGTCGTTCAGAGACAATCAAATCGAGATATTGCACGTTGAAATCCGAGGCCCAAGTTGTGAATACGATCAACTATTGTATATCATATAAAAAGGAGAATTTTAAAAAAAACTAAATAAAATTTTATTTTCTGCTACAGACTGTAGCAGACTCTTTTCTGTTGTAGTAAATGTAGAGAAAGATATTAGTATATGTTATGTACATGTACGTAATTTCTTTTTGTTCACTGGACTATTATGTATTTTACCCTTGAGGTCTCTCCCTATATAAGAGAGCATAGGGTTCCCCTGAATAATAGATCACTCATTTTTCACAACATGGTATCAGAGCCTAAACCCTAGAGCTCCCTCCCTCTCCCCACACGCCGCCCCTCCCCCCCCCCATCTCTTTCCGTCGTTGTCGCCCTCTCGGGTCCCTCTCTCCGCCGAGCTCGCTTGTCTCCAGCCCCTCTCCGCCACCCTCCTCTCGAGCCCCTCTCTCCGCCAGGCTCGCTCCTCTCCGCCGCTCGCCCCACCAGTCCCGGCCCGGGATCTCGCCACCAGCCCAGGCCCCGGGATCTCGCCACCACTCCCGGCCCCGGGATCTCGCCGCCAGTCCAGGGGCTCCCGCCTCCACCTCCCGGCCGGCCCCCGGTCCCCGGCGTGCCCTAGTCGGCCCCCCGTTCCCGCCCTTACCGGCCCCGCCACCTGCCGTCGGCCGGCTTTTGTTCTAGCCGGCACCGCGGCACTTCCTGTCGCCTTGATCGTAGCCGTCTCTCCCTCCAGATCTATGGATTTGGGTGCGTAACGTCTACATACGCACTCGAATCCTATGCAGTTTGTGTAGACATCTGTCACTCTATCTACAAACCCTAGTTCTTCTCCAGCGGCGATATGTCAGAATCAAAGGTTGATATGCCCTCCATAGGCGCGTTCAAAGGTCCCGCATCAATAGTAAAGATGGACGGGTCGAATTATGAGCTCTGGGCGATGCAGTTCACGAGTCTCATGAAGTCGAATGGTAAGGAGCACATTCTTACCGAGGATGAGCCAGCAGAGAAGACAGGGATATATGCCTCGTGGGAGGCTGACGATTCATATGACAAGGTTTGGCTGTCAGGTACACTGTCAATGGAGATTGCCAATGATGTCCTCCATCAGCCCACTGCCAAGGCAATGTGGGATATCCTGGCTGCAACATATTCCCAGGTGCGGAATGAGGCCAAGATGTTACAGCTTCAGCATGATATATTCAAGATGAAGCAGAACAGCAGACCTCTTCACTCCTTGTACACATCCCTGAGAGGGATGTTTGAGAAGTTATACAGTACCATTCCACTCACAGCAACTCCTGAGCAGCAGAAGACATTTCGGAATGCCACTATGGTGAGCGTTCTACTTGCAGCCCTAGATCCTGAATATGAGGTCGCTCGCTCTCAGATTTTGACCGATGCAGTTATTCCTCCAATGGAGGATGTTTACAGGAGGCTCAGTCGTATATCAGTTTCTTCCCGCTCATCTACTCCACCCCCATCGGCGATGACAGTATCGACTGGGAGAGGTGGTCAGTCTTCTGGTCGTGGACGTGGACCCTGTGGCAGGGGTGGTCGCTTTCGTCAGCCATGTTCGTACTGTCACCGCACAGGCCACTCGGAGGATACATGCTACTCTAAGCATGGGTTCCTAGCATCGGCGCGTGTAGCTGAGCATGCTCATCCCTAATTAGCATCCATTGCGGACAATCGTTTCGAGGAACTTGTGGCACGTCTACGTGATATTATGCCACAATCATCTGTTGATTCTTCTGGTGGACCTTCAGATGTAGCTGCTACAGCATCTGCCAGTTCCTCTGTTGTTGCTGGTACCTCAGGTAGTGCTACTGCATTTATATCTTCTCACGATATATCGGATTGGATTATAGATTCTGGTGCCACACATCATCTCTGCCAAGATCGAGAGAGACTTGTGTCCTACAGGGACATTCCCCATGTCCGTTCAGTACAGATTGCAGATGGTACACATTCCCCCCTTGTTGGACAGGGGGAGGTCTTCCTATCTCCTTCTATGCATCTACAGAATGTCCTACATGCTCCTGAGTTCTCGATGAATCTGTTGTCTATTAGACAGATTACGAAGGATTTGCACTGTCGTGCTATATTTGAAACCTCTTCTCTTATTTTTCAGGACATACTAACGGGCAGGGTGATTGGTTGTGGCTCTGAGCAGAATGGTCTGTATCGGCTGGTCCGGAACTCTTATGTTGGTGTCTCTTCTCATTCCGTCGGATCAGTATCTCCGTACATCTGGCATCTTCGCTTTGGTCATCTCCCGCTCCAGAAAATGCGACATCTTCTGCCTCAGATCTTCTCCCAATTCTTCCTTTCGTTGTGAAGCGTGTCAGTTGGGAAAGCATCATCGGTCTAGCTTTCCTAGTCGTCAGAGTCGGAGCAGTAGCTCCCCGTTCGAGTTGTTTCACATTGATATATGGGGTCCAAGTCGTGTACCCGATCATCAGGGGCACAGATTCTATCTAGTGGTAGTGGATGATTTCTCTCGTGTATCTTGGATCTTTCTTTTAAAGAATAAATCTGAAGCAAGAGGTGTGATTAAAAATTTGATTAATGAAGTGCACAATGTGTTTTCCTCTACTGTCAAATATGTTCGTACAGATAATGCTCTAGAATTCTGCACACGGTCCCTCTCTCAGTTTCTTTCGTCAAAGAGCATT
Source organism: Ottelia alismoides (assembly GCA_037367405.1). Classification (NCBI taxonomy): domain Eukaryota; kingdom Viridiplantae; phylum Streptophyta; class Magnoliopsida; order Alismatales; family Hydrocharitaceae; genus Ottelia; species Ottelia alismoides. Next base: position 91,043 of record JAZKJV010005341.1, on the reverse strand, counting down.
ATTCACCAAACCACGTGTGCTTACACATCTCAGCAGAATGGTGCGGTAGAAAGAAAGCACCGCCACCTTCTTGACATTACTCGAACCCTACTTATGTGCTCCTATCTCTTTCTGGGGGGATGTTGTTCTTACTGCTTACTACCTGGTCAATCGTGTGCCGTCTTCTGTCCTTGGTGAGAAAATTCCTCTTTCTATCATTTTTCCTGACAAGGAATAATTCTCACTTACTCCTCGTGTCTTTGGTACTGTTGCTTTTGTTCATCTCCTGACTCCTGGACTTGACAAACTCTCTCCTAGAGCTGTCAAGTGTGTCTTTGTCGGTTACTCTCGGACTCAGAAGGGCTACCGTTGTTATGACCCCATAAACAAGAAATACTTTGTCAGTGCTGATGTCACGTTCTTTGAGACTGTTATGTATTATTCCCCGGCAGGTGACAGATTGGTACCATCCACTACCAACGATGATGTCTATGTCCCTCCGCCTCCTAGTTGGAGTTCACATGAGTCCACTCCTGCTCCTGTTACTACGTCATCTTCACCACCACCACCTCCACCACCACCACTTCCACAACCTCCTATTCCACCTTTACCAAAATTCTATACGCGTCGGTCAGGTCTTGCTCAGGCTACACGTCAGACATCCATCACGCCTCAGGTATGTTCAGATGGCATTACTACTGACGGGTCAGATATGGCACATGTGCAGGATTCTTCATTGCAGGAGGAGACTACACCATCCAGTACAATGGAAGATGATCTTGATATTCCTATTGCTATCCGGAAGCAAAAACGGACGTGTGCATCTTATCCCTTTGCTTCACAGGTGTCTTTTCATCGCCTCACATGCGACTTTCAGAGATTTGTTGCAGCTTTGTCTTCCGTGGACATACCACAGACCTAACAGGAAGTTATGAAGATTGATTGCTGGAGAATGGCTATGGAAGACGAGATGCGTGCCTTACAGTCTCGAGGCACATGGACCTTGGTTATTGCTCCTCCTGATGCATCTATTGTGAGCTGTAAATGGGTATCCACAGTTAAATACCACGTTGATGGCAGTCTAGATCGGTACAAAGCACGGCTGGTCGCGCGAGGTTTCACACAAACCTATGGCGTCGACTATATGGATACATTTTCTCTGATGGCTCGTCATTCTACTCTTCGCATTCTCTTATCAGTTGCTGTGGTACGTGACTGGAGTATATCTCAACTGGATGTCAAGAACGCCTTCTTGTATGGAGATCTGCAGGAGGAAGTCTACATGCAGCAGCCACCAGGGTAAACTGCTGAGGGGGAGAAGCATATGGTGTGTAGACTTCACAAGGCAATTTATGGCCTCAAACAGAGCCCAAGAGCGTGGTTCCAGAAGCTTTCCCATCTGATTGAACGACAGGGATTCAAGAGGTCGAACGCAGACCACTCGTTGTTTATTCAGAAGTCGTCTGCAAGTACGGTTGTCATCATGGTCTATGTTGATGATATTCTGGTTACAGGAGATGATGTTCAGGGCATAGAGAGGGCGAAGGCATTCCTAGGCTGTCAGTTCGTCACGAAGGATCTTGGAACCCTAAGATACTTTCTGGGGTTAGAATTTGCCAGGAATGCACAGGGTCTGTTGATGACCCAAAGGAAGTACATTACAGATTTTTTGACTGAAACAGGCATGGTTGGAAGCAAACCATTGAGTATTTCCATGGATCCAAGCATGAAGCTATATGATGATGACACTGCTGAAGTGGACAAGAGGAGATATAGAAAAATGGTGGGTAAGCTCCTTTATATTACCATAACTCAACCCGATATTGCCTTTGCAGTAAGCCGGGTGAGTCAGTTTATGGAGCAGCCAAGACAAGTTCATATGGATGCCATATACATGATACTGAGGTATCTGAAGTCTTCTCCAGGTTAAGGGTTGCTATTCCGAAATGGCACAGATTTATCTATCTCAGCATGTGCAGATGCCGATTATGCAGGATGCCCTAAGGATCAAAAGTCGACCTCAAGATTTGCAGTTTTTGTTGGAAGCTCTTTTGTTTCTTGGAAAAGCAAGAAACAAACTATTGTGGCAAGGTCCAGTGCTGAATCCGAATAGAGGGCCATGGCGCAAGCAAGCACGGAGATGATGTGGGTTTGATCTGTACTAGAGGATCTACATGTAGCCGTACCTTTACCCATGCAGCTTCAGTGTGACAATCAGGCAGCCTTGTTTATTGCCAACAATCCAGCATTTCATGAAAGAACAAAGCATATTGAAGTTGACTGCCACTACACTAGAGACTTGATCCAGAGAGGATTGATATCTATAGTTCACGTGAGCTCAGGGGATCAGATTGCTGACGTACTCACCAAGTCGTTGCTCAGAGGACCCTTCCAGAGATGTTCTTCCAAGCTGAGCATGATAGACATCTATGCTCCACCTTGAGGGGGGAGTGTAGAGATAGATATTATTATATGTTATGTACTTGTTCGTAATTTCTTTTTGTTCTCTGGACTACTATGTATTTTACCCTTGAGGTCTCTCCTTATATAAGAGAGCCTAGGGTTCCCCTGAATAATAGATCACTCATTTTTCACAACAGTAAAAACAGTATTAAATTTATATATAATATAAAATTAATAATGACATCATGAATGACATCATATACAAAAAAAGAAAGAGGGTAAAAAGAAGTAATGAGGAAGGTTCCAAGAACCTTCCCCATTCCTGTTCCCTCTCCTATATTATTAGTTTCTCTTCTTTCTATCTAATGGGTTTCCAACAAGAGGAGTTCTGCCCTCCTTCCTCTTTCTTTCCTCCACTTTTATTTCCCAAATCCCCTTTTCCGCCTCTCCCAAAGCTCAAAATCTGCAGCAGTACCGCTGATCTAGAAATTATGGAGATGCTCCTCCTTAAATGCAACCCTCCCAACTGCTACATGTTGATGTAGCCAAAGTGTGGCAGCAAATTGGCTGCATTTTAGGCAGCCCTTAGCTGCTGTGAAGCCCCAAGAAGAGCCAATATCGCTGTTGTGGAAGTAGGAACAGCTGCTACAACTACTCTTGAAGATTACTACTGGAAACTCTTATTGCTGCATGCATGTACAATCCTTAATCTCCTCCTTGCTGCCATACATGCATATTACACTTGTTCATATGTAAAATCTCTAGCCTTTCTTAGCTGCCTTTCATGAAATCACAGATCCTACATAATTCCTTCTTGTGTCTGCAACTCTGCATGTTCTTTTCTTTTTTAGTATACTAACTCAAAAGTGGTTACTGTTTGCTAACATTTTTCTCATGAAAATAATCAATACCGAAAAACAGTTAGAGAGAATCAGATACTGTTATATTTTAACGACTATATTTATGCTTGATTTTCCAAACGCATTGACAGCTAAGTCCTGGAAATCCTGATACAATACAAACTGAAGTGCATGCTTCACAATGGTCAATTTAAGGAATATTATTGGTGATTAGAATGTTGAACTATAATCAAATAATCCTAATTACTATAAATGTACTATATATAAAGCAGTCCTGAAATCTTTTTCATTTTACTATGTTAATATCTTCTTCAAGAGCTATAATCCCAGAAAGCTGAAGAACTGTGATCTTCATGGAAAGCATGATTTTTTTTACTTTTATTTCCACTTCCAACTACATAAATGCTCATAGCCGGGCTTAGGAATTGTTCATGAAAGAAATGTCTGAAATTTACGATCCTATTAGTTACATTAAGGAGATCTTCCATGTAATTATGTATGTGTGACCTCATACAAATAACTAAATGTCTAATCTTTGGTTATATTAAATTAATTAAGTAATAATAGATACTTACAAAATCTAAGCTATCTAATCTAAGTTATCTTTTATGAAGAAGGGTACATAAGTTTAAAAAACCTGCAAATTCCATAATGATCACCTAATATAGGTCTCAGTTTTGTGTTACTATGTATATTTTATAATCTTCTTTCAAATTCATTCTGTAAGTAAAAAAAAGTACAGAATATGTGAGTGGGAAGGTAAGATAGGAGTATTATTCCTATATATATATATATATATGAATATATCTATATATATATATATTGATAAGAAACTTGACTTGTGTTATTATTATTGGCCTCTGTGTACATGTATAACCTAAATTACTATTTTCCCAATTGGCCATTCCAGTTAAATTAATTGGAATAATTCATGGTTCAACGGTTGATACCATATTACTGTGGGAACATGGAATAATGTTAAGTTAACTAGATTAAGGTTACTTGATCAACTCCTATCATATGCATGTTATGAATAACACAATTAACATCATTTGAAATATCCTCATTTTTCTTTGATTATCATTAAAATCAAAAGCAATTCCATGCGATTGAAACAAAGGTAATATTAGGGCAGTTGAGGCAGTGATGGAATTGAGATCGAGGAACGAGGGTAAACTGGAGACACCATTTGCCAAGTCAGCTCATGATTAAGCATTCCTTAGAATTGTTGAAGAAGACTGTGATTCAACCCAACGAAAGAGTATTAACTCATGCAAAATACACTTTAAATAATATCTGTGGAAAGGTGAAAATTTGTTATCGGAGAATATGCCAAAGCTACCTCAATTGTTATAATATCAGAGGAAAATTTTTGGTATTATTAATTATTAATGCCAGTCACGGTAGCCCTTATACCGTACCGTGCGAGGGTGCGGTGACCCTAAACTGGGCGGAGGAAAGGAAGCCCAAATAGGACAGCGGCCGCCAAGTGCACGGGTCTAGTATCCCAGTCTTTTTCACGGTTTTACGCGAGCTCGCAGTGTTGTTACCCCTCGTTGGGATCCCGACTTTTGACCAGTTCTGCTGACCCTATGTTTTAGGATACCCATGCGGGGGATCCTCGGTTTTAGTTTTTCGTACGAGCTCGTTAGCCCGTACTAGTCGGGCCAGATTCTAGAGTGACTTTTCCGGAGAGTCTCTCTTATTCCTCTAATGGACCGCACTTCCATTTAAAGGGCAAGGCGGAAGAATCTCTTAGGAGACTTTTCACCGCTTGAGTTTTGATTACTTTCCGTCAACAGGCTTGGCGATGCTACATCCGAATCATCTATATCTACATCTGAATCATCTAGGGTCACATTAGAATCAGTTACAGTTAAAATTGGAGGAGTTACAGTTGAACTCGGAATGAAGCATAATGAATCTTGGCTAAAAGATGAAATCAATTATAAGTTGTGTTGACTAGAATTGTTTATAATTAAGTTAGTGGACGTGTTGGGAACTTAGTTAGGATGCACTATACCCCATCGCATGCCTACGGAGACACCCCAACCTTAAGGCACTCTTCACGCCTTAGAGTCATATAGTGAGAGGTCACACATAGACCAAGACCACAGACTATCCATTAAACTTGAGAATTTAGATAAAATCAAGAATCAGTTCAAAACATCATCTTCCCCGTTCTCAAAATCCGTACTTAGATCTCTAAATAAAAGAGATTAATATAGATATATATATATATCAGTCATTAACTACTATATAAGAATATGACATATAAGGAAATAGGTAAAACTTGGGGCATCCCTCTGGTAACTTGAAAATATTTTTCATAGCAGGTAGTTGTTAATTTTTAGTTGTTTATATCTTACTACTTGTTTCTTTTGCAATCATCTTAAATGTATGTTAGTTCTAATAAGTTTTCGGGATGTACCAACGCTCATTGACGTCCCGTGTTCCTTTCGTGCTTGGAAGGCAAGCAACCTGCGACCCGGTAGCTGGTTGATGATTTTCTGGCATTCGTTGCTACACCAGACGGTACAGTCACAGTTGTTACAGTTTTTGTTCAGTTTATGATGTAAAATACTTTCTTTCTCTTCTGTATATTTTTTGGAATACATGTGTGTACCGTCAGCCTCTTTGGTACATGTTTTTATATATACGGAAATTAATGAATGGAAATTTGGTGGCACATCCTGCTGTTAACTCAACCATGGCCGGTCCCAAGCCCGGGTAAATGAGGAGGGTTGCGTTAGGTAGCCGACAGCCAGCGTAAAACAGTCGGAGACAACTTCCTAAATAATATTCTCTGCACATGTCTATGGCCTGTGAACCATAAACATGTGCAGAGAATGACTGTAGCAGAAATAAAAATGCTAAGGTGAATGTGTGGACACACACACGTAAAGATCGGATTCGGAATGATAAAATCAGAAAGAAAGCCGGTGTTGCTCCGATCGAGGATAAGATGCGAGAAAATCGCTTAAGATGGTTTGGTCATTTGCAAAGAAGATCAGCTGATGCACCAGTTAGGAGATGCAAGTGTTGGGATGTTGAGCCGACTAAGAGAGGGCGGGGACGACCCAAGAAGTGTTGGAAAGAGACCATACGAAGGGATCTTTGTTTTGTGGATATAAGCCCGGGATTGACCCAAGATAGATCTGAATGGAGGCGAAGAATCCATGCAGCCGACCCTACTTAATTGTGGGAAAAGGCTTTGTTGTTGTATCCTGCTATCGGTTCTGTGGTTATATGTTTAAATGTGAATGTTATTGAGAAACAAAAACCAATTTCCTCGTATTTTCATATAACTTAATGTGATCTTTAGCGAATGTAATATACCGTGAATGCAGCGTAAACGGGTGCTCAGATCCTCAAGGGTTCACACTAGTGGGCAAAATTTTGTATCTTATAGTCGCTAACCCAATACATGTTATGCAGTGAGTAGAGTCAACAAGTATATAGAAAGCCAAGGTATAGTCATTGGCATTATGCTCTTCTCATCCTCGGGTACTTGAAGAATTCACCATGCAAGAGATTGTTCTATGATGCTAATGGTTACACATGCATTACATCCTATGCAGATGCAGATTACGCCAACTCTCTAGAGGATAGATGCTCCACCATGGGTTTTATTATGTTTGTTGGTGGGAAAGTGGTCATTTGACGTAGATAAAACAAATAGTTGTTCTGAGATCCAATGTAGAGGCAATGTATAGAGTCATGTCTCAAGCCACTTGAGAGAATAGTTAAGTTGAGAGAATAGTTAATGTGTCCCCTTTTTACGGTTCTATTATGCGAATGGTTACACATGCATTACATCCTATGCAGATGCAGATTACGCTAATTCTCTAGAGGATAGATGATCCACCATGGGTTTTATTATGTTTGTTGGTGAGAAAGTGGTCATTTGACGTAGATAAAACAATAGTTGTTCCGAGATCCAATGTAGAGGCAAGGTATAGAGTCATGTCTCAAGCCACTTGAGAGTTAACTTGAGAGAATAGTTACTGTGTCCCCTTTTTACGTGAACTCAAGTTACCCATTAGAGTTACAGTTCCCCTCTACTATGACAACAAGTGAGCTACTTATATTGCCACTAATCATGTTTTTCATAAACACGCCACACATTGAACTAGACACGAACGCACCATACGCATTGAAGTAGACTACCATTTTACTAAGGAAGATTTCACTCCATACATTTCTATAGAGCTATAACTTGCAAATATTTTCATCAAAGCACTTCAAAAGAAGCGCATTCTTGTTGATCTCCAAATTTGGCATGATCGATAAAATGCTCAAAATTGAGTGGGAGTATTGACTTTGTCTATTTTATACATTAGTACTTTGTTTATTTTTTGTTCTTTTTGTTACTAGTAATTCTATTAAGGACTTTATTGTATTTTTCTATTTTGTGTGATCGAGATATTAGAGTTTCATTTTATATAAGAGACCATACCCCCTTAATAAAATCATATCATTCCATCTTGGAGTTTTATCACAACAACAACAAAGCATTTTCCCACATTAAGTAGGGTCGGCTACATGGATTCTTTGCCTCCATTCAGATCTATCTTAGGTCATTCTCGGGTTTAGATCCAAAAAACTAAGATCCATTCGTATAGTCTCATTCTAGCACTTCTTGGGCCTCCCTCGCCCTCTCTTAGCCAGCTCAACATCCCAAATCTTGCATCGCCTAACTTGTGCATCAGCTGACCTCCTTTACAATTGGCCAAGCACCTTAAGTGATTTTATCACATCTTATCCTCGATCGGAGCTACACCAACTTTCCTTCTAATTGCATCATTCCGAATCCGATCTTTACGTGTGCCCACGCATCCACCTTATCATTTCATTTCGGCTAATGCCATTCTCTGTACATGTCTATGATTCACAGGCCAACATTCACATCTTGGTGTTTTATCACATTCTCCAAAAATTAAAACATCAAAGCTAAGTATCTCACACAACATAAAAAATCAAGCACCCCTAGCCATCACCTTAGCCATCTAAAAATAAGAACACAATTAAAAAAGCTTTCTTCGTGTAGGACCGAGCATCCCAAAAAAACATGTTGCCTAGCATCCAACGCGTTCAAATCACCAGGAGGTCTCTCCCTCTTTGATACTTCAATGAGTTGGTAAGGAAGTTAGATGGAGTCAGCCATGTTTCTTATTGAGGTAATGAGGTGAAATGCCACATGCCAAAAAAGGAAATTGCAACTAAGGAAAACTTCCTTTGAATACAGGCATGAGTACACCAAACATATCAAAGAATGCCTATTATATGTTATTCCATTTCCTTTGATGTATGATTCAATACTATCCAGAAAACTAAATCTCCTTGAAGAAAAAATTTCAGAGAGGGTGAAACTCATACCTTAATAATCTGATCCTTAGATGCAGTTAAGACCCAATTTCCATTCTGATTCCACTTGACACAGAGTACCATGTTTTTGTGACCGTGACTGTAAGAAAAAGCATAAGTAACCCGAACAGCGATGGCCAATAATCGAGAAGGGATGCTAGCAACTTACAAAGAACAAAGCTCTTTCCCAGTTTTGGCGTCCCATAACTTCACAAGGTTGTCTTTTCCACCTGTTGTGAGAAAGAACAATGCATAATATTGCTAGAGGTATAATCAAAGGAAACTTAAGAACAGTGTACAAAGTATAGTTGTTCATAAATAATGACAGAAAATAAAAAACAAACCAGAGGCTAACAATGACTTTGTCGGGTGCCAATCAACACTTTTCACATCCCAGCCATGACCTATCAAATTTCAAAGATAAATTAAAGTGAGCCCAACAACTTGAGCGAAATTGTTTGAAATCATTATCAAGTGGTGAGAAGAAACGAAGAGAATGATAACAGCCTATCAAAACTGCGAAGAAAGTCACATTGAAAACCAATGTTAGTTAGCATATGTTAAACAAACCAGACAACACCCTGTCCAAAAAATACGGCATCCAAGAAAGTTCAGATAGGCATAGTCTAATAGGCATAGTCTATCGGAAACCATATTAGGCAAGATCACCACCATACTTGACAGAGCGAACATAAAATACCCCCCTGCCCCTCCCCAATGGCTGGTTTAGTTCACGATGCACCTATTCACTTGCAACCTCGTAGACTCATCGTATATGGAAATGTTTGTTCAACATGATTTCACACCTCAGCATCGGTCGATAACCTGAGAGCTGCTCGGTTTTACTGCTTAAGTACCTACGATTGTCAATACCATTTGACTAAGCTAGAATTGAACAAATTGCATGAAGAAAAGACAAATAACAAGCCAATCTCCTTCCAGGATGAGGGAGCATTGAGCAAATCTCCTTCCAGAAGTTGGAAGGAGGCACAGACACAACAATAACAAGCGCAGAGAGATCTAAAGAAACTCCATAAATTGAGTGTATTGTCCTGCAAAACAATCAGACCCTCCACCCCAGATACGGGTCACCCAGCCTTCGCACAAATTTCAAACCAATAATCTCCTTTCCCAATAATCTTAGTACAGATCCCATATTGTTTCATATGGCCATTTATCCCCATTAACATCTTCATTTCTACAATAGGTATATTTTTGTCATAAAGAATAAACACAGTGAATAAAGTGAAGAGAATCAATTACTACAAGGGAAGCATACAACACAAAAATTACCCGTTAATGACCTCTCCTCTTGGCACCGTGCAAAATCCCATACTTTTACCGTAGTATCATCAGAACAAGAACAAAACTTTAAGTCCGTCCTAGAGAAACTGCTCAAAAAAATTTTAGAAACTTTGAAACAAAATGGTGGTGCTGCCTCTTTCTTACAAAATATAATCAAAATTTTCAGGAAGGATATAGCACCAAATACAACATGAAATGGAAAGATGCATAGTCAAGAGTTGATATACCTTAAATCACGAACTGATTCCTTATGAGCAGTTTTATTTGCCTTAACATTGTTCATGTTACTCTGCCAGTACCTAAAGAAATGCCATGCTATTAGGATGAGATAAACATAACACAATGAATTCAGCCCTTAATTTTTTATTTGAAAAGCCAAAACATGATGATTAAAGCTTAGTAATCATCCATTTCATTGTATTTAAACATAAAAGTCAGCCGATAAAAAACGAGATGGTAGATCAATAATGAATTTCATACTTGATAGACCCCCCATCATCCCCGCTGACCATCCAGTTCTCATTGTGGCTCCACACCATGGACCTAATTGCTTGCTCATGAGCCTGCATTATGTGCATTAACATCATTCCAATTGGATGCTCACAGTCAATACAATGGGGAAAATGCCACAAAGAAAATTTTGTTCACATCTACACCTGCAGTATCATCTCAAAGTTGAATGATTGCCCATTCCAAAGAGTGAACTCACCGCTCTGAGACCCCGTTATTAAACGCCGTCCAGTAGGAGTCCACTACATTACATAGAAAGTAGTTACAACTTAGGAAAGGATTGATTTCTTTTAGGCAATAGCAGAGGATTGATAATATCTTAAATCAACGAAATTGCTGAAGACATTCGTTAACATAAAATAAGTAGAATGGATAGAAAAACAACTTTTCTCAATGCAAACAATTTTAAAAAGGAAAAAGAATACAACGCCGTGAAGATGCGTACCCAAAAACTTTTCCCATTCCAATAAGGAATAAGTATTTCAAGGATTAAGAATTCCAAAGGTTCTTGGCACGATCTAGAACATCATCTACATATAACCTCCCATTCCGTAAAATGATCTCATTTCTGTTCGTCGCAGCCAGAATCTCTTTGGGCTCCACAACGACCCAAGGCAGGACAATCGACTCACAAAATGTTAAGGCACACTCAGTGATCACCATGTCCAGACCTACTCCACCAAGACATCCCTGAAGGAGTTGTCCAAACCAAGGTTTTAAAAACCGAACCGAACCAGTCGGTTGAACCGGTTAAACCAAGAACTGGAGGAAAAACGGTCCAACCATCCGGTTTTTATCCAGAAAATAAAAAACCAATCAAAATCGGTCAAAACCCGGTTGGACCGCTTAAATCCGGTTGAATCAATTGAACCAAACCACCAGTTCAACCATCCATTTTTTGACAAAAAGTAATTTCCAACAAATTAACAAAATACAAAGTTTGCCGAAATATTCATAATCTAGTCTCATTCTAACCCATAGTATGGTACTCTTTAATCTCTTCTCCTTCACATGTGGCAATGACTCATTATCGCTTGTCCCTTCCTACCATATGAGCATTGCCTCTCTCTTCCCACATTGTGTATGAGGTTGTCCACTTATAACAATAATAGCTAAGAAGACATTGCAATAATCATACTATGAGAAGCAATAAATTAACGACACTTGTCGTTAATTAGAGTTTACTTTTAAAATTTTTAACTTTTTACATCACAAACAAATATGTATTTATATAAATTTTATGAATATGATTATTATGCATTTTCGAATTTTTTAAGAACAGCTATACCCCTAACTTTTAAGCAATATCATTTTTGCTCCAATATTTTCTTAAAAATTTCACAATATCATCCTTAGTTGGTATAAAATGGGAGCACAAGTGTACTAATAAAATGCCACTGCTATTGATTTAGTAAAAATATAGGGGACACATGCAATTTTATTAAAAATAAGGATATAAGTGTTATTGGAAAAACTTGGAAGGACAAGAGTAAACAAATCCTCGAAAGATATGATGTAGCTTTTTTCGTATTTATTTGTATGATATACCGGTTTAACTCGGTTCGACCCGGTTGAACCGTACGAACCAAACCAATAATACAATGGTTCGGTCTTTTCCGGTTGTTTTTGAACTGCTGACATCATCACCGGTTCGACTGGTCGGTTCCAATGGTCCGATCATAAAAATCAAAACCCGATACATGCCCAGTTTGATGTCCGGTTCGATTTTTAAAACCTTGGTCCAAATAGAACAAATGATCCACAACCTCAAGTGCCTCAGAACATCGCTATAATGACCCTTCCATCCCCTGAAAGAATCTGGCTCTCTACGCACCAGTCATCGCATGATATTGTCTCATCAATTGAAGGAAGATCTTGATCCGCAGAGAAGATCACCAACTTCCATATTTGTCTGTACTCCGAGGATGCCACCCCCAGATCAAAAATCAATGCAACATAAAAAGTCGTGTATGCCTTCCTCACAGAAAAGGAGTCTTTGTTGCTAGAGCAAGGTTTTGGGAACATGGTAGTGGATTTTTGGAGAAGATGCCAGGTGTTCGGGTCTGCCATATCTCAATAGATGCTCAAGTTCTCTATTTATATGAAGATGCTGATATCATATAGGAAGGAGGTTCAGACCTAACATGCTCTTAGAAGGGACAATGCTTAGAAAGAGCTTGAAAAGCTTGACGAGCTTGAAGATGAGAGAAATATGACGAACATGGAATTACTAGATCGATGAGCTACTACAAATCATTGGTGAGGAGGACGGGAAAACGAACCTGGAATGGAGGCAGAGATCAAGGTAATTACGGCTCAAAGATGGTAATGCAAACAGTAAATCTTCCACGCCATGGCAAGCAAGAGGCATACGAGGAAATTCATTAGATCTATCATGGATGAGGGATGCAAACAAAGTCAAATGGCATTTGGCAAATCACTTCCCCATGGTGAGAAGGAGATCCAGGCGGAATGGATGGGGTTTGCTCGGCAGGGGGTGATGAGTGTCTCTCAAGTGTAGGCAAAAAAGCTAGTGGGTGGACGTTGACGCTAAGGAGGTCTAGATGATTGTGTTTCAGCTTAATGTAGAGGGATCTTCAAGTCCATATGGCTTCCGTGTTTTCTTCTTCAATGATTTCCAAGATGTTTTAAAACGTGTTCTTATGCAATTCCTAGATAGTTCAAAGAGGGCAATTACGGTTCCCAACCGAATAAACAAGGATCTCTTCTTCATGCTGCCTAAGCGAGATTCGACGACTACTGTAGAGGTCTTCAGGCCGAACACCCTATACCACATTATGGCGAAGGTCCATTCGAACCGCCTATGTGGTGTGCTAAATGATATTTTATCTCCAGTGCAGATTGTTTTATTCCTCGTAGAGAGATGGCAGATAACCTAGTAATGGCTTTGGAGATTGTTACGGACTGGAAGCGAAGACGCATCGAAGGATTATTGTGGAAGAAGGATTTCTTGAAGCCCTACGACTGTGTTGATTGGCGCTTTATTTGGGCTTCTCTTAAGGTGAGAGGAAAGAGAGATCCTCAGAAGGGACTCACATGATAAAATTTATTAAATTTCAGTAAAAAAAATACATCAAATATAATTCCAAGACGAGATCAATGGCCTAAAATGTCCGTGTACATTCTCCATGTAGAATCGTTGACCCCGGAAGATGTTTTCATCCCAAGCACACCAGATAACCTAAAAAAGTGCAAAGATCGATGTTGTATCATCTTGGGAGTTCCCACATGGTTTCATCAGATTCATATTGGGATGTAAAAAGGTGTTATGACGATTTCATATATGGTTCTCATCAATGGTCGCCCAAAGGGGGTTAATTTCCAATGGCAATTAGGAGTTTGACAGGATTGCCCCTTGGCTCCACTTACCTTTGTGATCATGGATGATGCTTTGGCAGTAATGCTGAGGTTGGCGATCGAGGCAAGGTACAGATCAGGATATAAAACCTAAGACATTTTTATTCCTCTTTTACAGTATGTTGATGAGACTAGTCGCCTCCATTTATTGTCAACTTCTCTGATTGACACACCATGACTTTCTTACGATGGCCAGGTCTCTTGTGGACATAAATACTCCAATGGAAGGACGAAACCACTAGAGGTGATCGAACGGCTCATATTCAGTCAAGAAGGCATATGGCATTTACTACTTCTCAAAGATTGGTGGACGAACATTGATGATGTCAATCACCTCTTCATCACTTGTATAGATTCTGTTGGTATTTGGACGAGTTTTGGCAACACGATGATTGGGACAGACTATGCAGCTAGCTTTTGGAAGTCTATTGGTTCGGTTGGCAAGGCTTGGAGGATGAGAAAACCAAAATTGTGGTGGTTGTATGAGTCAGCAATTTGGATAGCAACAAATGGGGCGCTCTTCCGGCATGATCACTTTTTAGGATGAAAATGTAATTGCACATGCTAAGGCGCTAGCAGAAAGTTAGACAATATAGCTACTTTTGACTTTTCATAGGCCTATAATTGTGACTTCCTGAATTGATGGTGAAGTGTTTAGGCACATACCTATTCAGTGGATGCTCTTTTTTATTTGAAAAAAAAAAGATTGCTGGACGAAAAACCATCACTAGACTATGTTAGAGTTATCTTTATTTTATTCTATTGAATTGCAACCCTTTGGGATCCTTTTATGTAATTTCCCTTTTATGAGTGCTCTAGGGTTTTGGCCTATATAAGAACATCTAGACCTTCTAATAGAGCATCTCATTGCATTGTTCTCATCTCTCTCCACACAGTATCAGAGCAGTGGTCCTAGACCGGTGTTCTGACCTAGATCATGCCGCTACCACCAGCCCCTCGCCTCTCGCGATATCGAACCCTTTAGGCAGACCCTCCTTTCACCAACTAGGGCCACACGCAAGTCCCTACGAGGAAATTGCACAACCTTCTACTGTTGTGGGCATCATCGCCAGCCCCTAAAAGGTGCAGTCAGGGCCTCCACCAATTATCGTTGGACCTGGAACTTACCGCCATGCCATAGCGTGCCGACTTGCACCTTGATCGAGCACAACAGGCTCGCGCCAGCCCGACCAAGGTACTGCCAGCAACTCCATGCGCACAGGGCATCGCCAGCAACTCCATCACGCGTTGACGGCCCATGCTCGCACCACCATGCATCGTCGTGAGATTTCTAGCCCTCTGTGCGTTGCTCCAGCACTTGTTGTGGTTTCGCAGCCACTATGTGTCGCCCAAGAAGCCCGGGGAGCTCAGAAACGGTGATCCAAGTTATCGCCAGCCCCTAAAAGGTGCAGTCAGGGCCTCCACCAATTATCGTTGGACCTAGAACTTACCGCCATGCCATAGCGTGCTGACTTGCACCTTGATCGAGCACAACAGGCTCGCGCCAGCCCCACCAAGGTACTTCCAGCAACTCCATGCGCACAGGGCATCGCCAGCAACTCCATCACGCGCTGATGGCCCATGCTCGCACCACCATGCATCGCCGTGAGATTTATAGCCCTCTTGTGCATTGCTCCAGCACTTGTTGTGGTTTCGCAGCCACTATGTGTCGCCCAAGAAGCGGGGAGCTCAGAAACGGTGATCCAAGTTACCCATATGCTAGATTAAAACAATTTCTTCTTCTGCTTGATTACTCTTTGACCAGGATCACATCTCTCCCTGTTGAGGGCCAAGCTTGTGTACCCTACTTATGTGTACCCTATATAAGGAACATCTAGACCTTCTAATAGAGCATCTCATTGCATTGTTCTCATCTCTCTCCACGCGGTATCAGAGCAGCGGTCCTAGACCGGTGTTCTGACCTAGATCATGCCGCTACCACCAGCCCCTCGCCTCTCGCGACATCGAAGCCCTTAGGCGGGTCCTCCTTTCACAAACTAGGGCCACACGTAAGTCCCTACAAGGAAATTGCACAACCTTCTACTATTGTGGGCATCATCGCCAGCCCCTAAAAGGTGCAGTCAGGGCCTCCACCAGTTATCGTTGGACCTGGAACTTACCGCCATGCCATAACGTGCTGACTTGCACCTTGATCGAGCACAGCAGGCTCACGCCAACCCCACCAAGGTACTGCTAGCAACTCCATGCGCACAGGGCATCGCCAGCAACTCCATCACGCGTTGACGGCCCATGCTCGCACCACCATGCATCGCCGTGAGATTTCTAGCCCTCTTGTGCGTTGCTCCAGTTGTGGTTTCGTAGCCACTATGTGTCGCCCAAGAAGCCCGGGGAGCTCAGAAACGGTGATCCAAGTTACCCATATGCTAGATTAAAACAATTTCTTCTTCTTCTTGATCACTCTTTGACCAGGATCACATCTCTCCCTGTTGAGGCCAAGCTTGTGCACCCTACTTATGTGATGGTACAAGACACATCTATCAAACTCAAGGGCATGGAAAACTATGTGCTCTGGTCTCGATCATTCAAGGTGTTCATTGTTGGTCAGCGAAAGAATCATATCCTCACTAAGGGCCCGCTAAAGGAAGCGGACAATGATTATGATGAGTGGTATGCAGACAATTGCCAGGTCATCACTTGGAAGACCAATAGTGTCGAACCAAACATTATTAGGAATCTCCTCTACAAAGATTCTGCAAAAGAGATGCGGGAAAACATGGAACAGACTTACTCCCAGAGACAACCAAGTCTCACCTCATATACATTTATACGCAGAGCTGCTTTGCAACTCAGGGGACTCTAGTCTCGTTGAGTACTACAGGCATCTAACCAGACTATTAGAGGAGCTCCTGATTTTTCACCCAGCCCATTGCGATAAACAGGTGGGAGAGCGATATGAGTAGCAGGTTTATCGCTTCCTTTCGAGACTACACCCAAGATACCAAGCAGTGAAGGAACGGTTTCTGACGGCCAATACCTTGCCGTGAATTCAGACCATCTTTGGTCGTCTTCAAAATCTAGAGACATCTGCTGGACGTGCTTCTACTCTGCCTCCTGCGGAGAATTCTACTAACTTTGCATCATCTGGTAATAGAGGATGACAGAGTTTCTGTGGAGGTTAAGGTCATGACTTTGGTCGTGTCCATGGACGTGACTCAAGATGTGGACAAGATTTTGGTCGTGGTCGTGTCCATGAGTTTACCTCCCCTTAGTATCCACAGTGCATTCATTGTGGGCACTAGTACCATCCATCAAAGCGATGATGGGTGAAGTTTGACATACAGTTCAATGCTAACAATGCCTATGAGACAGCCTCCTATGAGACAGTTTATGATACTGCAGAGGACCTGCTTGATCAACATTTTGGTGGAACACCAGTACCATTCGGTGCTTCAGAATAGTCCCGACTAAGATAATTGCTACCGAACTCCAGTCTCTCCGCCAGTGTCAGTACTACCACTACTATTACTATTGGTTTGGCTGCAAATTCAGGTATAGTAGCCAACTTTGTCTCTACTTTTGGCTCTGCCTGGATTATTGACTCTGGGACCTCTACACATTTGACAGGAGAAGGCGGCCTCCTTACCATTTCTCAACCCTCATCCTTTGAGAATATGGTTCAGGTTGCTAGCGAGGCCCATTCCCTCATCACTATAGTCGGAACTGTGGAGTTCTCCTCCAAGCTCCGATTGACTAGAGTCCATAGTGCCCATGCTTTTCCTCTTAGCTTATTATATGTTCAAAAGCTATGTATTGAATTTAATTGTCAAGTGATTTTTGATGAGTTCTGTTGTTATTTTCAAGACATCCAAACAAAGCATATCTTTGGTGGGGGGACATGAGAAGAATGGCATCTACTATCTTGATATTCCCTCTTATTCGAGTAATGTTGGCATTGCTCCGATGATCCCTTTAGCACCTTCGTCTTGGACATCCTTCTGTCAAGGCTATCTCCAAGATATTCCATAAACTTTCTGCGTTGAAGCCCTTTGAGTGCGAGGTGTGTCAGTTCGAGAAACATCATCGAGCATCTTTTCTTGCGCATGTTAAGCCCCATCATGATGTTCATTTTGCCCTTGTCCATTGTGCTATATGAGGACCTTGTCCAATCCAAATACTGAGTGGATACAAATATTTTGTTATTTTTATTGATGTCTATAGTCGATCCTCTTGGTTCTACTTGACAAAGGAACGTTCGGAGATCAATAAAATTGTCAAGAATTTCTTTCATTGTGTTCAAATTTTTTGTATTGATAATGCTCTGGAAATTCATACAACATGATTTAACGACTTTCTTTGCTTCCCAAGGAACAGTTCACCAAACTTCCTATCCGTATACCTCCCAAAAAAAAGGTAGTGGAAGGGAACTTAGACATCTTCTTGGCATTGCTTGATCCCCTCTCACTCAGATGAAGGTTTCAAAAACCTAATGGGGTAATGCCATTCTTGCAGTTGACCATCTTATCAATAGGATAACATCTTCGATCCTAAACAGGGCACTCCTTTCACGTTACTCTACCCCAATGAGTCGCCTTTCTCGTTACCCCTGAGAAATTTTCTGTGTATTGCATTTGTCCACAATTTCAAGCGACTGATAAGTTGTCATCAGGGCGGTAAAGTGTGTTTTTCTTAGCTATTCACGCACTCAGAAGGGCTACAGATACTATGACCATGTTGGGCACCGAAACTATATTCCTACATATGTTACTTTCTTTTAACATACTAACTTCTTTACCGAGAATGTCACAAATATCCTCTTGGATCTTCCTCCACCACCGATTGTTTATAAGCGCAAGCATACGTTACTTTAGACTCATGTGCCTTTGCATGTTCCCCTTCAGCGGGATCATATGACATCTTTAAGTGTGCCCACCATTGTTGCCCCATATGTGCCTAAGGAGCTTTCAATAGCTCTCCGCAGAACAAAAAGATAATGTGCTTTCCACCCTATGTCTTATTTCACTTCTATTGACGTTTTATCATGATGTGACAAGAGATATGCAGATGCTCTCATGATCAATTCTGTTCCCAGAGATCATTGCAGTGCTTTCATGATCGTGGCTGGTGACAAGCAATAAATGAGGAAATTAATGCTCTTGCATCCAGGGTTACATGGAAGCTTGTATCATATCCCATAGACCGGTGGCTTGCAGATGGATCTTCACGACCAAACAGTCGCATGATGGGTCCATCAACAGATTGAAAGCATGGTTTCATGGTTGGTTGTGAAAGGATTTACACAGACTTGTGGGGTTGACTCCATTGAGACTTTCTAACCAGTGGCGAGGATGGGCTCTATTCACACTATCCTTTCAGTGGTTGTCAATAAGGGATGGCCAATCTTTCAACTCGATGTGAAGAATGATTTCCTCTATGGAGATCTTGAGGAGGAAAATTACATGATGCAGCCTCCAGGTTATGATGTCGAGGGGGAGTGTGTGCCGACTTCACAAAGCTATCTATGGATTAAAGTAGAGTCCTCTGACATGATTTGATAGACTTACTATAGAGATCAACGCTCATGCTTTCCAAAGGACAACATCTAATTACCTAGTGTTTGTCAGACAACGGTCCACTGGTATTGTCATACTTGCAGTTTACAGTGATGATATGGTAGTCACAAGTGATGATAAAGAAGGCATTTCAGATACCAAGATCTTCCTTCAGAAGGTCTTCATCAAAAAGAACATTGTCTAACTCCGCTATTGGCATAGAAGTGATACGTACTATATAGGGACTCCATCTCTCATAAAGGAAGTATTGCTTGGACATTCTAACTGAGGTAGGACTACTTGGATGCAAGCCATCTGGCATCCCTGCAGACCCATGGAAGCACTCTACTTAAGTTGATCCTACATTTAAAGTCGATACGTGGTACAAAAGCCTAGTTGGTAAACTATTTTACCTCACTGTCACTAGGCTGGATATATCTTATGTTGTGAGCAGAGCCAGCCAACACATGGAGATACCGCTTTACAGCCATTGGAAGGATGTTCTTCTAATCATGCACTACTTGAAGGAATCGCCAGGGCAAGGCCTCTTCTATGGGGTCAAGGGCCACGTCAATGTCTCTACTTATGTTGATGCAGATTATGCTAGTTCACATGAGGATCATTGATCCACTACAGGATATGCTATGATGGTTGGTGGAAACATTGTCACTTGGTGGAGAAAGAAGCAGATCGTAGTCTCCAGATTGAGTATAGAGGCAAAATACAGGGTGATGGCTCAGCCACCTGTGAGATTACTTAGTCTCTAATCTACAGAACTCGGTACCGTTGTTACTATTGTTCCTTTGTATTGTGACAACAAGTTTGCTATATACATTGCCACTAATCTTTTTTCCCAGAATACAGGGTGATGACCAAGCACATCGAGATTGATTGTCACTTTGTTCGTGATGATGTACGAGGGATGATCACTACTCCACATATATCCATTGATTTTCAGCTTACAAACGTAATCTACTACTAGTAGTAAGGTAGTGCATCTGTGCATGCGCGTTATGTGATTGGAATTTCATGTATCATGGTACGTAATCTTGTGGTTGTGGACTTGTATAATTATAATATGAATAAATGATATTTCAATTTGAAAGGCATCTATGCACATAAAACCATTGTTTTTCTTTACTTCTTTTTGGGCTTGAAGGAAAATTTCAATGTCAAAATTCAAAAGTTAATATTATGTACCAAAATTTGATTCCAGCGAATCGCCGATATGGTGACTGAAACCGATATTTAAGGCATTGATCGTGAAAACATCTTATTATTAGAATAAAAACTTGTATTTCTATCTCATTTAATGATTGAACAACATCAGAAAACTTAATTTTATAAAAAATTTGAGATTTCAAGTCATTTCCAGAATTTCCAACTATTTCACCGAAATTCTCTTTTCGGGCTTACCGAAATGAAACCAAAATCCGATATTTCATGCCTTGGACATATTCACGAAGGCACTACTAAAGAAATGCATCTCGTGGATAATCTTCAAGTTGGGTATGATCGATAGATATTCTCTAACTTAAGGGGAGTATTAGAGTTAGCTTTATTTTACTCTATTGAGGTGTAACCCTTCAGGGTCCTTTTATGTAATTTCCCTTTCATAAGTGCTCTAGGATTTTGGTCTATATAAGAACCCCTAGACCTTCTGATTAAAGTATCGCATTGCATTGTTTTCATCTCTCTCCACGGATTACAAGGTGATTTGCAAGAGTAGGTGATAAGAACCCCTAGACCTTCTTATTTTGTTGTTAAAAGTATTCTTATGGTAAATGAGACATGGATGTATTGTGACGAAGGAGTTTAGAATAAGACTTTTGCGAGTTGGCAACTCGTTGTGTCCTAGGCATAATGGATTAGAGAACCTGGACAGCCTATTATGTGGTTGCGTCTATTCAGAGAAGGTTTGGGATCTTGCGTTTGAGACGTAGGGAGATTGGCAGGGCTTTTAGGGACTCCATCAGAGCAACTTGTAGCAACACTCAGGAAGACTGTATAGGATTGTTTGCCTATCTTTGTCCATTTGGACTACCAAGAATTATCCTATCTTTCAAAAGCAAAGAAATATGCATAAAATGTAATGGATCACGTATAGGCTTTGGAGCAGGCTTGGACGATCTAAGTTGTTGCTTCTTTTAGTATGGTAATATATTTTAAGATGTCCCACCTCTAGAACACAGCCTACTTTATTGAAAAAGAGGAGAAGCCTAAAAAATCTAAGCGTTACCGCCAGGTCATGGTGGTTATTTATTTATAGTATGGAACTGCATTCATTTCCTTTGCATTAACCCAGATGTATGATACTATCGAAGTAAAATAGGGATCCAAGGAGTCCTCAACATGTACCTCTCTCCAATACTCTTCCACCATCTATCGAAATTCTGGCTCAAGGAACCGCAAGTACCTTCTTGCCTCTTTTTCATTTTCTTATTATTTTTCCTTAAAAATGAGACATTTGTAATTTTAACCAATAATTTCTAAACTTCAAAGGCATTAACGGTAATGTTTACAATTTTTTAGTCAAAAGAGGGGGAAACAAGCAAATGTGGATGTCCCTTGTATATTAATAAATTGGAGAGAAATCGAGATTACCTCACAGGAGCCATGACTCTAGGGAGAGTCCTGGCATGGAAAATTACATTTTCTTGTTTATATAACTTGTTTATTTTAAAAATATATAATCATTGCTCACTTAAAAAAGATTGACACTTTTTTTGCCTCTTACCTTGAATAAATTTACAAGTTCATCATGTTAATATCACACATCTCCTTAACAACTTTGCCGTGGGCTTCAATACAAATATTGATTTCATGTTAATGTCAAATCTTGAAAAAAAAATTCCAAACTGGCGTGCATGAAGATGGATGATGCCCACGTATTCATCCACTGTTAGAGGTTGCTCCCAACATGTTGCTATCTCATCCTCCTTCTCAATTGTAAGACCATACTAAGTCAAGAAAACATTCCAACAAAGACAACATAGGATATCAGTCATCGAAAACATACATATTCCTTGTTCCCCCCGCCAGGTGCAGAGAAGGTAGTAGTACATTGACTCCAACAGAAGGATGATGTAGCACTAGAGCTGCAAATCTCATCTCCAGAACTCCAAGTCATGAGAGCATGACAGCAAGAGTGAATTACAACACTCAAGTTATTTGTGTTCTACGTTAGCTCGTGACCCATTTCATCAACAATACCTTGTTAAAAGCCTTCGGCTATAGCACCCCAAGCATCAAGCATGCATTTCTAAGCCACCCGATAGGCAACGGATTCCCCATGTAAGCTCCCTAGAACATGAACCATTTTCTTATCACATCAACCGTCAATCCCTATCTGGATTTTCCTTAACATTTGGATCATCGTCTTAAGAAATACAAATGGAAAATAATACAGACTTGAGTAAGACCAAGAGACCCCTCCAAATAACATCTGGACTTGGAACTCACTACGACTCCTTTCCAACCTCCCCATGAGTGGCTCCATTTAGCCATTTCTTGCATCAACAACAACTTAAATAAGTGACAACTTCAGTACCAGCAGGTATGCACAGATCAAGAAACCAATCTATGCATACTGAGCAACCTATCTTAAGGAATGAAAACCAATTTGGGATGGTTGATCTCCATGGAAGAGCTGAGAACTGACTTTAAACAACATTCTCTCCCTCCCATACTTTGGGGAGAGAGAGAGAGAGAAGAGGCTCTCTAGCTTAATCTCGCGATTTTTGCTGTAATCTTCACTTTGTGCTCACAATCCTGATGTAGATGGCAGATGCACATAACATTCGGAGAGTTGGTTATGCTCTTCATCGTAGCAGACCTATCAACAGGTGCAGAAGAAAGGGCAGCCAACAAAGCTTCTCCATTCTCAAGTCATGCTACACATTGGTTTCTTTCTCCAAACCTGATGCTTTGCAACTGAGACGACCTACATTCAACTCGCAGCCACTTCAGGAATCAGCAGGCACAGGGTGCAGACTACAGCATCATCAGGCAGCTCATATCAATAGCTAAGAAATGTCTGATAAGCTATCTTCGGTTGACTTAGCCCCTTAATAACAATCCACTAGAGCAGAGGACAATTTCTTTTATCTCATCCAGTGGAGCAGAGGACTTAATTTCTTTTATCTCATCCACTGGAGCAGAGGACTTAATGATCTTCACAGTCATCACAATATCATTTTTATGGTAATAACTTGCAATATAAGTTGCTTTTAAATGCGTATTTTTGTGATGTGTGTGCCTTGAAGCCTGGCAGGTTCTTCTGCTTATTCCTCAAGAAAGTCATTGGATGCTACGGGTTTTTTTATTTGCTGGACCTCTTAGTGCTTTTCTAAGCACAGAGGGAAAAAATATTTACAGATTAACAGGACCAAAAAAAACAAATTTTCGTCTTTGGCAAGCAAGAGTGCGTAAAGTCAAAACTATGGGTAAGGGGGTCGACGAGACCCAAGTCTGTTGCAGAAAAGAGACGCATATGCACTCCACTATGAAAGGGTAAGATCAGCCACTGACATATGCACTCTATTAAGAAAGGGAGTTGGATTTTCTGAGGCTGATAAATTACACAGGAAATGCTAAATAAATATGTTAATTAGAATTTTAAACGACAAACTTCATCTTTGACATATTGCAGCAATTAAACGTAAAGATCACAAATTTTAGGTTCTAGACAATAAGTTAATGAGAAGAAGTCTCAAAATTTTAATCATTAATCAAGAAAAAGTAACCATTAATAACAGAAATGAGAAGGCATATGTCAGTGCATTATAACAATAGAATAAAAATGTATCAGACTACCAGCGTTACAGAAATCCCCAAAGAATTCAGGGTGATGTTAACAAGCCCTTAAATTAAATTCTAATCTATGTATGTATGAAATTCATTGTCTAATGTTTCAACATGGATTTGAACAAGAATCTATGTAGCCGACCTTACTTATAGTGGGAGAAGACTTCACCATTTTATGAAGTCCGTTGTCTAATGTTGATAAAATGGTGTACATATAGAAGTAAGCCTCTTATAAAACAAATGGCAGAGGTAAATGCTGGTCTTTTTAAGCCTATATATTGTGATGTATCTTAAACCAAATTGATGCGTGGAATTTGCAGGTGCGTGGACAATTTATATCGAGATTCACTTGCTTACCACGACTTTGTTGATGGAACAACGATTTTTGTTTGTGGATGCATGGACAAATTTGGCAGCAAAGCTCGTTGACGGATTATCAGTGTATGCAGCTGCAGGTAACATCTGTGCCATTTCATATTGCAACAAAGAAGATATTCGATAAGAAAACATTAAAAGAGACTGAATAGAAGACAATAATGACAAACAACTCTCATGCAAAAAAATGAAAAGCCAAAGAATACCATTAAATGTTAATTATCATCACCAAATTCACGTGCAAATTTTCAAAGCACT
The DNA here is from genome assembly GCA_037367405.1 of Ottelia alismoides. Lineage (NCBI taxonomy): Eukaryota > Viridiplantae > Streptophyta > Magnoliopsida > Alismatales > Hydrocharitaceae > Ottelia > Ottelia alismoides. Next base: position 66,292 of record JAZKJV010005341.1, on the reverse strand, counting down.
GGAAATTTTGGGTATTTTCAAAGCACTTGAATTAGCAAAATTGAAAAGGAAGCAGAATGTGAATATCTGAAGTCTTGTATATCCTTTCAGAAAAGAAGACCATATGCAGACTGAAATTATGATACAATATAGCAAGCAAGCTACTTTCAACATATAGCTGCTAAAATATAAAGCAAGGCAGCACAGAAAAGCCAATGGCCTCACTAACATCCACCACTGCAGCAGGCGTAGGTTGTAATACTGTATGATCTCTTGCATTCCTTTGCCACATGCGAACCTATAAAATAGGCGAATGAGATAGCAATTAGCTGCGGAAGGAAAGGAAACAATACGATCAAACATTTTGGTATCGAACTTCAAAAATAAATTGTTATAGATGAGAAGAAGTATCTTTGTTACTATTTCATGAGCCCTAGTGTTTCCTTGTAGGAATACTATAGGAAGAATTACATGGAAGCCCAAAGAAAAAAACAGATCATGAAAAAAGACTAAACAAAACTTAACACTCCCCCTCAAGCTGGAGCATAGATATCAATCATGATTAGCTTGTAATTACACTGCTCAAACTGGATCCTGGAGAAAGCCTCGGTGAACATATCCGCCACTTGAATTTCTGGGCGAACAGCAGATGCATATATATATGCCTTCTGCATCATGTCTTGAGTATAATGACCATCAACATTTACATGATTAGTTGGTTCTTGGAAGGCAGGGTTACTTACCATAGAACATAGCAGCCACATTATTATAATACTTCAACTTCATTTTCCCATCGATGCATAGGTGGAGGTCATTAATGACTGACCGCACTGACATCAACTCAAAATCAGTTTGTGCATCAACTGATAATCTGATTCTGCATTAGAGCGAGCCATGAAAATGTGCTTCTTATTCCTAAACATGGCCAAATAACCAGCCACATAAGTAATGTTTTTTCAGATGGACATACAGCATAATCAGTGTCCATTGAGGCCATGACAGATAGTTTACTATTGCTAGAAAACAAAAGCTCCCTTCCGTGGCACGACTTAAGATACCTGGGAATCATGATAGCAGCAACCCAACATACCTATCCTATCTTAAACATGAATCGGTTAATTTTGCTATCAGTAAAGGAGATATCTACAATGGTTAATGTGGCATATAGAAATACTCCAGCAAAGGACCGATATTGTTGTGCATTGACCACCTCAGAATCCATCATCTGAAGGTGTGTTTTTGAATCCATGCGGATGTAAACCGGTTTTGCCCCGAGTATTCCAGTTTCTCTTTTTTCTAGACCAAAATAGAGGGAAACACGCTACAGTGAGGAAAAGAATACAGAAGCCAAGACTTGAGAAGAGTCCTAAAATGAAAAATTATATTCTCTGGATAATACCTTCCACCGGCAAAGATTATTCCATTTTTAGCAAGCCAGATGGACCACACATTAGCAATCGGACGCAAGAAGTTGTAGCTCAAGGAGTCTAATAGGTGAAGGAACTCCTCTGGGCGCTAATCTGAAAAGTCCGAAAGGAAAGAGGCCATCCAGACCGCTAATCCAGCAATCTGTCACATGTGCTTCCCGTGCAAAAGAAAAGCAAAGAGATACGAAAACCATGAAGTGTACTGCAATCCGTCCAATTATCAGTCCAGAAAGCAAGCGAAGATCCTCCCCCCGAAGATGGGTGAAAAAGCTATTGAAAGGGCGACATCGTAGAACGAATGCCTTTCCAAAAAGCCGTAGAATAGAGAGTTGGGTGAGACACAAGGCTCTCATGTACCCAAATGCCATAAATCATGTGGATTAACATGTTCATGGATCTCGGCAATCCACTTTAGAAGAAGTGTCTTGTTCATAGATTCTAGACGAGAGATCCCCAGGCCACCTAGAGCTTTAGGTAGAGTAGCATCCTCCCAGTTAGTAAATGAATTCCCTTCCCATCCTGGCCCAAATTGGACCCAAAAATCTTCACATAATCATCTCTATGCGTTGGTGAATGCCAGCTAGACGGGAGGCACAAGATGAGGGATTGGAAAGGGTTGCTGAAGAGGCTGGAAGGGAAGCTGACGGGGTGGAAGGCGAGGATGTTGTCAAGGGGAGGGAAGTTTATTCTTCTGAAGCACGTTCTGTAGGCAATACATGTCTTCTTTTGCTCTATGAGGTCGTTGCCGGTGGGGGTGCGAAGTAAGATGGAGGCGTTGATAAGGAGGTTTTCTTCTTTGGGGCGAACACCTATGAGTGCTTCCCCCTTTTTTGAGCGTCAAAAAAAAGGAGGTTTTCTTGGTCGGATGGGAGGCAGGCTAAGAGGGGTATGCAGCTGGTGGATTGGAGTAGTATGACTTCGTCGAAGGGCAAGGGTGGCTTGGGCGTCATGCGGATGGAGGAGATGAATAACGCATTCATGGCCAAATCGGTGGTAAGTCTCTAAGGTAACTCAAGGACTTGGTATGCAGATTGATGAGGAAGAACTATGGGATCTCTGTCTCTGGAGGTTGAAGATGGTCGCCTTCCGTCATCGCTATGGACTGGCATCGCGTGGGTGGTTCCGAAGCTGGCATCTAGGTTGAGGCCAATTATTGACAACAGAGGTGGGTTTCGTTTTTGGCGAGACAACTGGACAGGGAGTGGTGCATTGGGGGAAAGGTTCCCGAGGATGCAGCTGGCAGTGGATCAGGAGATTTCAGTTCGGTGGGTGTGGGAATTGGGATCATAGTCCCCAACCTTTGCCTCGGAGCTTTCGGAACAAAGGGTCAACGAGTTCATGGAGTTGTACTCTAAGCTTGTGCGGTTAAAGGGGCCGGGGGAAGGAAGAGATCATTTTGCATGGGGGGATGGTAGATTTTCGGTCAAGAAGGCATACCGTTTTTTGGTGGAGGCGGTGGAGGTGGATGACGAGGAGATGGCTGTGGACATGCACATGATTTGGAAATGCAAGGTATTGATCCAAATCAAGTTATTTCTTTGGTTAGTTCGGCACGGTAGAATTCTCACCAAGGAGCGAAGAGGGCGACAGTTGGGGGTAGTGGACGACACATGCGACAGATGTAGAGAGGCGATGGAAGATCTGGATCACATGTTCTTTTCATGTGCCTGCTCGGCTCGAGGTTGGTATGTAGCAGGGATACCATGGACCATTGGGCAAAGTTGCTCAGGTTTTTGGAAGGATATGAGATCGGTGTGCGGCTCTGGACGAGAGAACTCTTCTCTTCATTTCACGTTATTGTGGGCGATTTGGTGTGCAAGAAACGATGTCATTTTTTGGGGGAATACTTTTTATTTCGAGAATGTGGCAGGGCATTGTCGAGTGTTATGTAAAGCTTGGACCATATAGCATCTTGTAACTTCTACATTATATATAGAGAGAGAGGGTTGATCCTATGAGAGCCAAAACCTGTGAGAGCATGAGAGCGGTGATTCTGGACCACTAGCTTCAACGAGGAGAGAGAAGACCATGAGAGAGAAGACAAAATCTAGTGGTCCAGAATTACTACTCTCATGCTCTCACAGTTTTTGCTCTCACAAGATCACTCCTCAATATAAATATACATATCCTGCGGTAGGTCCCAAAATGGGATTATAGGAGAAAAGAAATCGATATATTAGACGTACCCGAGGACTCTCTTATATAGGAGAATAGCCCTGTGTAAATTACATGATAAGTACACTGAGAAAGAAGAAATTGGACTAGGCCATACATAATACGATATTTTATTTAACACTCCCCCTCAAGTTGGAGCATATATATCTATCATGCTCAGCTTGGACCAACACTTCTGAAAAGGGCTTCGTGCTAGAGCCTTGGTGAGTTCTTCAGATATCTCAAGATCATATAGATAGCATCCATTTGAGTCTTTCTGGGACACTTCATAAATTGGCTAACCTTGCTTACAGCAAACATAATATCCGGTCTGGTGATAGTCACATATAGGAGCTTCCCCACTAGCTCCATGTACCTCCTGCTATCGACTTCCTCAGTGTCATCATCATACAGTTTCATATTTGGATCCATAGGCGTCATAGCTAGCTTGCACCCAGTCATACCTGTCTCGGACAGGAGATCCATGACAAACTTCCTCTGGGTCATTACTAGACCCCCGATGATTCCTGGCAAATTCTAACCCCAGGAAGTAACGAAGGGTGCCAAGATCCTTGGTCACAAATTCTTTTCCTAGGAACTTCTTGGCTACCTGAATGCCTTGAGCATCATCTCCTGTTACAATAATATCATCTACATAGACAAGAATGGCAACTGTACCTCGTTGTGTCTTCTGAACAAATAGAGAGTGGTCCGCAGTGGACCTCTTGAATCCTTGTTGCTCAATCAATTCTGACAGCTTTTGATACCAGGCTCTAGGACTTTGCTTGAGTCCATATATGGCCTTATGTAGCCGGCATACCTTGTGCGACTCCCCCTCAGCAATAAACCCACGTGGTTGTTGCATGTAAACTTCCTCGTGAAGATCCCCATATACGAATGCATTCTTCACATCAAGCTGGAATAACGGCCAATCGCGTGAAACAGCAGCTGCCAGTAAAATCCGGAGCGTAGAGTGTCTCGCCACTGGAGAGAACGTGTCCTGATAATCTACCCCATATGTCTAGGTGAAGCCACGGGCCACCAACCTTGCCTTGTAGTGATCCACGCTCCCATCCGCATTATGTTTAATAGAAAATATCCATTTGCAGATTACTATGGACGCACCCTGCGGAGGAGGGACAATAGACCATGTCCCACGAGCTGTTAAGGCTGCCATTTCCTCTTCCATCGCTTGACGCCACTTGTTGTCCTGTAATGCCTCCATATATGTTCTGGGTATAGTGATCACGGATAGGCCAACAATAAACTTCTTGTACTCATATGAAAGATGGTCCAAAGAGACATGCGCTGCAATTGGATATTTAGCACATTGACGACGTGGCTTCCTCAGCGCAATAGGGATATCCAGATCGTCCTCCACATTATCCTCTACAGCATAGTCATCCTGTAAAACTCCAGGGCCATCAGTAGAAACAGTGTTATCATAACATACCTCAGGCGTGCTGGAAGATGTGGACGGCTGATGAGCAGAAGTGCTAGTAGAAGACTTGTGCGTGTAAACAATGGGTAAAAATTCCGACTGAGGTGGTGGTGGTGGTGGTGTGGGTGGTAGTAGGTCGGCTGATGTGGTAGATGGAGGTGGAGGAACCACAATATCGTTTGCATTGTCAATGGATAACCTGTCACCCGTAGGAGAAAAATACATGATAGACTCAAAGAAAGTGATGTCCGCACTCACATAGTATCTCTTATTCGTCGGATCATAGCAGCGATACCATTTTTTAGTACGAGAGTACCCAACAAACACACATTTGATAGCCCTTGGAGAGAGCTTATCACGACCAGGAGTACAATTATGCACAAACGCGACAGACCCAAAGATACGAGGTGTGAGGGAGAAAAGATCCTTCTCGGGAAACGTAATCAAGAAAGGGACCTTTTCTCCTAGAACAGTGGACGGCATGTGATTCACTAAGTAGCATGCAGTGAGAATCGCATCCCCCCAAAAGGAGTGAGGGGCACGACTATGGATCAACAGTGTCCGGGTGACATCTAGAAGGTGACGATGTTTGCGTTCCGTCACACCATTCTGTTGTGACGTGTAACTACAGGAGGTTTGATGAATGATTCCCTTTGAGCTGTAGGAAATCGGATAAATGCAGTGTTGAAAATTCCAACGCATTATCTGTTCGGATGACTTTGATATTGGTAGAAAAAAATGTTATTAACTTCCAGAATGAATTTTCGAATAATAGCACATGCTTCAGACTTTTGTTTTAACAAGAATACCCAAGATAATCTAGAATAATCATCAACTGCAACCATATAATACCGATGTCCCTGAATATCAGGTACACGACTCGGGCCCCAAATATCAAAGTGAAATAGTTCAAAAGACTGACTACTGTGACGACTCGGACGGACAGGAAACGAAGACCTATGGTGTTTCCCAAGCTGACAGGCTTCACAATCCAATGCAGTACGAGTAGATATCTGCGGCAAGACATGACACATTTTCTGCAGGGGCAGATGGCCAAAGCGGAGATGCCAAAGGAAGGGAGAAGTGGATCCTGAGAGAGTAATAGCGGCGCCAACACATGGTGATATTGCAAGCTTGTACAAGCCTTTCTGCTCATGGCCACCAACAATCTTCCTGCCAGTCAGTATGTCCTGAAACACAAAAGTAGACGAGTCAAAGATGGCACGGTAGTGTAAATCTTTTGTAAGTTGGCTAATTGATAACAGGTTCATCTGAAAATCTGGTGCATGTAAGACATTTTGAAGAGTAAACGAAGATGTCAGGATGACCTCCCCCTGACCAATAATGGGTAATCGGACCCCATTGGCAATGACCACAGATCGTCCTGGGGTAAGTGCTCTGTAGGTTGTAAACTGTCGTATGTCGCCGCACATATGATGAGAGGCTCAGGAATCCATAATTCAGTCTGTCAGATCCGAGCAACTAGTACTGGTATGTGCATAAGGGGTACCTGATGAACTAGAAGACGCTCTGGCCGAAGCTGCAGCATCCGTTGAACCTGGAGACGAAGACGAGGGTGTAACAATCATATCTCGAAGGCGTGAGATGAGATCATCAAAGCGAGCAGCTGGAAGCGGTGCAGCTGTAGTCTCAGTCTACTCAGTCACACGTGCAGTGGCGGGATACCCATGCTTGTGAAAGCACGTCTCCTCAGAGTAGCCTAGTCGATGGTCGTGAGTACAGGGGCCACGGTGTCTTCCCCCCCCCCCTCTACCACGAGGTCCACGACCTCGAAAATGTGACGCTCCTCCTCTGCCACGAGTGGCAGCCATAGCTGTAGGAGTAGTCTGTGTTGTAGATGTCGATGTAGTGGGAATCCTGCTCAATCACTTATAAACCTCCTCCATTGGTGGGATAGACTCGCCAGTCAGAAGTTGAGTACGTGCAGCATCGTACTCTGAATCAAGGGAAGATAGAAAGACGCCAATCATTGTAGCATTTCTGTAAGCATGTTGTTGCTCCGTACTGGTAGTGATCGGCATGAAGCTATGCAATCTCTCGAACATGCCCCGCAGATGAGAGAAATGTGCATGGAGTGGTGTTCCACTCTGTTTGGTGGAAAAAATGTCAAATTGTAACTGAAGGATTTTGCTCTCATTCTTCGACTGTCCATATGTAGCTGCCAGTATGTCCCACATAGCCTTTGTTGTGGGTTGATTCACAATGTCATTAGCAATCTCTGTAGTCAGCATCCCAGAAAGCCATATACGAGCATACGCATCGTCTTGCTTCCACGTCGCATTCGCTCCTGTCTTGTCTTCCGGCTCGGGATCTGTCAGTATGTGCTCCTTATTGTGGCACTGCATCAGGGTTCGAAACTGCATGGACCATAGTTCAGAGTTGGTCCCATCCATCTTCACTATAGGAGCCGGGCCTTTGATGGCACCCGAAGATGTAAAGACGTCACCCTTGTTCTCTGACATGATTGAAGAAGAGTCGCAGACCGACGGAGGTAAACAACTGATCGGTCTACAGTATCATATAAGGAATAGGTTGTATGTGTAGACTCATACAACCATCCCTAATCTCCGTTGAGGCGCGTACGCTATCAACCAATCTTCACCGCTGAATCCCTGGCCGTTTGAATCCGCTGGAGAATCTTGGCAGACGTACGCACGCGGGATGGTGCTGCAACAGCCACCGAGGATGCCCGCTAAGCCGCTGCAAGGGTTGCGAAGAGGCAAAGTGGTTCTGGCACGGCGTTAGGGCGCCACAGGAGAGGCAGCTGGTTACACGGCGGGGACAGGCAGGCTCGTGCGGAACAGGCGATAGGCGCTGGCGGCTTAGGGCTTCAGGCGGGGACAGGCGAACTCGTGCGGACACACCTTGGACCGCTTAGGGCTGCAGGGATAGGCGCTGGTGGCGCCTGCTTCGCAGGGGGTGACGTGCAGCAGCGTCGGCGATGCGCCTGGAGGGGCGCAGGCGGCGCTTGGGAGTCGCCGGCGGAGCGTTAGACGCGCTTGGGGCGCAGGTAGCGGCGGCGATGCGCCTGGAGGAGCGCAGGCACCGGCGGCGACGCGCCTAGAGAGGCGCCTGGAGAGGCACGGTGCTTGAGAGCCTCTGACGGAACGACGAGAGGGGGGGGCGGCGGGTGTTTAGGTTAGGGTTAGGGTTTGGGTGGGATACCGGGACCCCGGTCTAGGACTGTTGCTCTGATACCATGATGGGAGAAAAGAAATCGATATATTAGACATACCCAAGGACTCTCTTATATAGGAGAATAGCCCTGGGTTAATTACATGATAAGTACACTGAGAAAGAAGAAATTAGACTAAGCCATACATAATACGATATTTTATTTAGCATGGGAGACCACCCTTTATACTTCAAAAAAAATACCAACTGGACGGAGGTGCGATGACATGAAGAAGAATGGGACTATTGTAGAAGAACCAGCCGACCACATCGCGAAAGCATGGCCCCTTCCAACCGGAAAGTTTACTCTCTACCTTCTCAATGACGGGAAGCCAATTAGATGTTCTAAGTTTGCCACAAGAAAGAGGTAGTCCAAGGTAGCGGATTGGTAGGGTCCCACAGTCTGTACCCAATTCCTCACTACAAACACGAGCATCTGCATTGGAAAAACCATAGGGTATAATAGTTGATTTGTTGCGGTTAAGAATAAGCTCGGAAATCTCGCCAAAAATCTTTAGTGTCGTCGTCATACCCCTTGCTTTATCCCTACCTCCTTTGATAAAAAAAATTCGATGTCGTCTGCATATTGAAGGAGTGGTACAAAAATATCTCCAAGGGAGTAACCAATGGTGAGGCCTTGTTGAGTCACTTCATACACCATACAAGACAAGACATTCGCGACAATGACGAAGAGCAGAAGGCTAGGGACATCCCTACCACACTTCTCGTTGTGGTTAGAAGAAGCTCCTCCCCCTCAGGGCGCCCGTTGACAAGTATCGAATAAGATGTAAAATTGACGCATCTTCTCATCCAGGTGATCCAGACATCTGGGAAGCCTCGACGCACTAGTAAAGATCAAAGAAAGTATCAATCTAATGTATCATAAGCTTTGGAGAAGTTCACCTTCTACAGTAGACCACTCGTGCACGATCTTTCCTAGACTGCTAAAATCTCTGTGGCCACAACTCGCCAATATGCTTGTTAGAAGTGAATCCAAACTGGAGAGGGGATATAATGTGATCCCTGACCACATTAAGTATGTTGGACAAAACCTTCACGACCACCAAGTATATGACATTGGAGAGGGAAATCAGTTAGAAGTCCTCCACCTGTTCGGAGACCTTCTTCGCAAGGAGACAAATGAGAGTTATGTAGATCATGTCGAAACACGTTCCCACTGCAAATTCCTCCACAACCTCTCTTCCAACCAGTGACCAAAATTCCCGGAAAAGGACGCAGGGAAACCATCAGGACCAAGTGCCACATCAGCATTCAAGTTTTAAACAACCGCCTTAACCTCGTCCATCGTAAAGCTTTAGATCAGATGACTCGCATGTTGATTGGAGACATGTATCACCCCCATGTCAGACCATCTCTATAATCTACCTTCTACACGTCGATAAAAAGCCCAAAAGTATTCAAGTAGCACCTGACCCATATCTCGGTTGCCTTCCACTCTTCTATCATTCACTACAACATACCAAATCAATTTCTTATAGCAAATCAAAGATGTATTTTCACTGAAACAAACTACCCCATCATTACTTATCACAACTTTATCCCACTGAAAGTATCTACTGTTGTCTATGTTTATTGCAAATTTTTTAGCAAGAGTCCTCTTTGTCTCTGCAATTCCAACTTCATCATCTCTTATAAATATAATATCATTTACATCGAACAATAGAGCCATTATCCCCTTCTACTTCATGTACACAAACAGTAAGTGATTAGCAAACGAGCGTTGACGCACAATGCCTTCGATTATCTTAGGAAGATTCAAAAATCATGCTATAAGATTCTGATTTAGGTTATAGATTATCTAGTGGATCTTGCACACCTTAGAAGGCTCCTCCTAAACCTTAAAGCCATTAGACTTTTGTATGTATGTCGTCCTAGAGAAATGCATTCTGGATATCTAACAAATAGGTATCTGCCTAATTTGTCAGTGGTGGCTTTGAGATGGTTATGGATTGGAAAAGGAGAAAAGTGCTTAGTCTGTTGTGGAAGGTGGACTTGTCAAAAGCTTATAATTATGTCGATTGGAACTTCCTTTGGAGTTCATTACACAAGAAAAGCTTCCTCGACCTCTAGATAACATTGGTGAGAAATGCTTCATTACTTCATTCCTCTTGGTGATGATAAATTGGCATCCTCGGGGTGTCTTCTTTGAATTGTAAAGAAGTACAAGGCAAGGTAGTCTTTGTACATCCGTATTGTTTATGATTGCATATGATCTATCTTTTACTGATCGGATGGCAGTCGAAATGGCATCTTCAGGTGGATCATTACGGGTGAGTGATCCATCCCTATTTTGTAATACACAAATAACACTATTTTTGTGGGTGCATGATCAAGTAAGGTTGAGGTGCTCTCAGGGTTAGCGAGCATCTTCGATGATTTTTCACACATGTGCATAAATGTGGTAAAATCACCCTCCAGGTGATTTGGTTTCTCTAAGGATGAGGGGGCACAATGTGGGGAGCTCTTGGGGATGCCCATGTGCCCATTGTTGGCATTCCGATATATCGATATCAAGATGAGACGGATATGGGTACCGATATGGTGATATTTCATCCTTTTCAGGCATTTCCTTCACAAAAGTGCATCGATATGGGCGATATTTCCGCGATATATCGCCGAAATATCGTCGAAATATCGTATCGGCACAATATCGAAATGATATAGAAATTGATATGGCCTTCTTCTATTGGTTGATGGTAGACTATGTATGGAAGATTGGGTTCTGCTAGTGGAGAAGGTTGTACAGAAATTGGCAGGTTGGAAGGAGAGATGCTTGACAAGATGCAGGTAGTTGGTCCTGCTCAAGTCAATATTATTGGTGATTAAAATTTTGACTCTCTGATTCAGTTGACTTGGAAATTCAGCTACAACTAGAAGGGTGATAAGGTTGCAGACTTATTCAAGGTTGCAAATGTATTTACAAAATGTGGATGAATCTGAAAGTGAAGATCTTCATTTGGTTGTTCTGTCTGAAAAGATTGATGACATGAGTGTTTAGAGAACGATTTGTTCAAGACTTGGAAGTGCCCTACCCTATTGGAGGGCAGAGGATATTGATCATCTTTTTTGGGATGCAGCGGTATTTTAGAATCTTGGTGAAGGATCGAGTGTGATTAGGTGGGTGATTCGATCCATGAGCAGCTTTGGAAGAGCTTTGAGGCCTCAACTAATCGACTGAGGCCAAAGCTACTCAACAATGGATACTATTTGTTGGGCCATTTGGCTTGCTAGGAATACTTCGCGATTTAGGAAGAGAGGCATTGTGACGTAAATGTTTGGATGCAAGTGCGCTCTTACATAATTTAAAAGATGAATTGCATCAGCATGTATATATTGCAATTTGAATAAGAAAATGGAGCTTCTGCATGAACACTTGACTACAGTGTTCCACCACTTTTTCTTTTCCAAAATAAAACAAACCCCAACAAGCCGTAAATACTTCCTAAAAATATTCCTAATTTAAATAATTGAACTGTCACAATATTTTTAGAGATCCAAACAACGTCAATTTATTGAAATTAAAATAAAAAATTCAAACAGATTCAAATTGAACAAAAACCTCTAATTTTACCTACTTTCAGCATCAGGAGAGAATCTTTTGGATGTATTTAGAGCAAGAAATCAGAGAGAAAAGCTTAGGACGATTAAAAATGTGACAAATTCCCATGCAATGCAACTAACCTTAGTTTCCCCAATGATGTGAATCCGCACACTTAATGACAAAGCAATCTCGTCATATGGGTTCCAGATCCCCAGAGAGTATTCGTTAATGAACAGTTTCGTCATTATACAGGTCTATTTGGAATAGAATTCCAGCATAGGATTTTGCCCTATAAATTGGTTTCTCCCCAGAAAAGATCTCTAAATCAAATTTGGGCTATAAGGTTGCTTTTGGATGTCAGGGAGTCATATATCGTTCTCAACAAAAGGTAATTCCGATCCCTTGATTCTAACAAAATCTGATACATTTAGTTTACTCAAACCAGGCATCAAGACTATCATCAAGAAAATGAATAGCTCGCAACAATTTATTCCAGATAATCAAACGTCACAACTCTCCAGAACTTTTTTTTTTGACGCTCAACTCTCCAGAACTTATCCATCCTAGCTTGTAGCCTCAAACAAAATAAGGCCTCAACATTCTCCCCAAAATAGCAACAACGCAGGCTAGCGAACGAACCTGGCCTTATGAACCGACAATTCCACACTTTCGCAACATCAAGCAATCCAAACAGCTCAAATATTATAACAAGCATCAACGTAAAATTGTAAAAAAAAATAGTGAAGCCTTCTCCAACTTTAAGTAGAGTCGGCTACACTGATTCTTTCTCAAATTCATGTTGGAAGATCCAACTATTTTCTACGATGGTCGTAGGCTACCTAACGAAACCGCCGCAATGATGGATTTGAACCATGATCTTTTAAGTGGTGAGAGATAAAAACACGGATAGTTGAGACATGTTATGTGACAAGCATCTCAAGGTCAAATCTCAAAGATCAACCTTTATCTTTTTTTTTTTGACGCTCAAAAGCGGGGGACGCACTCGGGGTGCTCGCCCCACATTTATTAAAGAGGTAAGAGAATACTTACAGATGGTATGCGTACATTAACAAGACAAGTGTATAGACCGACGGTATCCAAATCAGATACCTCCATTACATCATAGAACCCCTAAACATCGGACCAATCGCGAATTAATCGGGATGCCGAGATGAGCACGTTTTCAGAATAGAACCTCTGACGAGCAAAAACGGCTTCATTTCTACCAATCCAAATGCACCAAAGCCGAGCAATAGATGTAAGGAGGTCCGTCCGAGCCCTGGCCCGAGAGCTAACCAAGCTCCCACAGAAGGAGGAAGAATCCGACACGTCAAGCCAAGCCATATCAGCCCAAATATCATGTGTTCTGCCACATCTGAAAAATAGGTGATCGATAGTCTCTGTCTCCAAATCACAAAGGCCACAAGTGGAGGAGACGTTGGGAAATAATAATGCACACCGGCTACGAGTCATCAAACACCCACGACGGAAAAGCCACATGAAGATGCCAATTCGTTCGGGGACCCGGAGGCCCCAAAGGAATTGACAATCGCGGTAAAGAGTAACATCAGCCACAGGCAGGGGAGGAAGAATAGCCAGGTAAGCCGCACGGGTGGAGAAGGTGCCATCCTTCCAAGACAGGTGATCGCGACCGACCGAGGGCGAGGGCGCGTCCGCGAGGATAGCAAGTAAGGCCATGAAGTCCACCTGCCGCTGTTCAGAGAGATTAGCCACAAACTTGGGGCCCCAAGAAGCACCATCCCAGTAGGAAGCAACAGTAGCATCCATATCCGCCACCAGCGCGAAAAGGCGAGGAAACAGCTCCTTAAGAGGACCCTTGCCGGTCCAATCATCATCCCAAAAACGGATCAAAGACCCATCTCCCAACTTAATGCCAAAGAGGGAACGGTTGCGAGCCAGGGTATTGACGATATCACGGGAGAAAAATGAGGAAGTTCCCGTCAGTCGACCCTCCAAGCCAAAAAACCGGTCAACCCCCACCGCCAGCCTCAAGAAATTAAGCATAAGATTTTCCTCCCGGCCCCAAAGACGAGCCACCCATTTGAGTAGAAGGGCCTCATTAACGACCTCCAACCTTCTCACCGCCAGCCCCCCCTCCTTTTTTGGCCGCGTAACCTCATCCCAGGCAACCAAATGAACACCCTGTCTCCCGTCCCCCTTCTTCCCCCAAAGAAATCTCCGCAAGCACGAGTCCAACCTCTGACGGATCCCCTTAGGCTTACCTTTCACAGAGAAGAAATAAATTGGGATCGATGATAATACCGACTTTAGAAGAACCAAGCGACCACCACGAGAGAGAAGGGCCGCACGCCAGCCAGCCAAACGAGATTCCATCCGATCAACCACGGCCTGCCAGTCACGTAGGCGAGCGCGCCCAACCGTCAAGGGAAGCCCCAAATAATCCAAGGGAAGAGCGCCCGCTGGGCAGCCCAAAATCCGCATACACTCCGCAACCTCATCCCGGGGAGTGGAGAAGGGAACCATAGAGGATTTATTATAATTGATGAAGAGGCCCGAAGCCTCGCTGAAGAGTTCCAGCGTGGTAGCCATACCCGCCACATTCGTAGCATCGCCCTCGATGAAGCAAATCGTATCATCCGCAAACTGAAGAATCGGGATATGGTAAGGACCAAGAGAGCACCCACGGGTAAGGCCAGCCGCAGCCACATTATGAACCATGCAGGACAAGACGTCGGCGGCCAAGACGAAGAGCAACGGAGCAAGGGGACAACCTTGTTGAATCCCCCGCCGTGGCTGAAAGAAGCCCCTAGCCATCCGGCCATTGAGAAAAAGCGAGAGAGAGGCCGTCGAGACGCATCGCCGCACCCACGAGATCCATTGCGAGGGAAATCCCCGCCGCTTAAGAACAGACCAAAGAAAACGCCAATCCAAAGAGTCGTACGCCTTTGCGAAATCAATCTTCCAAAGAATCCCCCTAACACCGTTCTTGCTCCACGCGTGAATAATTTCCGAAGCCACCGCATAGCAGTCACTAATTTGTCTTCCACGAACAAAGGCCGCTTGAGAAGGCGAGATGATAGAATCAAGGAGCGGTGCCAGGCGCCGAGCAAGGACCTTAGCAATGATAAGGTAGATGGCATTGGATATGGATATCGGCCGGAAGTCCTCAATACGGTTGGCAGACGAGGACTTGGGTATGAGAGCAATAAGGGACCTGTTGAGTTTATCAAAACCGTAGTTGCCATCACAAAATTCGCGGGCGACGTCCAAAACATCCTGAGAAAACACATCCCAAAATTCCCGATAGAAGGAGACAGGGAATCCATCGGGTCCCGGCACCGCGTCGGGGTTGAGGGCCCAAACAGCCTCTTTCAGCTCCTCCAAAGATATACGACGAGTAAGGCACATTGCATCCGCCTGAGTGAGAACACTAGCACCACTTCCCGACCAACGCCACCGTCGCACAGACCTCCGGTCAAACCACTCCTTAAAGTAGGCCACCAGAGCATGATCCAAGTCTCGCTCCCCCTGAACATGAGCGCCATTAACAAGCAAAGAAGGAATAGAGTTAGATCGCCGACGACCACTAGCGATCCGGTGAAAAAACGCCGTGTTAGCGTCGCCCTCTTTTAACCACCGCATCCGAGAACGTTGTCGCCACTCAACCAAACGCTTCCGATCCTCAAGCTTCACTTTATCCATAGCATCCGCGCGTACGACCAACTCGTCCATGTTCAAGTCCCTGTCGTTCTCAATGCGATCAAAACGTAGAATCACCTCATCAGCCGCAAGGCGAGTGGCGATGCGAGCAGCGCGAGTGTCCTTCTTAAAAGACGCCAGCATCCTTCGGAGAGACGAAAGCTTATGATCAAAACGGCGAGCGCCACTGCCCGTGTACGATATCTGAGACCAATGATGCCGAACCAAGTCCCGAAATCCAGGCTCCAAAAGCCAAGAACGCTCGTAGCGGAAGGTGCCACGAGGACGATTATCATCACCAGCCGACCAAATAATGGGGTTATGATCCGAAAAGGATCGCGGTCTCGAGGTAACCTCGCAAAAAGGAAAAGATTCCATCATACGGTTATTTGCCAAGAAACGATCAATCCGCGACCGCGAGGAATTGTTCCGCCACGTGTATGAGATGTCATTTGGGACAAGCGATTCAAGAGCCAAATCATTAATAAGGTCCAAAAAATCCGAAGACCCCGGGTCAAGACCACCGCGACCCCTAGGGCGATCCTGCGGCTGCATAGTGACGTTGAAATCACCCCCGATCAACCAAGGCATATCACCAAAAATATTAGCATCCTCGCGAAGATCCTCCCAAAGCTCGCGTCGAGAGATATGACAAATAGGGGCGTAAGCACAAGTAAACGCCATACAAGTATTTGACAAACAGCAATTCAACACCACAGAGATTGAGTGACGGCCCATCCTCAAGGACGAAAAAGAAAAACGCATAGAGCGCCAGGCCAGAATAGCACCACCCCTAGCACCATTGGCATCGAGAGCACGGAAGGCATTGATCTGACCAGCGCTAAACGAACTCCAAACAGCATCATCCAACACCGAAAGCTTGGACTCCTGAATGAAAGCAATGTCGCAGTCCCATTCCACAAGGCGCGAGCCCAAAATGCGCCGACGATCAGGGTCACCCAGACCACGCATGTTCCAAGACAAAATCTTCATTAAAACAAAAAGGAAGCCCAAAAAACCGCATACGAGGCAGAAAGGGGTCATCAAAGACCAACATGGGACCGATCACCGAGCTGGGCGAGGCCTGCCGCCTCCGCCACCGCCTCGCGCAAAGACTGACATGAAGATAAGACAGTTGGACCCGAGCAGAAAAGCCTCCTCCGAGAGTAGCTCCGACCATACCGGGACGAGGAAGAGAGTCCCGCAACCATAGCATCATCAGCCAAGGGGGTCGTCGCCACCCCATCAGCAAAGCAGTCAATATCATCGCATACCGGAAGAGGGGGCCACCCCGTAGAGGCATGAGGGAGCACCAAGGCATCCCCCACAACGGACGAAGGAAAATCACCACCAGGATAAGATACCAACGGCCGCGGGGAGGGAGGGGATTGCGGACCATCCAGATGGATCTCGAAAGAGAAAGGCACCGATCTGATAGGCCGAGGACACAAAACATCAGGTCCCCAATAAACATGCTCCGAAAGAGAAAGTTGATCCGATAACGATATAGGATCCGCCAGCAGCTGCTCCGAAGTTGTCCGCAGAGGAGCCCAAATACTGTTAACAAGGGGGTCACAAGGAATGAAAGACCTGTGCGTGGAGTGGTCCACGTGCGAACTACCCGCTGACATAAAGGAATTTCCAGGGGTATGCGAATCGTTGTCGAGAATATCAACAGCCACCAAATCAAAGATTGCACCGCGCGATTGCAATACCCGAGGAGCCTCTTCGCTCCCACGTTTGCAGATAGACATGCATGGCAACGCATCGGAAATAGGCCCTGTAGGCGCCACGTGGTAATTGGAAGACATACCGTCACCCTTCCGCGCAGGATCCCCGATGGCCGGAGAAGCCGAGGTAGACCCCCGCCAGCCCGCCGCCGGAGGAGGAGGAGCCGGCACCACCGCCGTCATCGGAGGAAGAAAGAACTCAAGCCTGAAGGACCAACGACCCAATGACAGCAACTCGAACCGAGTCTTTCCTACCGATTCGGCAAAGAAAGCAGAAGAAGCTTCAACCAGAACGTGGGAGCATCTCCAATCAGCACCCGGAGAAAGTCCATCATCAAGAATTTGGAGGACTTGCCCCCACCGGGAAATAACCTTCGAAAGTGCATGGACCGTTCTCGAGAGGAAGGGCACCCCCCTCACTTCAGCAACACAGACCTCCGTCGTGGAAGCGCCACCATCAGAAACTCGCAACCTCCGCCATTTAACTCCGGCAACGCCATGGAACCGGAGAAGTTTCTCCCGTTGCTCCGGGGAGAGACCTCGAACGCAGCAGCGAGCCGCATCCATAATGACGAAATCCCCATCAAAACTTTCGCCCAAGAAATCCAACGTACCAGCACAGATGCTCTCCCACACATCATCATGCTTCTGCAAAACCCCCACCACGATGGACAAGGAGGAGTCCGACCCTGCGTGGTCGCACCATCCCCCCAAACCCCCAGCACCGGCGACACCTCCTTCTGACGAAGCCCCCTCCCCCCTTTCAGTCGACCCTCCAAGCCAAAAAACCGGTCAACCCCCACCGCCAGCCTCAAGAAATTAAGCATAAGATTTTCCTCCCGGCCCCAAAGACGAGCCACCCATTTGAGTAGAAGGGCCTCATTAACGACCTCCAACCTTCTCACCGCCAGCCCCCCCCCTCCTTTTTTGGCCGCGTAACCTCATCCCAGGCAACCAAATGAACACCCCGTCTCCCGTCCCCCTTCTTCCCCCAAAGAAATCTCTGCAAGCACGAGTCCAGCCTCCGACGGATCCCCTTAGGCATACCTTTCACAGAGAAGAAATAAATTGGGATCGATGATAATACCGACTTTAGAAGTATCTTTTTTTAAGGGAAAAGGGCGTTACATCTACGAGATGCTCACCCAAAAACTTTATATTCACAATTCAAAGTACGGCAATTACAAAGACCAATAATCCCTCAGGATTCTGGCATACTCCATAACATTCTTTATATAAAATCATTCACAGCAACAGGTCACGCCATTCCTAGACAATCAAATGGCCACAAAATAGTTGCAGCCCAAACCCAAGGAGTGTTCGAACTCCCACGCTGCAAATCTAATGGCCCACAAGATTCTTGGTGTCTGGTGAGGCCTTAGCAGCCTTCTCGTTGGCCGGTGCTCGTGCTTTACCTCGGTCTCGATCTGATCACATGCCGTTGTTGTGGTACTTGGGGGAGGATGACCACCCTCGCTCTTTCTTCAAGTGTGAGAAGGCATGGGTACTGGAGGCTGGTTTCCGGGAGGCAGTGTCAGAGTGTTAGGTGGGATGCCCCCCGGATGGGACGGCTCATCGGCTTGCGAGCAAGTTGGTGGCCTTGAAGTCGTTTATAATGCGGTAAAAATGTGTGAACTGTTCACTGCGCAAGGCTAGACGGCTGAGGGCGCAGGAGGACATTCAGAGATTGGATGAGCTGAAGGATGCAAGGGAACTTACGACGGAAGAGGCGGCGTTCAGGAGCGGCTATCTAGAGGATCTGTTGTTTGAGGATAGGAAGGAGGAGGTTGCTTGGAGGCAGAGGTCCGGTCAGAGATGGGTGAGGGAAGGGGATGCCAACACCAAATTGTTCCATGCGATGGCCAGCGGTAGAAGGCGAAGGAACTATATTCACTCACTTTGGGTTGATGGGGCAGTGGTGGAGGGATACCGGGTTGTGGGGTCAACTTTGCGGTCCCATTTCCAGGAGGTCAGTAGGCGGACCAACCGGGCGGGATGGGGGTGGTGGGGCAGAGGGGTTACTCGGATTTCTGAGACTGATGCGATTACGTTGGAAGGGGAGTTCACTGAGGAAGAGGCCAGATGGGCATGTTTTCAGCTGAATGCGGATGGGGCCCCCGGCCCGAACGAATTTCCGATCTCCTTTTATCAGGAATTTTGGGAGATGATCAAGCATGAGGTAATGGAGGTTCTTGCAAAGTTCCGAGCTGGAAACATAGACTTTGAAGCTTTGAATAAAGCGCTCATTTTCTTGCTCCCTAAGAGGGGAGCTCCTTCCAGAGTTGAGGACTACAGGTCGATTGCCTTGTCTAATGCAGTTTATCTGATCATCTCAAAGATCTTGGTGAACCGTCTCAAGAGGGTCCTTCATATGATCATCTCTCATGTGCATATGGCATTTGTTCCTGGGCGAAATATGGCCGATGGGTTGGTTTTTGTCTCGGAAATTGCGTCAGACTGGAGCTGGTACAGAGAAAAAGGAATATTGTGGAAGGTGGACTTCCCCAAGGCTTATGATTGTGTCAACTGGCGATTCCTATGGGCCTCCTTGGAGAATAGGGGCTTCCTGGCACGTTGGCTAGGATGGATCAAGCGGTTTACTATGACTTCCTCTCATGTCGTTCTGGTTAATGGCAGGCCGGAAGGGATTTTTTTCAGTCATAGAGGGGGATTAGGCACGGATGTCCGTTGGCCCCCGTTGTTCATCATTGTGACAGATGCATTAGCTGTTATGATGACGTTAGTTGTTGGTGCAGGGTGGTGTGATGGCTATGAGAGGGAGAATATTTCCATTCCCTTACTGCAATATGCGGATGACACTATTTTGTTCATGGGGGTTGACAAGGAGAAGACGAGGCGGGCGTCCAATCTTATGGACATTTTTGGCGACCTTTCTGGGCTTCAGATCAACGGGCCAAGTCGGTGGTGGTTCCTTTTGGTTTATCGGAGTGTGAATCATAGGAGGCGG
Organism: Ottelia alismoides; assembly: GCA_037367405.1. NCBI lineage: Eukaryota > Viridiplantae > Streptophyta > Magnoliopsida > Alismatales > Hydrocharitaceae > Ottelia > Ottelia alismoides. The sequence goes on along the minus strand of JAZKJV010005341.1, from coordinate 46,155 downwards.
CAATGCTTCTAAGCTGCCCCAACGCTGGACTTTCGATCACATATCCGGGCCTTCCGTCGGTGGCAGGGAAGCCAAGGAATCAGGACTGGAGAATTTTAGTGGACAGGCTTGAGAACAGATTGGTTGGCTGCAAGGCCTCGACATTGCCTAGAGGTGGGATGATGGTGCTTCTGAAGCGTGTCTTATCGGCCATCCCTATTTTCTTTTGATCAGCCAGGCAGCTCCCTGTGGGTATCCGTACATGTATTGAGGGACTCATGAGAAGGCTTTTTTGGACGGATGGTAGACAAAACAGACGTGGCATTCATTTGGTCGGATGGGACAAGATGACGAGGTCTAAGAAGCGAGGTAGGTTGGGAATTCTTCGAATGGGAGAGATAAACAAGGCTTTCATGGTTAAATGGGTGGTGCGGATCTGAGAAGACTCGGGCGACATGGTTTGCAGGTTGATAAGGAGCTTATATGGTGTGCAAATGACTTTGGAGGTTGCTCCTTGTCGTATGCCTTCCTCTCTATAGAAGGGGATCACCGAGTTGTTGCCAAGCATTGCGGCCAAGATGCGGCCAGTTCTTGGGGATGGCACGTCGTTCCACTTCTGGAAGGAGGATTGGTTAGGGGAAGAGATTTTGGGTGAGCTCTTTCCGCGTTTATATCACCTTGCTGCTAATAGGCTGACGATGATGCAACAGATGTAGGTGCATGGAGCATAGGCCCCCTGTGTTTGCTTCTAATTTGTCGGAACAGAGGTGATGGAGTTTCTTGAGTTACAGGCGCACCTGGCGCAATTTGAGGGGCCCACGATGTGGAAGGATTACTTTGTGTGGGGCGATAGCAGATTCTCCGTGAAGAAAGCATATCATTTTCATGTGCAGGATGGGGATGATGTGGAGGAAGGGGTGGCGACCGATACTAGGCTAATTTGGAAGAGCAAGGTACCAAATCGTATAAAAGTTTTCCTTTGGTTGTTTCAACAAGAGCAGCTCCTCACACAGGTTCGTCGTGGACAACTCTTGGGCCTTGAGATTGGGGTTTGCGCCAGAAGTGGAAGGGCGGCTGAGGATGCGAACCATTTATTCATCACTTGTTCGTCTTCGGTTCAGGTTTGGGATATTGCCAGCATTCCTTGGATTAGGGGACAAGGAGTCGATTTTTGGAAAGGCGTCCGAATGGTGTACGGGTATGGGCACGAGGATAGCACGTGTCCTTTTGTGGGTGATTTGGTGCGCGAGGAACAGTGCCACTTTTGGTGGTCAATCTTGCTATATGGAAAACATTCTGGAGCATAATAGAGCGTTGTGTACATTGTGGTGTACATGATCTTGTGTAAAATTTGCGTTTACTTTATAATTAATATACTTGGTGGTGGGTCCCAATTTCTGAGACTCCGCCCGCTTTACTTCTCAAAAAAATAATACATTCATAAAAACATAACAAGAATACTAGACCTACTAAAAACTTAACATTCATAAAAATGATTAGCATAAATATATTAATCAATAACATTCGCAGTGAATAAATAGCATATAAAAATAAATCAGCCATTTGTAGATGTTTGTAATAATCAATAGCATTAGCATTAACAATAGTACAAATCTGAATAGGAGAAACTATTGAGATGCCTTGAATGCTAACCATGTGTAATGCAAAATCTAATTAAAGAACCGTCTAATGTCCCCTACCCCCACCAGCACAGGGATCTCGCTAATATACAACATGATAGCATGAACTTTTTTTATTTACCATACCTGATTTTTTTTAATTTTGTTATGTGATTCCATTTACAACAGAAACTAAATATACAACACGAAAGCGTGAACTAAATACACAACATAAACATGAGAAATAAATGAATAACATAAAAATAAGAGGCAACATGATATACCAAGTTGCTAACTACTAATCATTGGTAACACACTAACACCTCGCAAATCCCCCTCCAAAATATCGAAGGTAGTGGAACTGCATTCAGGTTGGGATTCACATTCATATCCACACTTCATATCTGACGCAGCAGTAATCTAACCACTAAATCATCACTGGATCCCCATAACTTAAGGACGCACTTAGCCATCAAGGCTTTGTTCAACGCTTTTAGCCTTTTGATGCTCAAGCCCCCATAGCGTTTAGATGTAGAGATCGAGTCGCAAGCTATTGGTGCAAAAATTGTTTTTCTTGCTTAGTCCCTACATACAAAAATCGTCGCATGATCGTTTCCAGTTGTTGGCATATTCCCATCGGTATCATTATGGCAGAAAGGAAGTAAATGGGAATATCCATTAAAATCGAGTTGACAAGGACCAACCTTTCATCCTTCTAAAGAAGAGAGGACTTCCATCCTGCCAATCGTTGTTCCATCTTCTCTAACACTGGGAGCCATTGAGCCTTCGAGTTCAATGGTTCGGCTTGTTGTAATGCTTATGACGGATGCCTTCATCCTTTTTTGTCATCTTATGTTTATTTGGCTCTCTCGGAATGGAGTTGTGTTTCGACGAGGAATATTGTTAGAAAAATAGGAAGCGGAAGCGAAACATGGAAAAAGAAATAAAACTTAGAAAAATAGCGGAATTTACGTGGAACCCTACTCCCTAAAAAGCGGGATGAAACCACGGGAGAAGCCCTCAAAGGGGCATATGCTTTATTGCTTTTTCTCATCTGATACAGGAGGTCTGGGGCTCCTTATATAGCCTTCACAGAGCCTCCAAGTCCCATCACTGGTAGATGTGGGACTAAAGTCTTGGATGGGGTAAATAGATCCTGGAGGGATCCATTTACCCATCTCCCAGACATATGACGCATACAATCAAATACTCCAACACTCCCCCTCAAGCTGGAGCATGCAATGCTCAGCTTGGACAAACAAACAGAAAGAAACTCAACTCACGCTACAGGACACTACGGACAATATCAACCCAACGCGCACAACTGTTGTTGTCGAGGATGTTGCTTCTCATGCCGTGCAGGCGAGGAGGACGAACGGGCTGGAGTGTGAGTCTTACTGCGCCTGTCAGAGTCACTGCAACTGAAAATGAGTCTCCTCGTCGGAGTACTCTGGCCCGCCACAATAATGTGGACAACTGCTCCATCTCTGAAAAGGGTCGAACTGAAAAGGCTGTGGAAGTGCAATCCTCGTCGGAGTCCACGGTCGCTGGAGAATGGAGTCTGAAAGAAGTCTCCTCGTCGGAGAACTGGGTCTCTCCCATCTGGCTCAGAGAATGATACTCTACTCTGGAGTACCTATGATACTACATGAAAACCCTTGCCAACATGGTATAAGGAATGGTCCTCCACTCTGGAATCCCTATGGCTCACATGAAAACTCTGGCCAACAACAACAAGAAGAATGATGGGGACAACGATAAAAGATGGCAAACATGTGCTCATCTGAAATAAGACCTCATCCATGTGCGTGTTTAAAACTGAAGAAGACACGTAAACAACTTGTCGAGTCTGAAACTGAATTGTAGAGTCTGAACAATCTGACGAATCTGACATCTCTGATATCTGGAGAAGACCTGTGACTCTACATAATACTCCCCCTTTCTCCCATACTTGTTGGAAAATCAACATCGACAAAGTTGGGAGAAGACAAAGAAAATGGGGATAAACATGAACTTGCGGGTTTTTTGTCAATTATTTTAAATAGCCGCTATTTGTTTTAAACATAAGTCGTTCATCATTTTTTCAGCTTTCTTTGCATTTTAAAAAAATTAAGCCGTTGATATTTTTATAGCTTTCCCTTCTCAAATATTTTTTTGTAATATGCGTGCGGCTTTTCTTTGTGTGCGCCTTTATTTATTCTTCTTCCCTTTTTTCCGTGGCCCAATGGACAACAACTGCAGCCTCCTCTCTCTCTCCCTTATCTTCCTTCTCCTTTTTTTATATACGGACCATATCTAGGCCCAAAAAAACAACGCACCTTCCTCTCTTTCTTTCTTTTTAACTAACAGTAGCGGGCCATCGTTGGCCCAATCAGGCAAATGATCTCCCTTTCATTTTTTTGGAAACGGTCCAACCTCCTCTTTCTCATATTTTTTTAAAACCGCCCCTATACTAATTAGGGTTCCCAACCGTTCGGGAACCCCCACGTATAGTCGTATCCCTGCGCCGCCCCTGATGGGTATCTTCCACTCAAGCGCCGTCACTAGGGCTTCGTGGCCTTGCGCCTGGAGGGTGGCAACCGAGCGTTACCGCAAGGGTTCCCATCAGGGAACCCCTCACCGAGCCGAGGGAGGAGGGGGGCCATCGTCTGCAACTGGATGTTGGGCGCCACTGGCGCAATGGCGACGAGGATCGGGTCAAAACTCAAGATAATCGAAACTTCAAAAAACGATTGTCTGGAGGGAGAGGGAGCGATGGCGGAGCGTTTCGCGTGGAGACCTAAGGTTCGTGGTGGAAGGGGAGCTCATGGGGTGCGCGACAATGACGGAGGCGAAGGTTGGCGACGGGTTTCGCATGCGAAGCCTGGTCGTAAGTGTTTCCGCTGTGGTCTGCGTGGTCACCTGGCCGCTGCGTGTGATACTCCGCCCCGCTGCTTCCATTGCGGTAGGGTGGGGCATCGCATGGCGTCTTGCTGGTTCGTTCGTGAAGGAGGTCGCGCCGGACAACGCGCGGTCTCTCGCCGGTCATCTTCGCGAGACAGCCCTGGAGCTTCTCAGGGTGCTCGCGATACTCGCTCATTTGCGGAGGTGGTTGCCGGTGCTAGTGCAACTAGGGGGGGGCTCCTGGTCGCGTCGCGGCTGGTGCTCCTGCTCGTGAGGCGGCTGCCGTTCCTGTTACTGAGGTGGGTGGCGTTCCTGCTAGTGAGGTGGGTGGCGTTCAGGCTCGCGAGGCGGATGGCGTTCCTCATAGTGAGGTGTTTGAGGCGGTGGTGGGATCGGTGCAGCTGTTGGAGGTGGGTGGCGGTGCGGACGATGAACAGGACGTGCATGCCTCGTTTCCTGTGCATGGTTCGGGTGCGGAGCGCGTGGTGCAGGGGGCCTTGCCATGCAAGGGGCGGGGGGGTGGGGCTGCTGTTGGTAGGGGAAGGAGGGTTGAGGAGCGGGGGGGAGGGTCGGCGCGGCGGGATGAGGGGTTGCATGGCGGCGGGTTTTTCGCGTGCAGGCGTGCTTCGTCCAAGGGACACCTTGCTGCGGTGGGTGTACGCCGTGGTTCGGATTTCTCCTGGGACGACATTCGAGCGAGGACGATTTTGTTTCTTGGCGAGGATTTCGACGGCGACATTGGCTTCCTGGACTCGCAGCGCTGTTGTGTTCGCGGGCTATCCCCGGTGCAACGGGAGAGCCTTTGCCATCGATTTGGGCTTGCTGACGTTACTTGGCGACCCCTTCGTGTCGCGGATGGAGCAGTGTACACTACCGAGGTTTGTATCGCGGAGGTGCGGGGGGTCCCTTTCCTCTCTCGCACGGTGGTTGTGCTCTCTAAGATGATCGCTCGGTGGGGACAAGTTCTTGCTGTCCTTGACGATGGCTTGGCGCCAGGGGCGGATTGGGCCAGCACGACGATTCTTCTGGAGTGTTCTCCTCGTTTGATTGAGGAGATGGAGGGGAAGGTCATTTTCGAGCATCTGTTCCTGGGCTCCTGGTCTTTCAAGGTGGAGATTCTCATACTGCCGCCGCCGCCGGCGTCCGATCCTTCTCCTTCTTCCTCCGCCTTGCGCGGTGGACATCAGGGCTCTCCGTCGAGGGGTGACGGTTCGGGTTCTTCGCAACACGTGGCCTCTTCCAGGGATATTTTCGAAGCGTCGTCTGGTGACTTTTCCGAAGCGTCGCATGGGGGCTTTTCCGAAGCGTCGCCCAGGGAGGCCGATGGTTCGGGCCCATCATTTCATTCGCCTTGGGGCGCGAGTGGCAGACGTGATATTGTGGCGGTGGAGTGCCCCGATGTGGATTTCTCTCATTACGACCTCTCTGGCCACGTGGATACGTCTATACGAGGCTCTTCTTTCGGATCTGCTGTTATCTCCCTCGGGCCTCCTTATCGGGTGCGGTCCGACCAGTCCGGGATATCCGAATCCATTTCTTGGGCCTCGGACTATCCATGTCCTATGCCCATCAGTGTGGTGGCCCCTATCTCGAGGGACATTCTGGAGGACATTTCTCCCTCACAGTTGTTATCGCTGGACTCTCCTGCGCCTATTCTCAATGCCCCCCTCGTCGCCACTCCTCCTCGCCGAGGGGGGCGACCTGCGCGGGGATGGTCGGGCTGTGAAAGATATGCAGATGCTGACGACCTACATGGCGATGCTTCCTGGGACGTGGTCGGGGGCTCCTCCCCCCCCCTCAAGATTTGGTCGAGCTTACACTCGAAGGCGATCCTACCGCCTTGGTGACACACCGCCCTCTTCTCCTTTCCGAGTCGCTTCTTCGCCTCGGGATGTGGTGGCAGCTGCTTCTGGTTTAGTCCGCGTGGGGAGGAGATCTCCTCCTGGCCTTTGAGCTTCTCTTTGGGATTTGCGGCTTCTTGGGGACCCCTTTTCTTTTGTTTATGAAGATCTTGTCTTGGAATGTGCGTGGACTTTATGACTCTCTTCGTCGCCGTTCTTTGGGCGCTCGTCTTTTGGAATGGGGTTGCGACATTGCTTTTGTTCAAGAATCTAAGTTGTCTGTGCTGGATGAAGATGTTTGGCGGACTTTTGGTGCTGGTGGGTTGGATACGTTCCGTGCGTTGGATGCTTCTGGTGCGAGCGGTGGTTTATTTGTTGCTTGGCGCTCTTCGCGCCTATCATTCTCTTCTTCGAGGATCGGTCGTCACTCCGTCTCCGTGGTGCTCACCCTATCGGAAAATAATTTGCGTGCGGCTTTCACTTGTGTCTACGGGCCTACCTCTCATATCGATCGCCGGGAGCTTTGGGAGGTCCTCAGGGCGGATGCGCTTGCTTTTGATAACATACCCTGGCTGGTGGGGGGTGACTTTAATGTCACATTGCGATCAACGGACCGTCCCCGCGCTCGTGGGGGCAGCGATCCCGGCTCATCGGACTTCATGGAATTTGTTCGGGATTTGGCTCTGGAGGGGCTGGAGGCAAATGATATCGTCTACACTTGGAGGTCGAATTCTTCCCGATCGCGGATCGATCGGTTTTTGGCCAACGAGCACTTTATGGAGGCTTTCCCCCTTTGTTCGGTCACTTCTCGTCCTCGCGCCTTCTCTGATCACAGCCCCATCATTTGTGATACCGGGGATGGTCAGCCTCCCCGTGGGCTCTTCAGATATGAGCGTTCTTGGCTCCTCGAGCCGGGATTCAGGGAGCTTGTTCGGAATCATTGGAACCAGTCCTTTTTTGCGGGTTCTGCCGCACGTCGCTTTGCCCTTAAACTCTCTTCCCTGCGTGCGGCCCTCGCGTCCTTCAAGCGGGAGTCGAGGCAGGCGCGTATTCGTGATCGGCTGGCGGCTGAGGCGGTGATTCTACGCCTTGACATTCTCGAGAATGATAGAGATCTGACTTCGGACGAGTTGGCTTAGCGCGCTGCCGCCGTTGCGACGACGCGGTTGGAGGATCGTAAGCGTTCAATCGAGTGGCGTCAGCGATCTCGGGTGAGGTGGCTCAAGGAGGGGGACGCCAATTCTGCTTACTTCCACAGGGTGGCGAGTGGCCGTCGCCGCTCTAATTCCATTTCTTCTATCTCCATTGGTGGGATGCATTTCGAGGGGGAGGTTGATGTGGGGATGGCCGTGGGGAACTATTTTCGTGCTGCGTTTGGCTCCTCGGCCCCGCGGCGGTGGCGCTGGACGGGCCAGGGGGCTCCTGCTCTCCCTGCATCTTCTGCGGAGGTGCTCGTGCTCCCGCTTTCTTTGGAAGAACTTAAAGGGGCGGTTTGGGACCTCAATCGTGATGCTGCCCCGGGGCCTGATGGCTTCCCGGTTTGTTTTTACAAGGATTTTTGGGACATTCTTGGGACCGATGTTCTGGCTGTGGCGCGGGATTTTTGCGAGAGAAACGATGGCTTTGATATCCTAAATCGGTCCCATGTTGTGCTTATTCCTAAATCGTCGTCGGCTACTAGGATTGAGGATTTCAGGCCTATTTCCGTGTCCAATGCAATCTATCTAATTATTGCAAAGGCCCTCGCGCGTCGCCTGGCCCCGCTCCTCGACTCACTCATTTCGCCTACGCAGGCAGCCTTCGTGCGTGGTAGGCAAATTTCTGATTGCTATGCCGTTGTTTCCGAGATTATTGAGTCCTGGAGGAGGAATGCAACCAAGGGAATTCTTTGGAAGATTGATTTTGCCAAGGCCTATGATACTCTTGATTGGCGGTTCTTATGGTCAGTTCTGTGGAGAAGGGGGTTCCCCTCTACCTGGATTACGTGGATGCGGCGTTGTGTGTCAACGGCATCGCTATCTCTCTTGGTCAATGGCAGGACGGTCGGGGGTTCTTTCCAACCGCGGAGGGGGATCCGCCAGGGTTGCCCCATAGCCCCTCTCCTTTTCGTTTTGGCGGTTGATGTTCTGCCGCGCATGATCGAGGGTGTGGTGGGGGCTGGTTTGTCTCGGGGCTGCTCTTTGGGCCCCTACCACGTACCGCTCATCCAATTTGCTGATGATACAATTTGTTTCATCGAGGGGGATCCCTCGAATGTGTCCCCAATGGCTACTACTATTCAACTGTTCAGCGAGCTCTCCGGTCTTCATATGAATGGCAACAAATCTAAGGCGGTCCCCTTCTTCATGTCCTCGGCGGAGGCGGCAATGTGCTCGGACGTGCTGGGCTCTTCTGATCTCCCCTTCGATTACCTGGGATTACCCTTGACGTTGGGCCGCGCGCGCACGCGTGACTGGAAATCGATCGTCGAGAAGGTAGAGCATCGCCTGGCTGGGTGGCGCGCGGCGATTCTCTCACGTGGTGGCCGGTTAGTGCTTCTTAAATCCGTCCTTTCATCTATCCCTATCTACTTTCTCTCCGTGCGGGGGATGCCAAAGGGGGTTCGTTGGCGTCTGGAGAAGTGTGTGCGGACATTTCTGTGGGGGAAGAAAGGGGGAGGGGGGAAGGGTGTGCACCTCGTTGCCTGGGATGAGGTCACGCGCCCTAAGAAGGAGGGCGGGCTGGGTGTGAGGCGCCTGGCGTCGGTGAACGATGCTCTATTGCTCAAATGGGCGGCGAGAATTTGGGGGAAGGAGGACAACTTCTTGATTAATTGTTTGAGGGGTGCGGCAGGGGATGGCATCCATTTGGCCTTTCGTGGTGATTATCGGGGCCAGGTCTCTATCTTTTGGCGTGGGGTGATGGGTGCTCTTTCTCGGAATCGCTCCCTATTCTCATTCACCCTCGGTGATGGTTCTCTGCTTCGCTTCTGGGAGGATGACTGGACGGGAAGGGGGCCCTTTAGTCTCACCTTCCCCCGTCTTTACGCTTTGATCCCAAACAAAGATGTTACGGTGGCCGGCTGCTGGGATGGGCGTGATTGGTGCCCTCTTATTTCTGAGTCTTTGTCGGACCAGCGGATGCTCGAATATCTCTCTCTCATAAGCTCTCTTGTTGATGCCCCTGTGCCTTCTCGGGGCCGGGACTACTTGGCCTGGAAGAATGGGCCCTTCTCTACTCGTGCCGCGTATATGGCCATATTGCCGGTTCCACCTGGGAGGGATGACATGCTCTTGCGTGATTGTAATCTATTGTGGGCACTCCGGCTTCCTGAGCGTGTGGGTATTTTTCTTTGGCTGCTCCGTAGGGGAAGAATACTAACTCGAGATCGTTGTGCACGGATGTTTCCCAACTCTTCGCCTCTCTGTGGCCTCTGTGGCGTGGATACGGAAACTATTGATCACCTTTTTCTGCATTGCTGCTGTGTTGATGCGTTATGGGCCGATTTGGGGTGGCTGGATCTCTCTTCCTTCGCTCATTTCTTTCAGAGCTTGTTCTGTGATCGGGGTCGGCCATGGCATACGCTGATTGACCCTATCTCGAGGCTGTGGAGCCTGTGGCTGGGGCGAAACGAGGCTATCTTTGCTCGTCAGCGGTTCTATTTGGAGAATGTTAGATCCACGGCTTCGGGCTTCCTTCGTGATTGGACTTCTATATAATTTTTTTTGCAACAGGGGCTACGATCTCCGTCTACCCCCTGTACTTTGTTTTGTAATTTCTCATCTTCAGTTTCCCCTTGTAAGTATCTCTTTCTCTTTTTAATGCATTGGGGTGAGCACCTCCGCGTGTGTCCCCCTTTTTTTGAGCCTCAAAAAAAAAATGGCGACGAGGATCACTGCCTGGAGATGGGGAGGGGGTCGCCTTTGATGACCTCGCCTAAGGATGTGCGGTGTTTCCTGCGCTGCCACGAGATGCGAGGGAGCCCAATGCCTGCGGGCTCTGCCTGGGACTGAGCTCCGCCATGAACGTCAAGTTCTTCCTTGGGTTCTCGATAGGGAGGGGGATGCCTGCCACCTGGAGGTTCGGGCGTTGTCGTAGCCGCGGCTGAATCGTGCGCGGCGCGTCTCTTGCGCGTTGATAATTGTGCACAGGTCGCGAGCGCCGCCTGGGTAGCTGCGTGGAGAAAGAACTTCTTCGAACGGGAGGAAGCTTCTCGTGCCGCAAAGATGATCGAGCGCCGAGAAGGACCTGCATGGATGGCCGCTAGCGTGAGGAAGATGACCGCCTGGAGCTCCAATCTGGAGGATCCCATAATGATGGGTTGGGGAACTTTGCCTCCGTTGAATCTGGAACATCTGGAACTAGGGTTCAAGAAATTGAACCCTGGAACCGTATGGGACTTTAACCAATCTGATACTAAAATTGATTCCCATACAGAATAATATTTAAGGCTAAACATAAAAAACGATTCTCAAACACATCATGAACATAAATCCTCGAGAATTGACCCGCTCCGATACCATGTTAGAAAAATAGGAAGCGGATGCGAAACATGGAAAAAGAAATAAAACTTAGAAGAACAGCGGAATTTACGTGGAACCCTACTCCCTAAGGAGCGGGATGAAACCACGAGAGAAGCCCTCAAAGGGGCATATGCTTCATTGCTTTTTCTCATCTGATACAGGAGGTCTGGGGCTCCTTACATAGCATCCACAGAACCTCCAAGTCCCACCACTGGTAGATGTGGGCCTAAACTCTTGGATGGGATAAATGGATCCTGGAGGGATCCATTTACCCATCTCCTATACATATGACGCATACAACCAAATACTCCAACAAATATGTAATGTGGAGAACTTGTTGATACATGACATGGTGTTGTATGAGGCTTGGTCCTTGTAAACATATTATCATATATTCAGTTTAATTTATTTTAGAGTATGACTTAAACATAGAGTGGTGGAGCAAGGGGGCATCCCTGACAGATCCCTCTTTGGATCTGAAGTAACCTCTTTCAGGCCTCCCATTCACAAGTATCGAGAATGACGTGTTTGTGATGCATTGCATCATCTAAGTAATCTAGATGTCGGGGAGCCCTCTCTTTCCCAAAGTAGACCAAATAAATTTCCAATCAATAGAGTTACAAGCTTTTGTAAAGTCAATCTTCCAATGCACAACCTTACTTGTGTGTCTCTTTCCTATCTGTGATGATCTTGCTAGCCAGCACCAAATTGTCCATCATAGAGCAACCCGAGATGAAAGTAGATTGCAGCGGGGAGATGTTACATTAAAGCACCCATCATAGTCGATTTGTGAGGACTTTGCCAGAATAAGATAGATGCATTAGAAAAAGATATAGGCTTATACTTTTCGATATGCGTGGAAGCATCGCTCTTGGGCAAAATGAAGACGAGATTTATTTTCATGGCCATTGTGCATGAAGATTATTAGCAGCTGCCATTAATCATCCTTGATGATATCCCAGAACACTATGTAGAAAGCAAGCAGAAACTCGTCTGGACCACGAGTACCATCCGCATTCAGCTGCATTAACGCATCATGTATCTCATTCATCTGGAACGAAGAAAGAGCACCTACTCTTGTTCTTTTGTTTTTTATTGAATTTTTGTTATTTTTATATTATTGTTAAGTAACATATACATATACAAGTAAACTCCAAAAAAAATATACAAGTATTAAGGGGCAAGTTATGTGTCTGAGGAAATATACGAGTACAACAACAACAAAGCCTTTTCCTACAATTAAGTAACGTCGGCTACCTGGATTTTTTACCTCCATGCAAATCTATTTTGGGCTACTCTCGGGCTTAAAAATCCAAGTAACTAAGATTCATTCGGATAGTCTCATTCCAACACTTCTTGGGCCTTCTCCGCCCTCTCTTAATCAGCTCAACATCTCAAATCTCGCGTCTTCTAACCGATGCATCAGCAGACCTCCTTTGCAAATAGACAAATCATCTTAAGCGGTTTTCTCTAATCTTATCCTCTATCGGAGCTATACCAATTTTCCTTCTGATCCCATCATTCTGAATCCGATCTTTTCGTGTATGACCACACATCCACCTTAACATTTTCATTTCGGTTACTGTCATTCTTTGGATATTAAACTTTAAAATTGAGCAACATTCAATTGGAGTTAATATGCTCAAGATATACAATTTTCAATTCTTGCATGATTGGAATCAGGGTTTGCATTTTCATGGGATTTAAGCACCTTGTGATTTTTAACTTATTTTAGCACTTTTATTCACATTTTTATTGAAATGGTCCAATTGAAATCCAATTGAAACCAAATCAACTGAAGTTGGTTTTAACTTGTTAGAAAATAGGAACTACGCGGAAGCGTATCAGAAATAAAAGAGAAAAACTTTAAGAACACGCGGGATTTAACGTGGAACCCTACTCCCTGAAGAGCGGGATGAAACCACGGGAGAAGCCCTTAAAGGGGCGGATATTCTACTGAACTTTCTCATCTGAATACAAGGGTTGTGGGGGTCTATATATAGCCCTCACAGAGTCTCCACATCTCCAAACTGGAAGATGTGGGACTAAATTCCGGATGGGTAAATGGATCCTGGAGAGATCCATTTACCCATCTCTCATATAAGAGACGCATATCCAAATACTCCAACACTCCCCCTCAAGCTGGAGCATGCAATGCTCAGCCTGAACAAACAGAAAGAAAACTCAACTCAAGCTACAAGACACTATAGACAATATCAACTCAACGCGCACAATTGTCGACTGTTGTCGCGGACGTTGCTTCTCATGCCGTGCAGGTGAGGAGGACGAACAGGCTGGAGTGTGAGTCAACTGAATCTCCTTGTCAGAGAGCAGGTGCTCTGTATTGCGCATGTCAAAGTCACTGCAACTGAAATGAGTCTCCTCGTCGGAGTACTCTGGCCCACCACAATATGTGGACAACTGCTCCATCTCTGAAAAGGGTCGAAAAGAGCATCACTAATTATCCATACGCAAAACTGAAGACGGGTCTCTCTCATAGGGACCTCGAAGTGGGTTCTCTCTTATAGGAACCTCGGAAGGATCTCGTACTGGAGTTCACGATCGCTGGAGAATGGAGTCTGAAGAAGTCTCCTCGTCGGAGAACTGGGTCTCTCCCATCTGGCACAGAGAATGGTACTCTACTCTGGAGTCCCTATGAAACCACATGAAAATCCTACCCAACATGGCATAGGAAATGGTCCTCTACTCTTGAGTCCATATGGCTCACATGAAAACTCTGGCTGAAACATAAAAAATGATGGCGACCACTGAAAACTGATGGCAAACATGTGCTCATCTGAAAAGACCGCATACATGTGTGTGTCTGAAACTGAAGACTCGAAACCAATCTGACGTCAAGTCTGAATATCTGATCATCTGTAGAGTCTGGAAAATGTGGCTGGTCTGGAATCTGTCATCTGAATCTGCAACAAACCTGTGACTTTACACAATACTCCCCATTTTTCCCATACTGGCGGAAAATCAACATCGACCAAGTTGGGAGAAGACAAGACAAATGGGAAAACATGAATCATGCATTTTTTTGAAAAAAAAATCAATCCATTCATATTTTTTACGACTTTTCATTCACACATTTTTTGGAATCATCATCGTTTTTTTAAAACACACATTTTTTAAGCTGTTTCAACATTTTTTACGGCTTTTCTCTCTTTTTTTATTTTTTTAGAAAAAAACAACGGGCCCCCAGATTTTACGGGCCTCTTTCCAGTAGCTGAAGCCCGCCCGGGCTTTTACAATAGCAGCATTTTTTTGTAAAGGGAGCCAAAGTAGGGTTCTCATCGTGAGAACCCAATTCACGGAAGGCGTCGTCGCCTCTAATAGATGGGTTCCACATGGGAACCCTCCTTCGAAGAGCTGCAGCTCCCGCGTGGAGAGGGGGGCCGCCCAGAGGCTTGAAGGGGCAAGCTCGCCGTTGCCTAGAATCGCAGAATGAGTTGTGATGGGTCGCCTGGACCTACGTCCTCCACTTGGGAAAGATGGAGGTTGGTGCAGCGATGGAATTAGCCGCTTGGAGGAGCCGATGGGAGGGGCGGCTTGCTGACGAAGGAGGCTGCAGCGCACGAGCACGAGAAGGTAAGAGGGTCTGGCTAGGCGAGAGGGCTTGGCTAGATTGCCGCCTGCAGCGGGGGCCCGAAGAACTACACCTGGAAGGAGGTGCACGGGGGTGTACCGCGCCTGGGATGGAGCTCCGCCTGGAGATCTGTCACGCGTTCTGGAGGGTGTCACCAGATGCGGTTGTGCTGGATTCGGCTGAAGAGGGGCTTCGACACAGCCCCGATAGATGGTGTCGCCCTGAAGGGGAAATATTCCCTATGATATGCCTTCGGCGCTAGAGCCACCTCCTGAGTTCAGGATCTCCGTCGCCGAGAGATCACTGCCTTGGGAGATGGCGATTCTAAACATCGCGTTTGAACCAGGCTGCTGGGAACTCGCATCAGGCTCTCGACTTGTTAGGGTTTCAGAAAACCCTGAAACATAAACATGAACAGATCTCCACCAGAACATATCTCGAACAAGAACAACGAATCTTCAACATAAAAAACGAACCTCGAACATATATAAGAACTTGAAATCCTCGAGAATCGAACCTCTCTGATACCATGTTAGAAAATAGGAATGCAGAAGCGTATCAGAAATAAAAGAGAAAAACTTTAAGAACACACGGGATTTAACATGGGACCCTACTCCTTGAGGAGCGGGATGAAACCACGGGAGAAGCCCTTAAAGGGGTGGATATTCTATTAAACTTTCTCATCTGAATACAAGGGGTGTGGGGGTCTATATATAGCCCCCTACAGAGTCTCTACATCTCCAAACTGGAAGATGTGGGACTAAACTCTGGATGGGAAAATGGATCTTGGAGAGATCCATTTACCCATCTCTCATATAAGAGACGCATAACCAAATACTCCAACAGAACTCAATCAGGAAGATTTCCACTTATTTAGAGTTTGTCTAAGTCTAATATACATGTACAAAGTAGACTTTTTATTTTTCCTGGAATTTTCCTTTTTGATCTTAAACACGTTTTTATTTGACAAGTACTATATATAGTCTTACTATTTTATGTGATTTATATTTGTATTTGCTTAGGAATTTAGACCAAAATTTAAGTATAATATAGATGAATCACATATTCGTCACACCCCCAAGCCACCATAATCACATATTCTCTACTAACAAAGGTCACAATTACAATCTCAAAATCAAGAAAAAACATTGCCGGCATAGAATAACCCATCAAATGAGATTGAGCAACGAACTGTCTAGAAAGAAAAATTGTTGAATAAGAGGAAGAAGCCGGGAGATCACAACCAAAATGAGATGGCATGGATAAGAATAAAAAGAAGTTTGCATCATTTATCCTATATATACTGTGATTTCCCTTGCTGAAGAGAAATTATAGGAAAAGAATAAAGAAATGTCTACCGATATCATGTTGCAATTCTTATTCAAAAAGAAACACCTTTATATAAGATATTTCTTCAAGCATATTTTCCACAGATCGCGGCATATAACTCATACATAATGAGATATCATCATACTCGAAAAAATAGAAAAAAGAAAACCACTTCACAAGGTGCTATGTCAGATAAATGAGGCCAAAAAGGAAGCATGGCATTCCTCCAAACTTCTTGCATTTAGTGAGACTTTTTGCAAGATTGTTTGTTAATACATGATGGATGATGATTATCCTGACCTATTTCTTCTAAAAGAAATTCGTGCAAGATCAATTTCTTAAATTCATCGACCAATTAAATATTTAAAATTTGAAGGAAAACTCAAATAATCAAAAAAATAGGTACCTGCATATATCGCACTACAGTGCTTGTGTAATCAACAGCCCTTCGTTGGACAAGTTTCCGCATCCTTCTCGCAGCAAAACTGTCTCCATGAGCTGAAACTAGAAGAGAAATAAAATAACTTCTTGTCAAAAGAAGTCTTTACCCATGTTAAAAGCACCCTAAAGAATTTTACAAATTGGGATTTTCATGCAATCGACTATCTAAAGTATCGAACAACCTCAATGGAAAAAAACACAAACTGGAGCATAAAAAAGTCTGGAATAAATAAGGATCGATATCCAAAATAGGCATAAAAAATGCATTAGACTAGGTATTGCAAATTGCTAACCTTCCTCGTTGTCTAAAATGTTGTCAGTTACTCTGCACGTGTACTTCTCATATTGTCTAAGAGTAAATATTATCCTATTTTATCAACCCCGATCTACAAACATCCCACTGTATCCAGAGTTACTTTAAAATACTAAATAGTCCGATCAATCAATTTGTGCATGCTACTCGGATGTCTGCAAAGAATGTGATTTTCCAATTACTACCAACAAGGATAGTGGATTGACACACTCGTGAGAACCAAGGGAAACTTCCTTCCCCTTCAACCACTTAGGGAACCTTTGGTTGGTGAAGTCCCGGGATTGGGTTATTCAGTGGTATAAGCTGGATGTGACATTTGGGCGTTCGGATAGTGGATTGAAAGGTGGAATTTGTTTTAATGAGATGTTTATATTATTTGTTGAGTGGGTGGAGATGGAGGTCGTAACATGTGATCACTTGTTGTTTTCGTGTGAGCGGCTGCAATTTCCAAGAAAATGTCCTCCAAATCCAATTCAACATGCAAAAGGTGTATCTCCAACCCACCTCCCTCATTCCACATCAAAAATAGTGGAGATAACTTTGTCTGCTCATGTACCCACTTAAATGGTCTAGTGGTAGTGTAATATGTCTACCATCCAAAAGACCATGGTTCAAATCCCTCCTTGTAGGAGTTCCGTTAGATATCGACAGCCATCGTAAAAAACGATCGAATCTTTCAGCATGGATTTGAGCAAAAATCCGCGTAGCCGACCCTACTTATAGTGAGAGAAGGCTTTGCCATGAAGCCTCCCTTTCCCAACCCCATTGCACCCAAAAATCAATCAGCGTATATCAATTTGAACAGTTACATAATTAAAGAAGACAATTCTCGGTGTTCATTTGTAAACTCCGTGCTTGCATTATAAACAAAAACACAATTGGCATTCTCACCTTACTTCGTGCTAAAGCCCAAACACAAGAAAGTTGTTAACAAGATTTCCTTGATTTCCTATCAAGAAAAAAGACTTCCTTGATCTCATTTCCGATGTTTTTCATTTAGGCCAAAAAATCAGCTTCATTTGCTTTTATATAATAACACTTGCACAGAATAGAAAGAAAAACGACGATGGCGATAGGGAGGATGATAGAGAGAGTGATAGTGGTGCGAGAGAGAGGGTGGCGGGCGGCCTGACAAAGGGCTTAATGGGAAACTGGGAGGGGTCCAACGAATGGAGGTGGTCTGTTGCATCAAAATCGGACCAAGCCCTGGGGCCGATCATGGGGGTGCAAGTGGACTTCCTTGCTTGGTGGGTGCAGCCTAGTGTCGATCAGAGCTTGGAGGAGTGGGTTTGAAAGTGAGGGATGCCATCAAAAGGGGAGAGTGAGATGAACGAAAGTGGTTGGTGGTTCAGATGTGTCGGTTGGACTGATGCTTGTCGCTTGCTCTGACGAAGGAAGTTTGTTGCTATCACTATAAGACATGGAGCCATTGCAGAATGTTTACGGTTCTCTTTTCCTATAGGATTCACAGGTGATGTGGTTCCCGACTCCCTGACAATGTGTGTTAAGGGGATCTCGTCTGAGCAAGATGGTTTGCTTTTGGGTCTGGATGCATTGGAGTTTGATCTCATTTGGCAGCGTTTGCGACTCTACGATGGCGTAGGGCGAGCTGGCACCCATTTTTTTCATGTGGTTGGTTGTCTCCTGGGTTGCATGGCTTAATTTTAGATTGCGCTTAGGGGTAACGTGGAGGTGGCGGAGCTCATCTCGAATAGACACTCCCCAAGCATGGGCATTGACATTATGGTGGCGGAGGTGGGCGTTACACCGTACCCGTTTTTTTGACCTCCCATGTGATTGGGGGGAGTTCGTTTCAACTTCATACATCAGAGATTGATTCGTCGACATGTTCGTTGGGGCCAATGTTGATTAGGACAACCAAGGTAGTTGGGTACCTTCCCCTTCAAACGTTTCAGTTTATGTTGTTACGGCGTATGCTGAAGATATTCCCCATGCCTCGAATCAAGGGTTGTCAGCGGCATCTTTTGATGTGACCAAGGAGGGTCTTTTTGTTAGGTCGGATCAATTTTTCGATTTTGGTTGTCCTAGATGCACTCTGGTCGTGGGTCTTAGATTCAAATCCGGTGTTGGCTTGGACTTCTCTAAGCTTTATGAGCAGTCTGGTGACTTCGTTCTTACATATGGGAATGCACAACCTTCGCCTGGCCCGAATCCTAAGATGGTTGTCCTTCGGCCTCCACCTCTGCTTTCCTTTACTCACCAATCAAATCAAACTGTAGAGATAGTTTCTAGTATTATCATATGTTTATGTACCCTGTTTCTATTTCTTTCTTTTATTTAGGCATCCATGTAATTTACCCGTAAGGCTTCTCCCTATATAAGAGAGCCTAGGGTTTTCCTACGAATTATAACAAAGACTCCCTTTCGTCTAACATGGTATCAGAGCCACCCTAGGGCTCTTCTCCCTACCCCCCACCCGCCGCCCCCACCTTCTCTCCTCCATCCCGGCGGCTTCCTGCCGCTATCGGCCCCACCAACTGCTGCCTGCGGCCCCACCAGCAGCCCTAGCCGCTGCCTGCGGCCCCACCAGCCGCCCGAGCGGCCCCACCAGCCCCTGCCTGCCGCCCTTGCGGCACCGTCGGCTGCCCTAGCAGCCCAGCCAGCCGCTGTCTGTCGCCCCAGCGGCAGCCAGCACACCTCGCGGCACCCGCACGCCGCCCCTACAGCCCCAGCGGCGCCCCCTGCCGCTCCCACAGCCCCAGCGGCAACCCCATCAGCCGCAGTAGGGGTTCCGTGGCCTCCACCAGCACTTAGGCGTCGCTCTCGAGGCCTTTCAAGGGCTGTTTTGCTTCCTTGGAAGCGTGCCCTAGACCCTTCTTCCTCGGCTTTATGGATTTGAGTGCGTAAAGGTCTACACACGTACTCAAATCCGATGCAGTTGGTGTAGACATTCATCACATTGTCTATTCGCCCTTCGTCTTCTTCCAGCAGCAGTATGTCAGAATCGAAAGTCGATTTGCCCTCCACCGGCGCATTCAAAGGTCCGGCGCCGATAGTGAAGATGGACGGGTCTAATTATGAGTTATGGGCCATGCAGTTCATGAGCCTAATGAAATCAAACGGTAAGAAACACATTCTTACCGAGGATGAGCCTGCGGAGAAGACAGGGATCTATGCCTCATGGGAGGCCGATGATGCTTATGCAAAGGTATGGTTATCGGGTACGTTGACGATGGAGATAGCGAATGATGTCCTCCATCAGCCCACTGCTAAGGCGATGTGGGACATTCTTGCTGCTACATATTCGCAGGTGCGAAATGAGACAAAGATGTTGCAGCTTCAGCATGACATCTTTACGATGAAGCAGGCCGGTCGACCTCTACACTCTCTATACACATCCCTAAGAGGGATGTTTGAGAAGCTCTACAGTACCATCCCTCTGACTGCTACTCCAGAGCAGCAGAAAACGTTCCGGAACGCCACCATGGTGGTGTTCTACTTGCTGCCCTCGATCCTGAGTATGATGCTGCACGGTCACAGATCTTAGCAGATGCAGTCATTCCTCCAGTGGAGGATGTATACAGGAGGCTCAGCCGTATCCCAGTTTCCTCCAGCTCTTCTACTCCACCCCCATCTGCGATGGCAGCTTCGCGTGGGAGAGGTGGACCATCCTCTTGGCGTGGCCGTGGACGTGGTCGTGGCTCTCAGGGAAGAGGCGGTCGAGTCAGTCAGACGTGCTCATATTGTCACAGAACTGGACACTCAGAGGAGACATGCTACTCAAAGCATGGGTTCCCAGCATCGGCACGGGTTGCAGAGCATTCACAGTCTCCATTACCGTCTACTGCAGATCATAGATTTGACGAACTAGTAGCCCGTCTCCGTGATATTATGCCACAGTCTTCTGGTGATTCATCTGGTGGCTCTTCTGATATTGCTGCCACAGCCTCAGCCAGTTCTTCCGCCGCTGCCAGTTCCTCAGGTAGATCTTCAGCAATCATTCCTTCACATGATATATCTGACTGGGTTATAGATTCCGGAGCTACACATCATCT
This sequence comes from Ottelia alismoides, assembly GCA_037367405.1. Taxonomy (NCBI): domain Eukaryota; kingdom Viridiplantae; phylum Streptophyta; class Magnoliopsida; order Alismatales; family Hydrocharitaceae; genus Ottelia; species Ottelia alismoides. Next base: position 25,640 of record JAZKJV010005341.1, on the reverse strand, counting down.
GTGTCGAGATAGAGGTAGATTACAGGCCTACAGGACTATTCCTCTAGGTCGCTCAGTGCAGATAGCAGATGGTTCCCATTCACCCCTCGTTGGTCAGGGGGAGGTCTTCTTATCCTCCGTTATGCAGCTACAGAATGTTTTACATGCTCCTGAATTCTCACTGAATTTGCTGTCTATTAGTCAGATTACAAAGGATTTGAATTGTCGAGCTATATTTGACCCGTCTTCTCTCATTTTTCAGGACATACTCACGGGCAAGGTGATTGGCTGTGGCTCTGAGCAGAACGGTCTATATCGGCTGGTCCGGGAATCCTATGCTGGCATCTCCGCTCACTCTGTTGGTCCAGTCTCACCTTACATTTGGCATCTTCGTTTTGGTCACCTTCCACTCCAGAAAATGCGCCATCTTCTGCCCCAGATTTCCCCGAGTTCGTCGTTTCGTTGTGAAGCATGTCAGTTAGGAAAGCATCACAGGTCGAGCTTTCCAGGTCGTCAGAGTCGGAGCAGTAGCTCCCCTTTCGAGTTGTTACATATAGATATATGGGGTCCGAGTCGTGTTCCCGATCACCAGGGACACAGGTTCTATCTTGTGGTAGTAGATGACTTTTCTCGTGTCTCTTGGGTTTTTCTTCTAAGGAATAAGTCTGAAGCAGGAGATGTTATTAAAAATTTGATTATTGAAGTGCAAAATGTTTTTTCTTCATCAGTCAAATATGTTCGGACAGATAATGCCCTGGAATTTTGTACACGTTCTCTTTCTCAATTTCTGTCTTTGAAGGGAATTATTCATCAAACCACCTGCGCATATACATCCCAACAAAATGGTGTGGCAGAAAGAAAACATCGCCATCTCTTGGATATCACTCGTACCTTATTGATTCAAAGCTGTGCTCCCATTTCCTTCTGGGGGGATGCTGTTCTTACTGCATGCTACCTGGTCAATAGAATGTCGTCCTCTGTCCTTGGAGAAAAGATACCAATTTCTCTTATTTTTCCAGACAAAGAACTATTCTCACTGCCACCTCGTGTCTTTGGTGCTGTGGCGTTTGTTCATCGTCTATCTCCTGGACTTGACAAACTCTCTCCAAGAGCAGTCAAGTGTGTCTTTGTTGGGTATTCCAGAACCCAGAAGGGATACCGGTGTTATGATCCTACTACCAACAGGTACTTTGTTAGTGCGGATGTCACTTTCTTCGAGTCGTTCATGTTTTTCTCGCCAGCCGGGGACAGAATGGTACCATCCACCACCGCTGATGATATTTTGGTTCCACCACCACCTACCTGTCTTACACCTCCACCTCCTGTGTCAGTCCCTATGCCAGCACCGCCACCACCACCTCCACCTCCACCACCACCGCCACCTCCACCCATTCCACGGCGAATCATATCACCATTTCCTAACCACTATACGCGTCGGTCAGGTCCTGCTCAGCCAGCAGATCAGCCAATCACTGAGCCTCAGGTATGTTCAGATGATGTTACTACTGACGGGTCAGGTTCGGAACATATGCAGGATGACTCCTTACAGGTGGACCCCGATGATGATCTGGATGTTCCGATTGCTATTCGGAAGCAGAGACGACAGTGTGCTTCCTACTCATTTGCTTCCCAGGTTTCCTTCCACCGACTCACAGGTGATTTCCAGAAGTTTGCCACTGCTTTGTCTTCCGTGGACATACCACGGACATACCAGGAAGCCTTAAAGAGTGAATGCTGGAGACAAGCTATGGAAGAAGAAATGGGGGCCTTGCAGTCCCGTGGCACATGGTCTTTGGTTCCTGCACCTCCTGATGCATCAGTTGTAAGCTGCAAATGGGTCTTCACAGTCAAATATCATGCAGATGGCACTTTGGATAGATACAAAGCACGCTTAGTCGCCAGGGGATTTACACAGACATATGGTGTTGATTATATGGATACATTCTCTCCAGTGGCGAGGCACTCGACTCTGCGTATCCTCCTGTCTGTTGCAGTAGTTCGTGATTGGAGCATTTATCAGCTGGATATCAAGAATGCATTTCTGTACGGGGACTTACAGGAGGAAGTCTACATGCAGCAGCCACCCGGTTTTACTGCTGAGGGGGAGAAGCATATGGTATGTAGACTTCACAAGGCCATATATGGATTGAAACAGAGTCCACGAGCATGGTTCCAGAAACTGTCCAACCTAATTGAGCACCAGGGATTCAAGAGGTCTAATGCTGACCATTCGTTGTTTGTCCAGAAGTCCGCGGCAGGTACGGTTGTCATAATGGTCTATGTGGATGATATTCTTGTTACAGGAGATGATATTCAGGGCATAGCAAGGGCGAAGGCATTCCTAGGTCGTCAGTTTGTTACAAAGGATCTTGGAACCCTAAGATATTTTCTGGGGTTGGAATTTGCAAGGAATGCACATGGTCTGGTGATGACACAACGGAAGTACATTACAGACTTCCTGGTTGAGACTGGTATGGATGGGTGCAAACCATCAAGCATCCCCATGGACCCCAGCATGAAGCTATATGATGATGATACTGATGAAGTGGATAAGAGGAGATATAGAGAGATGGTGGGAAAATTCCTCTACATTACTATAACCCGTCCAGACATTGCATTTGCAGTTAGCCGGGTGAGTCAGTTTATGGAGCAGCCCAGACAGGTACACATGGATGCTATACACATGATACTGAGGTATCTGAAGTCTACTCCAGGATTAGGGCTACTATTCAGAAAGAGTGCAGATGTATCCATCTCAGCGTGTGCAGACGCAGATTATGCGGGATGCCCTAAGGACAGAAAATCAACCTCAGGGTTTGCAGTGTTCGTTGGAGGCTCTCTGGTGTCTTGGAAGAGCAAGAAACAAACGGTGATGGCAAGATCCAGTGCGGAATCCGAATACAGGGCAATGGCCCAAGCCAGCACAGAAATGATGTGGGTTCGCTCCGTATTAGAAGATCTACATGTAGCTGTATCTCTACCTATGAAGCTTCAGTGTGACAACCAGGCAGCATTGTTTATCGCCAATAATCCAGCCTTCCATGAGAGGACCAAGCATATTGAAGTTGACTGCCATTACACCAGGGACCTGATCCAGAGAGGATTGATATCCACGGCCCATGTCAGCTCAGGAGATCAGACTGCCGATGTATTCACCAAGCCTTTGCTCAGAGGACCTTTCCAGAGATGTTCATCCAAGCTGAGCATGATCAACATCTATGCTCCACCTTGAGGGGGAGTGTAGAGATAGTTTCTAGTATTATCATATGTTTATGTACCATGTTTCTATTTCTTTCTTTTATTTAGGCATCCATGTAATTTACCCGTAAGGCTTCTCCCTATATAAGAGAGCCTAGGGTTTTCCTACGAATTATAACAAAGACTCCCTTTCGTCTAACACAAACCATGAGAAAGAACATACATCCTGATCTTTTTATCTAATAACAATTAAAACATATGATCTTGAAGAATGTTGAGATATTATTTATCTTTTACCATTTTTATGTATTCTCTTTTTTTGTCTGCATTATGTAATTTGTCCAATAGATTTCTCCCCTATATAAGAGAACTCTAAGGCCTCATCAACAAACAATTAATTATTTTCTCTCCACATGGTATCAGTGTGGCGGTCCTAGACAAGAGTTGTGTGCCCTAACCTCACATGTCGCCCCACTCTTGTGTGCGTCGTTGCCTCTCTCTCCTCCACGTGCCACCGACAGCATTGCCATCAGCCCTTGTGTAGCCCCAGAGGGCTCCTGCACTACCATAGGCCCCAGCCCCCACCCTTCTCGGATGACTCCTAGGTTGTCGCAGTAGCCATGGTGGGATGTAACGTCGCCAACCTGCCCTTCGCGCCACTGCCAATGCCATCGGTGGCCACCGCTGGCACTGCCCAGTTGTCGACCCTCCGTTGGTCCATGATAGCCCCCTAGGCCTCTGATAGGTGCCCTAGGGACCTTATAATCCTTTTCGGTGCTGTCGAGACCTGATGTGCGGTCTGATTTTGATCGAAGAAGATGATTTCGAACCAATAAACCGATTGTTGGGAAAAATAAGAGACTTGTTTATTTCATAAGCCCTAGGTTCTCTTGTATAGGAGAGTAGCCTATGGGTAATAATACATCAAGAGTCCAAAAGGAAAAAGAAAATACGGAACGGTACAAAAGAGAATAACATATATCTCTACACTCCCCCTCAAGGTGGAGCGTAGATGTCAATCATGCTCAGCTTGCACGAACACTTCTGGAACGGCCCTCGAAGTAACGCCTTGGTAAAGATGCCTGCAGTTTGGTCCCCTGAGCTAACATGGGATGTAGAAATAAACCCCTTCTGAATCATATCTCGTATGAAGTGACAATCAACCTCAATGTGCTTGGTTCGTTCATGAAATGCTGGATTATTTGCAATGAATAGAGCAGCTGATTGTCACACTCCATAGCCATAGGAAGAGGGACTTCTATATATAGATCTGTAAGCACAGCTTTCACCCACATCATTTCTGTACTGACCTAGGCCATAGCCCAATATTCAGACTCAGCATTGGATCTTGCTACAATTGTTTGCTTCTTGCTTCTCCATGAGACCAGAGAGTCTCCGACATACACAGCAAATCCAGTGGTAGACTTCCTATCCTTGGGACATCCTGTGTAATCTGCACATGCTGAGATAGTAATCTCCTTGTCTTTCTTGAGCAGCAGACATGCACCTGGAGATGACTTAAGGTACCTGAGTATCATATGTATAGCATCCATATGTACCTAACGTGGTTGCTCCATGAACTAGCTCACCCGACTAACAGCAAAGAAGAGATCGGGTCTCGTAATAGTAACATAGAGAAGCTTGCCCAACAGTTCTCTGTATCTTCTCCTATCCACCTCATTAGTGTCGTCATCATATAATTTCATACTGGGATCCATGGGTGTAGTGGCGGGTCAGCAACCAAGCATTCTTGTTTCACTCAACAGGTCAGTGACATATTTCCTCTGGGTCATTACCAGCCCATGAGGATTTCTGGCAAATTCCAGTCCCAGAAAATATTTAAGAACTCCAAGGTCCTTTGTGACAAATTCACGACCCAGCATTTCTTTCGTCCTCTGGATTCACTGTCCATCATCACCTGTAATCAAGATATCATCTACATACACCATAATTGCAATAATACCTCTGGGTGTCTTCTGTACGAACAGGGAATGATCTGCATTGGAACGTCTGTACCCCTGTTTTTCAAACAGGTCTGAGAGCTTCTGGAACCAAGCTCTGGGGCTCTGCTTAAGGCCATAGATAGCCTTATGAAGCCTATACACCTTAGAGCACTCCCCCTCAACAACAAAACCAGGTGGTTGTCGCATGTAGACTTCCTCCCGCAAGTCACCATATAAAAATGCATTCTTGACATCTAATTGGAACAGTGGCCAATCACGAGTAACTGCAACAGACAGAAGGATCTGTAGGGTGGAATGGCGAGCAACCGGCGAGAATGTATCAAGATAATCCACCCCATATGTCTGTGTAAAGCCACGAGCAACCAGACGTGCCTTGTATCAGTCAATGCTGCCATCGGCATTCTGCTTAACCGTAAAGACCCACTTGCAGCTCAATGTAGACACATCTATAGGTGCAGTAACAAGGCTCCAGGTACCTCTTGACTGAAGAGCAGACATTTCTTCTTCCATGGCTAAACGCCATCTACTACCCTTCAACGCATCTTGGTAATTCCGTGGAATATCCATCGCCGATAGTGTAATGACAAAGCTCCTGAATTCTCCAGATAAGCGATCAAAAGAAACACTGGAAGCTATAGGATATAACACGCAGCTGCGCTTCTGTTTCCGAAGGCAATAGGAAGATACAAATCACCTGCATCCTCATTTGGCCTCTGTAACACATCCTGCTCAAGTAAATCGTCAGATCCATCAATATTGATTATATTCTCAGAACATACCTCAGGCGATCTAGATGATGAGCAGTGACCATGAGCAGAAGCAGGCCGACGAGTATAGTGGAATGGCAATGGGGAAACAGTAACGGTAACCGGAGGTGTAGGGGATGGTAGTGGTGTAGGTGGTGATGGTAGTGGTGGAGGTGGTGATGGTGGTGGCATGTATATAGCTTCATCACTGCAAGAGGATACCAACTGATCACCTATAGAAGAGAAGTACATAACATACTTGAAAAAGGTAACATCAGCACTACAAAATATCCCCTGCGCAATGGATCATAGCACCTGTACCCCTTTTGCATTCTGGAGTACATGACAAAGACACACTTGACAGCCCTAGGAGAGAGCTTGTCAATCCCTGGAGACAACTGGTGAACAAAGGCCACCGAGCTAAACACACGAGGAGTGAGGGAGAACAATTCTCTTTCTGGAAACACAAGGGAGAAAGGAATCTTCTCACCTAAGACAGACAACGGCATACGATTAATGAGATAACATGCCGTTAGGACAACATCACCCCAGAAAGAATGAGGGGCATGACTCTGTATGAGAAGTGACCTGGTGACATCAAGTAAATGACAATGTTTCCTTTCTGCAACTCCACTCTGTTGGGAAGTATAGGCACATGATGTTTGGTGGATAATCCCTTGAGTTGAAGAATAATTAGAGACAGTACGAGTATAAAATTCCAAGGCATTGTCACTTCTCACAATATTTACAGATGCAGACAAAACATTACGAACTTCGTTGATGAAATTTATGATAATATTCCCTGCTTCAGATTTATTCTTTAACAAAAAGACCCAAGACACATGAGAGAAATCATCCACAATAACCATATAAAACATGTGTCCCTGATGATCAGGAACACGACTAGGACCCCATATATCGACATGAAACAACCCAAACTTGAAGCTACTACTCCGACTCTGACGACTAAGAAAGGTAGACCGATGGTGCTTTCCCAACTGACAAGCCTCACATTGGATGGACGTGTGAGGTGAAACCTGGGGTAACACACGACACAGTTTCAGAAGCGGTAGATGTCCAAAGCGCAAGTGCCACAGGAATGGGGAGACAGCAGGTAGAGAGGAGGCTCCGGCATAAGGGGTCCGACTAAGACAATATAGGCCGCCTTGCTCATAGCCACGCCCAATCATGTTGCCCGTAAGGATGTCCTGAAAGACGAGAGAAGATGGATCAAAAATTGCTCAACAATGTAAATCCTTCGTAATTTGGCTAATTGACAATAAATTCATAGAAAAATCAGGTGCGTGTAGCACGTTCTTGAGATGCATAGAGGGTGTCGGTCTAATCTCCCCCTAACCAGTGATCGGAGAATGCGTCCCATTGGCAATAACCACAGTACGGCCTGGAGGAACCTGTCGGCAGGCCGTAAGGAGACCTTGTCACCACATAGATGATGTATGGCACCAAAGTCCATGATCAACTCTAAAGTGTCTGATCCATTACTGCTAGTAAATGCATGAGGTACTGGTAGATGCAGAAGCAGCAACATCGGAGTGACTATCAGAAGCAGGTATTGATGCAACGGGACCGGATGGAGGAATAATGCCCCTCAGACGGGCTATAAGATCATCAAAGCGTTGATCCAGAGATGAAGCAGATGGGGACTCAATCTGTTCATCTACTCGTGCAGAAGCAAGAAATCCATGTTTGGAATAGCATGTTTCTTCAGTATGCCCAGAACGGTGACAAAATGTGCATGGCCTAACACGATCCCCTCTGCCCCGAGGTCCACGACCATGGAACTGATGACCTCCACGACCTCGATTCGTTGCTATGGCGGAGGTGATCTGATTTGCAGTGGATGAAGGAACAGTAATACGACACAGTCTATGAAAAGCTCCTCCATCGGAGGAATAGTGGAATCTACCAAGATCTGAGAACGTGTTGCCTCGTACTCTGGATCAAGAGCAGCCAGGAATACACCAACCATAGTAGCATTCCGGTACGTCTTCTGTTGCTCAGGAGTGGTTGTGAGAGGCATGAAGCTATAGAGCTTCTCGAACATTCCACATAGAGACGTGTATAATGAGTGTAAGGGCTGGCCATTATGTTTGATTGTGAAGATGTCATGATGTAGTTGTAGAATCTTCGTCTCATTCTTTGCCTGTGAATATGTAGCAGCCAGAATGTCCCACATCGCTTTTGCAGTGGGCTGATGGAGAATATCGTTGGCAATCTTAATTGTCAAAGTTCCTGATAGCAAAACGCCAAACCTTGGCATATGCATCATCTGCCTCCCATGAGGCGTTGACCCCAGTCTTCTCAGCAGGCTCTTCCTCAGTAAGAATGTGCTTCTTATCGGTTGACTTCATCATATTCATGAACCGCATTGCCCACAGTTCGTAATTCGACCCATCCATCTTTACAGGGCACTGGACCTTTGAAGGCGCATGTAGATGGAATATCTGCCTTGCTTTCTGACATGATGATAATAGAAGACTAGGGTAGTAGACTGAAGATATGGTCGTCTATACGGACATTCACGGGTTTAGTTGCATGTTTAGACTCAAGCAACCAAATTCATAGACTTGGAAACGCGTGCGCGGAACAAGGGCTGGGGCAGCATGCGTGCTGACCTAGGGTTGCACGCGTATGGAAATCAGGGGCTTCACGCGCACAGGTGTTCGCACAGGAACGCGCACAGCAACACACACAGGCAGTGTTCATGAAATCGGCCGCACGGGCCGCATATGCGGCCGCATATGCCCGTGCGGCATGCAGACCGCACCGATTACTTGAATCAGTGCACTATGCGCCCTCCCCGCATATGCGGCCCGCATATGCCCCGCATATACCCCGCATATCCCGCATATGCCCCGCATACTGCTCCAGCAGTTCCAACTTTTCAATCTTCTCATTCAGGTCCTTAATTCCGTAACTTTGCCTCTTCATTCAATTGTTAGAATATGACATGCATTTCTATACAATGCATTATACCATTATATATATGCAATGTTTTATGTTTTTCTCATGTATTGTTTTCACGAGTATATGCAATGTATCGTCGAATATTTTTATATATGCTGATTGAGGTTTTGCTCATGTAGTGCATGTATGGGTATTGAAGTTTTTGTTATTACGAATCATATAATGTGAAGTTTTTATGGTAAATGTTTTTTTATGATTAAATATGAGGCAATTAAAAGTATATATACACACCCATCTAACATAAATCGTTTTTCATATATCTTCTTTAACTCCACTTAGATACATAACATCAGTGGTAATCTTATTCATAGATATTTTTTATTTTTAAATTAAAAATTAGAAAACCGCTTAGAACCGCATATACCCCGCATATGCCCCCGCATACCGCTTAATCAGTATTCGGTGACCAGTCCGAACGCATACGCATACCGCTTTCCTGAACCTTGCACACAGGAGCGCGCACAGCAACACACACAGGGGTTGGCGCGCCCAGGGACGGTGCACAAGGGCTGGTGCGCACAGCAACGCACACAGGAGCGCACAAGAGACGGCACACAGGGCCTAGCGCGGTGTTGGAGACGGCATGAGACCGATCGGGGCCGAAGGCGGGGCTGAGCGGGGCCGGGGTCGGGGGCGGCGCGAGGCGGGGAGGGCGCGCGCAGAGAGCTCGAAGGTGGAGGCTAGGGTTAGGATTTGGTTCGAGAACTCCGGTCTAGGACCGTCGCTCTGATACCATATTGGGAAAAATAAGAGACTTATTTATTCCATAAGCCCTAGGCTCTCTTATATAGGAGAGTAGCCTATGGGTAAAATACATCAAGAGTCCAAAAGGAAAAAGAAAATACAAAACAGAATAACATATATCTCTACACCGATCCTAGGGCGGATCCAAGATTGACAAGGATGGTTGCATGAGTCTACATGTACACATTTATATCACACATATCGGTCATTTATACCCCATATATCGTACATATCGATCATATCAAATGTGTCCCGGTTATGTTTGTAGAGATATATCTATGTTCTCTGTACCTTTTCCTTTATTTTATTTCTTTTTCTCTGTCTTATGTAATTTACAATAGGTCTCTCCTCTATATAAGAGAGCCTAAGGTTCCCGAGAATAAACAACTCGCTCATTTTTCTCAACATGGTATCAGAGCGGTGACCCTAAGCTAGAGCTCTAGTACCCGAAGAAAAAAACCCTAGCCCCTCCTTCAAGCCTCGGTGGTGGCACAACCCCTCCTTTCATTTCCTCGGCGACGGCGCAGCCCCCTCCTCCCTATATTCTTGGCGGTGGCGACACAGTCCACCGCCCTCCCCTCCCTAGGTGGAGACGGCACAGCTCCACCACCCTCTCCTCCCTAGGTGGAGACGGCACAGCTCCACCGCCCTCTCTCTCTCTCAATAGCGGTGCGTTGGTCGAAGCCCCATGCGGGTTGTGTGACTTGCGCAGATCCGCAGCCCCCTCGTGGCTCGTCTCTACCCCTTACTTGCGTAGATGCTCGATTATGGTGATGGGTTTGAGTACATAAGTCTACATATACATACAAATCCACATATGTCTGTGTAGACATTCATCCTTTGGTCTACAAAACCCTAGTGATTTTCATCCATCAATATGTCAGAAAACAAAGTCGTACCTGCCACAGGCGCTTTCAGAGCTCCAGCGCCAATTGTCAAGATGGACAGGACGAATGACGAGCTCTGGCTATGCAGTTCATGAGCCTTATGAAGTATAATGGTAAGAAGCGTATTCTTACTGAGGAGGAGCCAGTGGAGAAAATTGGGGTTAACGTCTCGTGGGAGGCGGATGATGCATACGTCAAAGTTTGGCTTTCAGGTACATTGACGATAGAGATCGCCAATGATGTGTTACATCAACCCACAGTTAAGGCGATGTGGGATATCCTTGCAGTAACTTATTCTCATGCGAGGAATGAGACCAATATCCTCCAACTCCAGCATGATATATTTACTGTCAAGCAGAACGGGCGGTCTCTTCATTCGTTGTATACATCCTTGCGTGAGATGTTTGAGAAGCTCCACAGCTTCATGCCTCTCAAGTAGGGCTGTCAGGAAAGCTCGAACTCGATGAATTGAACTCGAGCTAGGCTCGTTAAGGGCTCACGAGCCTGACTCGAAACCTTAACGAGCCCGAGCCCGAGTTGGAATTTAAGACTCGTTAGCTTATTGAGTCGAGTCCAAGTTGGGGGTTGTTCAACTCGGCAACTCGACTCGATAACTCGGATACTTGAAAACCCTAAACTTTGTTATTTCAATCATGGCCATATGGTTGCGGATCTGATCTATTTTAATTTTACATAATATATCATCTGAATTCCAAAGACCTGAAGGTAGAATACTCCTGTTCTGAAAAGTAAAAGTTGGTGACCTAAACCTATACCAACGGGCCACGGTACCACCACCCACCGACGGTTCCTATTCCTAACAAAACACCAAAAAACTTGGTGTCCGCAATCCGCCTCACACCTCACTCCTCCATCCCGATTCGGCGATTCCCGTCCCCATTCCCATCCGCCAGTAACTGGCTTCGTGGCTCCGGTGGCCCTCTTGGCTTCGGCGATTCCCGTCATCCCATTCCCGTCCTCTTGGCTTCGTGGCTCCGGCGATTCGTGCAACCTATCTCCGCCCCTCCCAACCCAGCCAGGTGCGGGCCGTGCAGCGGCGAACTGCAAAGGTACCGTAAGTCTCCCTCCACTGCGGCACTGCCTTTTCCTCCGCCTCCCTATGCAGCTTTGGAGATAGGCAGCTTTTAAGTTGGTCTTGCTGACCTAACTTTGGAGTTGGAGATGCCTCTCTCTATGCAGCTTGTGTGAAAACCTGGCAACTTCATTTGTTGCCAACAATTCAAAATTCCATGAACAGACTGATCGATTAACTTTGGAGATGTCTCTAAGGATTTCCCTTTATGTATAGATGACCACAGGGCTTTGTAATAAACATATGTTCCTCTGCATATTCCCTTTCTTTATGGAGATGCTCCAGCTCTCTTCATTTTTTTGAAATCCAGAAGCAAGGGGGATACACTCGACGGTGCACTCCCCAAAAATCTTATTCAATAAAAGAAGGGAATAGGGAGGACAACAAAAAGAAAAACAACAAAAATCACACTACAAAGTCATTACGACATCCAATCCCTTACCAGGTGTTTTGCAAAAGCTCCCACATTCTCCTTGTAGAACCTTTGGCCCGAGAACAAAAGGTCATTTCTCCCCCGCCAAACCGCCCATAGCACGGCAACCGGATATAGCATCTCCAGCCTCGGCCTCCCCTTATTAGCCCGAAGCGAAGACCAGAACGATTGGAGGTCAATAGTGCAACACCAACCCAAATCAACCCCCTGCCAAATCTCAACCACCTTGGGACATAAAAAAATAGGTGCTCCACAGACTCAACTGCCGCATCGCAAAGAAGACATCTATCGGAAATCACGCCTAAGAGCCAGGCACAACGGTCTCTCGTCATCAACCTCTTCCTCCTCAGCAGCCATAAAAAGAAGCCAACCCGCTCCGGAAGCTTCAGAGCCCATAGAAAGGCACAATCAAGAGTGATACTCTCCGACAACGACGGTGGCAGCCTAATGATAGCGCCAAAGGCCTTCTTAACCGTGAAAGAGGACTCCCTCCAGCACCAGTGAGCGCGCCCCCCAGGAGGGCGCCCAACCTCCCGCACTGCCTCGATCAACGCCAAGAATTCCTCCAGCCTCTGATCCGAGAAATTCGTCGTGAAAGTTGGACACCAAATCCCATCCAACCAGCAAGCCGCAACCGAACAAGATTTATCCTCAGCCAACGCAAATAACCGTGGGAAGCAGGAGCAAAGGGGTCCTCCCCTCACCCAATCGTTCGTCCAGAAGGAGGACTCCCCCCTCCAGCTCTCTTCATATAGAAAACATACAGAATTTTGGTTTTCTATACATTGCGATGGGCGACTATTGCAAATTTGCTTCAATCAGCGAATGCATGCAAGTCAAAAAGATCTGGATACTTATCTTGCTATACCGTATCATGAACGATTTTTCTGCATGTTGTCGATTCTTGACTATTGATGTACAGAAACGACTAGTCAGTTGCAGCAACCCAAAGATGATTGCAGCCGACCGTATACCCACTAATCTATGTTACTGCAAAAAAAATGATGAAAACATTAGTGTGCGCAGCAAATTTTCCATTCCATAAATGACGCAAAGTCAACCAATCCATGCAAATGGTTGCTGCTTTCTTGTTGGTCCCTAGTGAGTGACCGTCCTCATGATCTAACTTTGGAGTTGGAAATGCCTCTCTCTATGCAGCTTGTGTGAAAACCTGGCAACTTCATTTGTTGCCATTAATTCAAAATTCCATGAACAGACTGATCGATTAACTTTGGAGATGTCTCTAAGGATTTCCCTTTATGTATAGATGACCACAGGGCTTTGTAATAAACATTCGATGCTCTGCATATTCCCTTTCTTCATGATTATTGAGAGCTACATTTTTTTTGCAAGAGTGGTTTCCTCATTGTTGATGGCTTTTAGATCATGTAAAACTAAACACACATGATTTACTCAACAAACTAAAGATCAGTGCTGCTAACATAATAGAATTTACATGAAATACATTTTTTAATAGCTAAACATGTCCTGAATTAATTCATTATTTGGTGCATCTTTTAGTGAAGCATTGGCTGCATTGCTTTTGGTCAGAGCAATGCATATATGTAATTGTATAATAGTCTAATTTGTGGTTGAAATATTTTCAGGATCGATGGAGTTATTCAATCATGAACAATTGTCCAACATTTCACAAATAGTGCCAGGCCCGGTACAACTCTAACATTCAGGTTTGCATATGCATATTCATTGTTAGACTGTAATTTTGGATGTGTTCATGTTCGTGGTAATATTATTTTTTTTGTTATTCTATAGAGATGATTGATTATCAATCGGGAAATACGGATGTTCAACAATCAAATGATGGTGTTGAGAACGTGGAAGATGTTCAATCATCTAGTGACGAAAGTGATAAACCAAGCCCCACTAAGGATAACAAGAAAAGGAAAAAAAAGATCTGAAGTTTGGAAAGAAATGATAGAGGTTGAAGACAAAGTACCAAGTCCAAATGCATACATTGTGGTAAACTTTTTGTTGTTGTTAATGGTGGCCCCACTACCACTCTGCTTAGGCATTTAAGTGAAAGATGTCCAAAGAAAAGAAAAACAAATGGCCAACGAACTTTGCAATTAGCCAAAAATACTGTTGGTGATACATCACTCTCTATTAACAACTTTGACCCTATGCATTTTAGGAAGATGATAATTGAGCTAATTATAGATGCGGAGTTGCCATTCTCAATTGTTGAGAGATATAGTTTTAATTATTAAAAGGACAATGTGTTATGCATATGTTACCAACTTACTAGTTCTCGAATTTCAAGACTGTGCAAGGATGTTATTTTGGGTCCATTGTTGTATTTATATCATATGTTACCAACTTACTAGATCTTCTATTTCCTCCATGGAATGGGGTACGGATTCCAATTCAACATGTGTAAGTGAAAGCTTCTAACTTGTTGGAAAATGAGTCATTGAGTTTGATATAAAATAGATGTCAATATTTTACTTGACCAAAAAGCTACAGAAAAGAATATAAAATTTCAAAGTTACAAATGGCATTTGCATAATTTAATGTATAAAATGGAACAGTGACTCGTTGAGAGGTTCACGAGCCTGCTCATTTTGAGGCTCGTGAGCCAACTCAGAAACTCATGACTCGGTATAAAGCTCGTGAGCCAGCTCATTTTGAGGCCTGTGAGCCAGCTCAGAAACTCGGGGTTCGATAAGAGGCTCGCGAGTCAACTCGCACTCGACGAGTTCGAGTTCGAGTTGGAGATCTAGGACTCGACTCTTATCGAGCCCGAGTTCGAGCCTTAGGTTTCTTATCGAGTTCGAGTCCGAGTTGAGGCCAACTCGGCTCGTTCGACTCGATAGACACCCCTACTCTCAAGGCTACTCCTGAGCAGCAGAAGACATATAGGAATGCTACCATGGTTGGTGTATTCCTAACAGCCCTCGATCCTGAATATGATGTTGCTTGCTACCAGATTCTCACGGATGCTATCATTCCTCCCATGGAGGAAGCTTTCCGCGGGCTTAGCAGGATTACTGTCTCGTCCACTGCTACTACCCAAACTTCTTCGGCAACGGCAGCCTCCCGGGGCATAGGAGGCTCTTCTCTTTTTCGTGGACGCGGACTTCATGGTAGAGGAGGTCGTATTCGTTAGCGCTGCACTTACTATCATCGTTCCGATCATACAGAGGATACATGCTACTCCAAGCATGGTTTTCCGGCATTGGTCCGAGTAGTAGAGTAGATTGAGTCTCCGGCTGCTTCTACTTCAGATCAAAGGTTTGATGACCTCGTAGCCAAACTGAGGGATATCATGCATCCTGCTTCTTTACCATCTCCAAGAGGCCATTCAGATGTAGCAGCTTCTGCCTCTGCCGGTACCTCTGCTACAGCTAACACCTCAGGTAGTACTTATGCTTTTACATCTTGTCATGGATCTGAGATTACAGAGTGGATTATGGACTCCGGGACGACGCATCATTTATGTGGAGACAGAGATCAGCTTGCAGCATATAAACAGGTTCCTCTAGGGAGAATCGTTGTGATAGCCGATAGGACTCATTCCTCAATCACAAGACGGGGGGAGATTAGTTTGATGCCTTCGATGCATCTCCAGAATGTGTTGCATGCTCCTGATTTTTCTATGAATTTGTTATCTATTAGTCAGATTACAAAGGATTTGCATTGTCGGGTTATCTTTGATCCATCATCTCTTGTTTTTCAGGGCATTCTTATGGGCAAGGTGATTGGTTGTGGCCGTGAGCACGGTGGTCTCTATCGCCTGGTCTGAACTCCCTATGCATGTCTCTCCTCTCATTCAACAGGACCAGGATGGCACCTACGTTTTGGCCACCTCCCTCTCCAGAAGATGTCATATTTTGCTGTCACCAGGTTCATCCTTCCAGTGCGAGGCGTGTCAGTTGGGAAAGCATTATCATTCTGTTTTTCTTACTCGTCAGAGTCAGAACAGTAGCTCCCCTTTTGAGTACTTTATGTTGATATTTGAGGTCCAAGTCGTGTTCCTGATCACCAAGGATATAGGTTTTACCTTGTTGATGTTGATGATTTTTCTCGTCTGTCATGGCTCTTTTTATTGAAGAATAAATCTGAAGCAGGTAATGTGCTCAAAACCTTTATCAATGAAGTGCAGAATGTTTTCTCTTCCTCGGTGAAATTTATGAGAAATGATAATTCTTTGGAATGTTGTACCCGTGCTCTATCACATTTCTTTTCATCTCGTGGTATTATTCATCAAACAACATGTGCTTACACTTTTCAGCAAATTGGTGTTGCAGAGAGAAAGCATCGCCATTTACTTGATGTCACCAGAACTCTTCTCATTCAAAGGCATGCCCCGCATTCGTTTTGGGGTGGTGCGGTCCTTACGGCATGTTATCTGGTGAATCGCATGCTTTCATTTGTTTTACAACAACAACAAAGCCTTTTCCCACAATTAAGTAGGGTCGGCTACAAGGATTATTCGCCTCCATTGGTGAAAAAAATCATTTCTCCATGGCTTTCCTTGAGGAGTTGTTCTCACTTACTCATGTTTTTGGCTCTGTTGCATTCGTCCACCAGTTGTCTCCGGGTCTTGGCAAGCTCTCTCCTAGAGTTGTCATATGTGTGTTTGTTGGGTACTCTAAGACTCGGAAGGAATACCGACGCTACGATCCATTAAGCTATCAGCGCTGATCTCAAACTTTTTATTCGGTGATGTATTTTTTCCAACAATGTTGATTCCTAACTTATAGATATAGGAAATAAATCTCACTCAAGTTCTTATAATATTAATTTCACAACATAACTCAAAAACCACAAATTAGTTCCCCAAATATCTCACTATATTATAGATCTAATTTTTAATTCACGGATTTAATTGATTATTAATTTAAGCACTATAAAATCTTATTTTCTATGTCTAGAACATGAAATCCAACTTTATTCTTCCATAACTTAACTAAATTCCACAACATAACTCAAAAATCCCAAATTAGTTTCCCAAATATCTCACTAAATACTTCAAATCTTACTAAAAAAATAAGAATATGCATTACCTAACAACTACAAACAAAAACACTGACAAATTTCACAATTTCAACAAAGAAAACGGAGTAAATCTAGATGTTACTTCAATGAATGAAAGAAGACATTTGGAGAAGAGCTTGGAGGAAGAAATGGTCAAAATGGGAGATCTTGACCGAAATGAGGCGATATGGGGCCGATATCAGTGGATTTCCATGTTGGCAGATACCTCATATCAATTATATATCGCCGATGCGCGATAAATCGCCTATATATCAGTCAAATATCGAACATACCCAATAAAATGATATATAGTCTGATATCGATATCCCCCCCCCAATCGATACCGATATATCGGCGATATAACACCGATATATCATGAAATGGCCTACTATGATTTCATGCTCGTGACCACATCTACTAAGCAGCACACTATCACCACAACGGTTGAGTTTTCTTGATGGCTCTTAACCCTGAGTATGAGGCAGCACGTACACAACTTCTTACAGGTGTGGTCATACCTCCCAAGGAGGAGGCGTACAGTCGCCTCAGCAGGTACTTGTATCACCATCTGCCACCATACAGACCTCCTCAGCAATGGTTGCATCTCACGACAAGGGAGGTTCTACTCAGTTCAGACGGTGTGGTCCTCGTGGCAGAAGAGGCGGACGACAACGTAGTCCTTGCACCTATTGTCGTCGGTCGGACTATTCTGAGGATACATGTTATAAGCATAGATATCAAGCATCTGCTCATGTGGCCGAGCAGATTGAGCCTTATAACAGTTCAACTACTCATAAAGATTCGTGTCTTCATATCATTATCTCCCATCATAGAGAGATAATGACTCCTGCTACCGACGCCACTATAGGTCCCTCATATGTTGCACTCGTTACTAGATCATATTCGATCTCCTCAGGTATAGCCTATGCTTTTATCTGTTGTAGCAGGATAGATATGACAAAGTGGATCATGGACTATGGTGCTTCTATCATCTGTGTAGAGACAAAGCACGATATAGTTCATACAGATTTATACCTCCTCGTAGGTGGGTCGTCACTGCGAACGGGGTTCATTTAGCCATTACAGGATAGGGGGAGGTTCATTTGACGTCTTCTCTTGTGTTTAATCAAATAAAGAATATTTACTCTACTATTGTCAAGTTTATTCACTCTCAGAATGCCTTCGAGTTCTATGTGTTACAGCTATGGTGAGTTCTTCATGTCTCTTGACATCATACACCACACCTAGTGTGCTTACACTTCTCAGCAGAATGGTGTTACCGAAAGCAAACATTGTCATTTACTTGATGTGATCATGATACTTTCTATCCAAAGTCATGCTCCTTGCTCTTTTTAGGGTGATGTGGTCCCCATTGTTTGCAACTTGGCAAACTGCATGCCATCTTCCATCTTAGGAGAAAATGTTCCTTTCTCGATTGTGTTTCTCGAGAAGGATATGTTCTCCCTTACATCACGAGTGTTTGGCTCTGTTGTCTTTGTTCACCATCTGACGCATGGTCATGACAAGCGCTCCCCTATAACTGTCAAGTGTGTCTTAAGTCTACTCTCATACCCAGAAGGGGTACCATTGCTTCAACCCAGTTCGGTGAAAGTACCATGTTAGTGTTGATGTCACCTTGTTTGAGTTTGTTATGTCTTTCTCTCATGCATGTGACAGGTTGACTCCGTTTGACTCTGGAGAGGAGGTATATGTGCATCCTCCTCCTATGGCATCACCGCCTCCAATACCTTCACCACCTCTACCACCTCCACCACTACCACTACATGCTCATGTGGCTATCCCTACACCACCACTCAGTACTTTGGTCCAACTATTGCCACATTTCTATGTTTGCATGGATCACACGGTTCCCTATGCTCATTGGCCTTCCTCATCATCTAAGACGCCCCATGTATGTATCGAACCCATTGTTTCTACTTATGTCACTAGCGATTTGTCCATGTAGCAGGCTTCTTCACGGGATGAGCAGGTGCCCTCTCAAGAGGGTGTTTTACAGGTTGAGGAGGAGACAGGTGATCTAGATGTGCATATTGCTCTTTTTTTATGGAATATGCATATTGCTCTGCGGAAGCGAAGACGTACTTGTGCTGCCTATCCTCTTGCAACACATTTTTTTGGAGTAACTCTCAGAGGATTTCAAGAGTTTATCGTAGGATTGTCAGTCGTGGAGATACCATGGACATATCAAGGGGCGATACAAGACAGTCAGTGACATCTTGTCATGGCGGAGGAGATGACCGTGTTACAGTCGCGTGGCACATGGAGCATTGTTACAGCTCCTAGGAAAATATATTGTGGGATGCAAGTGGGTGCTCACAGAAAGTACCAAGCATATGGTAGTGTGAATCATTACAAGGTGAGGCTTTTGGCTCGTGGGTTCACCCAGACATATGTGGTGGACTATCAGGATACTTTCTCCCCAGAGGCTCGGCATTCTACAATCATTCTCTGTGTTGTAGTGATACGAGATTGGCCCCTATATAAGCTAAATGTGAAGAATGCATTTCTCTATGATGACTTACAGGAAGTCCACATACAGCAGACAGCCCACTGAGTTCGTTGTTGAGGGGGAGTGTCAGAGGGTTGCAGATTTCATAAGACTATATATGGCCTTAAGCAGAGTCCAAGAGCATGGTTTCAAAAGCTCTCGATTTTGATAGAGCAGCAGGGGTTCGTGAGATCAACTGCAGATCATTCGATATTTATTCATAGGTCTCAGAGAGAAACAGTTGACATATTGGTTTATGTCGATGATATCGTTTGTTACAGGGGATGATGTGCAGGGCATCCAAGCAGCTAAGGATTTCCTTGATCAACAGGTTGTAACCAAAGACCTTGGCAGTATACGTTTTTTCCTTGGACTGGGGTTCACAAGGAACCAGCAAGGTCTTGTGATGACCCAGAGGAAGTACATTACAGATCTCTCTGAGACATGCATGGCAGATTGCAGGCTTGCGACTACTCCTATGGACCTGAGCATTAAATTATATGATGATTACATTGAGGAGGTAAACAAGAAGAGGTACATGGAGCTCATTGGGAAGCTCATATGCGTGACCATCACCATGTTAGATATATCCTTTGCAGTGAGCAGAGTAAGTCAATTCATGGAGCAACCTAGACAGTCACATATGGATGCAGTCAATGTTCAGGAAGGTGCTATGCGGTATTCAGTCTGAGGGATCACTACGTAGAGAGTATGTGGTTTGCGAGAGAGTATGCAGGGAGTATGCAGTTTTGTGCCGTTTGATATCTTTTATTATTAAAAAATATAAAAAAATATGTTATATTATGTCAATACCCTCAATCGAGAAAGTATGCGGTGCGTATGCGGTTTTATGCGGGAGAGTATGCAGTTTTATGCGGTGAGTATGTGGTTTTATGTTATTATGCGGGTGGGGTTATTTGAATTTAGGTTAAATAAAAAAATTATTAGAAAAGAGGTTGAGTAGGTGGCCGCATAGGGGGAATACTCGGGCAAGTATGCGGGTCAACCTGCATACATGGCCGTTTCATCATACTCGCAGCGGCAAGGCTACTGAGTACAAGTATGCGACTGAGTATGCAGTTTACTCGGCTACTTTCCTGAACATTAGATGTAATCCATATGATTCTGAGAAATCTGAAGACCTCACCTGGAACTGGTCTTTTACATGGCAGAGGCGCATCCCTTGCCATGACAGCTTGTGCATATGCAGATTATGCAGGATGTCTTACGGGCAGGAAGTCTACCTTTGGCTTTGCAGTGTTCAAAGGGAGCTACTTGGTGTCACGGAAGAGCAAGAAGCAAACTGTGGTCATCAGATCTAGTGCATATTCAAACGACAGAGCCAAGGCACAGGGGAGTACAGAGATGATGTGGGTCAGATACGTTCATACTGGCCTAGTTGTTGTGGTGTCTCTTCCCATGCACCTCAAATGCGACAACCAGGCTACTCTTTTCATTGCCAGCACCTTAGCCTTCCATGAGAGGACCAAGCATATCGACGTAGACTGCCACTACACTCGAGACATGATTCAAAAGGGTTTCATCTCCACCTCTCATATCAACTCAAAAGAACAGACGGCAGACGTGTTCACCAAGGCCTTAGCTAAAGGGTCAGTCCAAAGATGTTCCACGCTGAGCATGATTGATATCTACCCTACAGCTTGAGCGGGAGCGTTAAGATATTAGTTATCTTTTATCATTTTATGTATTCTCTTTTCTTTCTGTCTACATTATGTGATCTGTCCAACAGGTTTCTCCTATATATGAGAACCCTAGGGCCTTATGAATAAGCAACTCATTATTTTCTCTCCACAGAGATGAACAAACCGAGAACCATACAGCTCTAATATCATGTGGGAGTATAAAGAATATAAAATGTGGAGTACAAAAAATAAAGGAACATGATTCACGTGAAATCCTATTCCCTGATGAGTGGGATGAAACTACAGAGAGTCTCCTCGTCGGAGAATTGGATCTTCCCCATACCGACTCGAGGAATGGGATCTCTACTCTGGAATCCCTAAGAATCGACATGGAAAACCCATGGTCCACATTGGCTCAGAGAATGGGATCTCTATCTAGATTCCCTATTGATCCACATTAAAACACCGAGTCCAAATAAAGATGGGAACCTCTCACGTAATGATCACATACACGTACCTCGAATAGATAGAGTCTGAAATCTAGAGAATATGAAGAATTGGAGAGTCTGAATTTGAAATGCATTCTGAACTACATTTTTTTTATTTGAATGAAACGAGGGTAAGCTCCCAAAGTGGGAGTCACCGCAAAATCTATTTCATTAGAAAGGATTAGAATATATTACCTTGTTGCCTAAAAGTTAAAAAGTGCATTACAATTGGATGTGGTATTTTCTAAGTAAAAAGCATGATTATTAAAGATCATGTCATTTCATCCAATCCAAATGGCCCAAAGGACGACAAACGGCTTGGAACAATCATCCGTAGAGTTGACGCCCACGGGCCGAATCGATCTCCAGAACTCCGCAGCCCTGTCGACCTACACCCAAGGGATCCCGACCTCCCTCCATACCTAGACCATGGACGCGCATTCGAAAAAGAGGTGATTCGAATCTTCAACTAACCCGTCGTATCTGTCACACCACGTGTCCGTCAAGTCAAACATTCTCCCCCTTCTTGCCTTATCGCATAAACGGTCCATTCTCAGACACCACAGGAATATCCTAACTCTGCACGGAATCTTGGCAGCCCAAACCACCTTCATGTCCTGAATGAGTTTCACATCCTGAGCCTGTGTTGTTCTCATCATCTCCTCATATGCCCTCTTAACTGAGAATCTTCCACCATCCCATTCAAAATAATCAACCTCATGCGAGAGGGCCTCCGGCAAAGGGATCTCCTCCTGCAATTTGATATATTCCTCCAGTCGTTGCTCCGAGAGATCCGACATGAATAGTGGTGACCACACTCCCGAGTCCGCCACCTGCAAGAGAGGGTGTCCTTCGGCGTCGCCAGAGCAAAAAGCCTAGGGAATCTACCACAAAGAGCTTCCTCCCCGTCCAGTCATCCTACCGAAATCCGAATAGTTGACTGTCCCCCACCTTCGGCCTGAGTCTCGGCGCCAACGAAGGTAAAACCGCGTGGATACCAGTCCACCGCGGCAACTC
This sequence comes from Ottelia alismoides, assembly GCA_037367405.1. Lineage (NCBI taxonomy): Eukaryota > Viridiplantae > Streptophyta > Magnoliopsida > Alismatales > Hydrocharitaceae > Ottelia > Ottelia alismoides. Next base: position 2,953 of record JAZKJV010005341.1, on the reverse strand, counting down.
AAACCTCATTCTCCCAGCCACCAGCTCACCCTTGACCCCATAGATAGCCCGCACACGCTTGGCAGCCAGCGAGATCGAGGAACCCCAAATCTGGATAACCCACTTAGCAATCAATGCCTTGTTCATGCATTCCATATCACGAATCCCCGGACCACCCTCATCACACCCCTTCATTACTTCGTCTCGACTCACCAGATGTGAACCGCACCTCTGCTGCTTACCATCGGACCAGAAGAACCTCCTCATCATCGCCTCAATCTTCTTCCGAACCCCAACCGACATCAGCCGGGTGGAGTAGAAGGTAGGGATGGCCGTGAGCACGTGCTTCAGAAGAATCAGCTTCCCCCCCCTTAGATAGTGTGATCGCCTTCTACCCAGCCAATCTATGTTCCATTCTCTGCACAACGTTATCTCACTCTGATTCTTCATCCTCCCAGCCATCAACTGTAGCCCCAGGTAGTAGATAGGAAGTTCACCTAAGGGACACTTAGGTACCGCCGCGAATCCGACGCGTTCCGCGTCCTCCATCCCAAAAGAGATTACGACTGACTTGTGTCGGTTGACCTCGAGACCAGAGAGGTTGCATATCCATCAGGTGGGCCACATTGGAATTCTGCTCCTCCGTGCCCCCAAGAAACAAGACCGTATCATCCGCATATTAAAGCAACGGGATCGAGATATCCCCCAGCCGAAAGCCCACACACCACCCTGCATCCACCGAATGTTTGAGAAGAACCGCCAAAGCGTCCGCCACAAGAACAAAGAGCATAGGAGCCAGCGGGCATCCCTGACGGACATCCTTTGAGGCTGGAAAAAGCATCGCCCCGTCCTGCCATTCACCAGGATCGAGTAGGAAGAGGTAGTGACACGTCTCTTCATCCACTCAACCCAAACCTCCGGGAACCCTCTCCGTCAAAGGGGTGCCCACAAGAATCTCCAATCAACGCAGTCATAAGCCTTGGCGTAATCAATCTTCCAAAGCATTCCCATCTTCTTCGACCGCTTTCATTCAAGGCAAATTTCCGATGCCATCACCAGTGCATCCGCCATCCGACGCCCGGAATGAACGCCGACTGCCCCTGCAACACCACGGAGTCCATCACCAATTTGAGCATGTTCGCCAGAATCTTCGCCACAAAAAGGTAAAGAGCGTTGGAGAGCGTGATAGGCCTGAAGTCATCCACCCCAACCGGAGACTCTTTCCTAGGAAGGAGGAAAAGCAGGGCCCGGTTCACCTTCTCAAACCATCTGTTCCCTTCCACGAACTCATGCAGAACCTTCAAGACATCCGCCTTCACTAAATCCCAGAACTCACGATAGAACAGGACCGGGAAGCCGTATGGGCCCAGAGCACCATCCGTGTTCAATCCCCGGACAACACTCTTCACCTCATCCTCAGTAAAGGAGCCATCAAACCATCCGCCTGCTCACCAAACAAGGTCTTCACCCCTCTTCCCAACCACGCCCATCCGCCCCCCCTTCTCCTTCGCGACGCCACTACAAAGTGTCACCGCAGCACACGGCCAATCTGCGCTTCCCCCAATATTCGTACACCCCAAATCTCAATGCCATGTAAATAGTTTCTCCTCCTCATCCTAGAGGCCATCGAATGGAAAAACCTCGTATTGACGTCACCCTCTCTCAGCTACTTTTGCCTAGATCTTTTCCTCCACTCAACCTCTTCATTTCTGTCCTCCAACATCAACTCTTCAAGCCAACCAATCCTCTCTGCCACCTCCGCCGGGTCCAGGACCCTCTTATCGTCCAGCCCGTCCAAACAGACCACACCTACCTGGGCCTCTCCCATCCTAGCCCTTCGCCTTGCCCTCACTCCCCTCCCGAACTCAGAGAGGAAGGACCTCAGCAACCTCATCTTCGCCGCCATCCTCGAGACGGTCGTACCCACAAGGGTCCAATTTCTCCATCGTTCGGCGAGCTCCTCCCTAAACCCCTCCTCCAAGAGCCAACTCCGCTCAAAACGGAAAAAGAATCGACGTGTCCTCTAATCGTCGGACGACCAGAGAATCGATGTGTGATCAGAATGGGCTCGCGGCAGCGCCCAGGCACATGAAAGGGGAAACCTCTCGATCCCATCAGGCGCCAGGAGGAATCTATCTAGTCTGGACCACGATCTCACATTCCGCCAAGTAAAAGACAGCCAGCCGCATCAATAATGGAAAGGCCCAAGGAGTGTGCCACCCTCCGGAAGTCCTCTGAACCAGGATCTCTGCCACCACCACCCTGCGATCGATCGTCAAGGAGTAAGGTCACATTCAAGTCGTCGCCAATGATCCAGACCCCATCCACCTCTGCCGAACCCAACTGCTCCACCTCCGCTACCAAAGTGCCCTTCAGGACCCGTAGGTCCGTACACGTTCGTGACACGAAAGCAAAGACCATCCGCTCTCCTTCTCAGCTCCACGAACAAACAAAACAGGGATCTCGACTCCGTCGGCATCTCAAATTCTTCTTTCTTCCAGCCCGTGAGTAATCCTCCCAGCGGCCTGGGCCTCCAAATCTACCAGATCAAACCCCCCCCCTAGCTCCTGTCTCACAACGTCCATGCATCTTGTCAGCTTCGTCTCCTGGAGAAGGAAAATGTCCACACCAGCCTCCATTATCAGATTTCGCACACCCAACCGATTATCGGGGCGGCCCAATCCCCTGTTCCAAGAAAGCAGCTTCATTTAGGAGCAATCTGGCTCAACTTCTTAGGTGGGACGACACCCGTTGTTCGGCTACGCTCCTGTCCAAAGCCTAAAGCAATTCTGCATGGTCTGTATGTCGGTAGCAGCAAACAAATGATGCAGATTGACCTTCTGAACCGTCGATTCGAAAAATGCCGCCCTCCTCCTCTTCCTCTCAGACCTGAGGGCATCTTTCCTCACGTAACAGGCGTCGTATCTAGGGCTCTTCTTCCCAGAGCTTTGGAGCAGCAACTTACGAACCCCCA